>OY748303.1:2760416-3282950 GCA_963556515.1 Nudaria mundana | reverse complement strand
GGGCATTGAACTCGACCAGGTTCTCGGTACCCCATTGAGAGATACAGTCCGAGGTTCCTGTCGAGATCGGCCACGAGATGTAGTCTATCCTCCTCAATCTCCAACCCGCCCATGCCGCCGGACGAGCCCAGTAGCTCCCGTGCAATGTGCTGTCATCTGCATAGCAATGAATGCTCCCGAGGGATAGCATATCATTGATATGCAGAAGGAAGAGAGTTGGTGACAGCACGGACCCAATAAATATAAAATATTTTAATTGGGGGGTTAAAAGTATATTTATAGAAAAGATTTTAAGTTTTTATTATATATTATTTATATATTAGCCATCGCAGAGGACCCGCATTTGGCGTTCGTTCAGAAAGCTGGCCATCCAGCTGCACAGTTGAGGAGGTAGACCATATGCCGGAAGCTTGGAAAGGAGCGAAGCATGCCAGACTCTATCGAAGGCTTTGGCGATGTCCAGGCTAATCGCCAAGGACTCGCCGTGCCTTTCCATAGCCTCACCCCAGACATGCGTTACGAATGCCAGAAGATCACCCGTTGATCGTTTTGGCCTGAAGCCGTATTGCCGATCATTTAGTAGCGAGTGATCTTCGAGGTATCGCATGAGCTGCTTGTTGATGAGGAGCGCAAACACCTTGCAGATGACTAAGGTGACAGCTATGGGTCGATAGGTGCCCGGATCAGACCGATCCCCTTTCTTGGGGATCGGTTGTACGTTCACCTCTTTCCAGACCTCCGGCACGATTCCTGTGGAGTAAGGCTGAGATTCATAAACAGAACTTTACTTCGTATCAAAGTAGACTCTCGAAAGTGTACTTTCAAATCTCAAAGTTTACTATGGCGGATTTCAATTTCATAGTCGGCACTGGGACTTTACTAAGGAAAGTGCTGCTCTACGCTGTAGCGGCTGTAGCTTAGTAAAACCAAAGTAAACTACAACAGCAATTCGTTCTACGCAAAGTTTATATTACTTAACACGCGTAAATTAATTACTAATGCTAGATTTTTCGTAAAAAAATTAAATATTTTGAATACATTAGCTCATAAAAATGATTGTCACTGCATCGCGACTACATATTTATAATATTATTAACATAAAACTGCGTTACTGAAATATTCAATATGTAGTAAAGAAACGTAATTTTGAGCCTTTCTGTATAATCTGTTTATTCATGTCAAACAAACAGATCACAGGAATGACATTGACAATTATGAGCTCATAACCCGGCCAGATTAAATAGACCAATATATTATAAATTTTGCACGAGGCACAAGACTATTAAAATTAGTTTCAAAGTAAACTTTGAATGATTATACTCATTCAAAGTTTACTTTGAAACGTAAAGTCTATGAAAACGAGCACTAGTACTTTACTGAGTAAAGTAGGGTTTTCCAAAGTAAAGACTGGCCTTAGGATTGACTATGAAACATTATTTTGAGTGAAAGTGCGACTTTGCTACAAAGTAAAGGCTTAGTGCGGTTTATGAATCTCAGCCTAAGACAGGCGGTACAGACGAGTTAGTACAGGAGACAACTCAGCTGCGCATTTCCGTAGTACCACCGCCAGAATGCCGTCAGGGCTTTCCGCGTGTCGAGTGATCGCAGCACTGCCCGTACATCGCATTGCCTGAGTACAATGTCAGGCATAGTGTGGCCACAGTTGGCGATGGCCGGGGCTGCAGGCCACGGTCGTCGACCCAGGAATTAGCTGCAAAGAGGTCTGCGAGCATATCCGCTTTCTCTTTGGGCTTTGTGAGCCAGTGTTCCATCCGGGTAACGCAGCGGTGGCAGCGAGGGCTGACAGAAGTTAGATTGCACGGTTTTGGCCAATTGCCAGTATCCACGGCTGCCCGTGGGATGGGAAGTGAGCTCCTGAACAAACCGCGCGATGCGCTGGGCATCCGCTCTCTTAAAGGCCCTCTTGCTGGATTTTGTAGCCCGGTTGTACGCTGCTTTGAGGTGGCCCACGTTTGGGTCGCGCACAGCCCGGCCCCTGATCCAGGCGCAATATGCCGACTGTTTTTGTCGAACAGCTTTGGCACAATCTCGCCCGAATCAGGGACGGGCTCTGCGGATACTGGCGATATCAGTGAAAGGGATGTAATATTCCATCCCTAAACTGATCTCGCCAGCAATCGCAGAAGCGCTATCCGAGGGAGCCTTTCCTACAAAGCAGCGCTGGCTCCAGGGGACGGACGCATAATAATCGCGTAGACCGTCCCAATCCGCTGAGGAGTAGTGCCATAGTCGTCGTGACATTTGTATAGCACGTGCAGGAGGTGATACCTTCATGCCAGCGTGAACAACACAGTGGTCCGAACTACCCAATGGGGCTCCTACCGAAACACTGTACTGGGCTGGGCGACTCGTCAGCAGTAAATCCAGCAGAGCGGGCGCGTGATCTGACCTGTCTGGTATCCGGGTGATCCCGCATACCATCTGGGTCAGACCGTGGGAGAGAGCGACCGCATGGGCGGCCCTACCCGCATGCTCAGTCTTGAGGGACCCCAGCCATTAAATGTGATGGCCATTGAAGTCCCCCAGAAATACTAGGTCAGCGTTCGGGAACCGCACCTGCGCTTCATCAGCCGTCTCGCTGAGGTACTGGAAGAGCTTTGTTGTCTCAGAATCCCCTGTGTGGGAACGGTAGACGCACACGTTGATCTGGCTCATAGAGCCATGGTCTACGTGCAGCCAAAGGACGGAATTGGAGGGGTTCTCTAGGCAGCGCAACCGGCGGCAGCAAAAATCCGCCCTAATGAACACGCTCACCCCGGCTTTGTCTCGAAATTGTTCCTCGATGACATAGCCGGGGTAACACAGGTAAGACGTGTCGTCAGGGCGGCGTATTTGTGTCTCCGTGAGGAACATCACAGCAGGCCGTGCCGTCTCAAGGTGATGGTGGACGGCATCGAGGTTCGCATGGAGTCCACGGACGTTAGTGAACTCCACCTCGAAAAGTGAAGTTGTGGGGTTTCCTAGGGCCGCTGTGAAACGTTTACTTTTTTTTTGTTGCACTGCCATTGTAGATTTTGAAGAAGAAGAAGCGTGAAGACAGGGCGACATCTGGCGTAGCAGTAAGTGACAAAGCGCAGGGGCTAGCTTTGTCTAGAACCGTCTGGTTAGGTCGGAGCCAACTCGCCGGACGGAAGGGCTCCCAAACCCCCCTGATGCAAGGCCGCCGCTACCCCACACCGGTTACCACCCGGAGCGGCGATCCCACATCAGGATTATGCGCAACATGTGGGGCAGCCTCCTGGGGTGGTTGGTCCCAGGCGGTCCCCATGACTGTGTTGCGGGCGGCCGCGGCAACGCCGTTGCTAAGGGTCTCCCTGGTCGGCGAATCGACCCACACCACCCACACTAGACTCCGTTTCGCCCCCACTGGTCCCATGCCTGCTGCACCATACATCGCCCCGGGCCCGGCGGTGCAGCTGCTGAACCCCTAACGCAACCCAGCCTGGGCTGGGTTACTTGAGGGGCTTTAGCACAGCTGCACGGTGGTACCCCCGGTACCACACTAGGGGCCGAAGCCACTCCATAGGTACCATAAATTAACGAAACTCTTTCGTTGATCAGCAGGTGTGCCACTAGCAGGTGAGGTCGCTGGGGCCCTAAAGATGTTGGTAGAGCCCCTTTGCACCCAAATTTTTAAGTACTTTATTATTAGTAGTTACTAATACTTAGATGTTGACACCTGTAGGCTTATACTCGTACTTGTAAGAATGCATATCATTTCAATGCCGCCCATGCGTTCATTGCCGGGTGCCCGGTGGATTCCCAGAGGCGCCTGGCGGGTTCTCAGTGGCGCCCGGCAGATTCCCAGTGGCAACCCCGCGGATCTCGAATGGGTGACTTATTTTATCTCTATTTTGTCCGCACCAACGGCTATCCTCACGATAGCATTCTAATGGCTATATTATTTTTATATCGGTTCAGTTATTTTTGATTGAAATGTAAACACCTTTCCTCATTAAATTGGTACTTACCTATTAGTATGTATGATTGTTGATGAGAGTAATTACCTATACTGTGAATAATCATAATATCTTTGGTAGGTTACCTATAGATTATGTATACACTTGTAGATAGGCAGTTCCACGGCATGCGTGACATACCTATTTAATTATTTTTCTCTGTTTTGTCCGTAACGACAACTACAATTTAATCTTTCTGTACTTTTAGGAACCTCATAAAAGATGAAACAACAGAGCAGTAAATCCCCTTGGTCTAAGGATGAAACAATTGGAAAGGAGTTTAAACAACATGTGTTTACACTTTATATAAAGCACACACTCGTGAACAGATTCCAGGCTACTTATTGAAATAGTTATCTGTTAGGATACATACCATGAAACTTTAGCAAACAAACGAAATGAAACATCGACAGCGAACATTTGGGAATATTTCCATTTATTTTCGTTTCCCAATAGTTTAGCGAAAACATTCCGACAGTTAGAAAGACTTCATTTTAAACTATTTACAATTATTTAACGTACAAACGTAATTTTTTCATTATAAAATTATTATCTAGCAACAGAATAGGATATTTTATATCCGATAACATAAAACATTGCTAAAACCTAATTGTATTAAACTAATAAATATGTCGTAAATGCATATAATTGTGTTTGTACACATTAAGAACGCTTTTCCTGTCTAACATTTTTCTACCAGCAGTGTATCGATGTTGATGCCACAATATAATAATGAAATGCGTTTCTTGTCGCGCGGCGAGGTACGCCTCGGTTACTATGGTAACGAAGCTAGTCGAGAGATTTGACGTTGACTTCGACACGCATTGCGGGTAAGATTAGCACGCTGGTGACAATGCATGACAGGAAAAGTGCCCTAAATATGTGTTTTTATTTGCCCAAGTTTCTCCTAAGTTATAAGATGTCTGATACAGTTAGTTTTGTTAGTTCCATGTAATAGCAAGTAAGCCTTAAATCTCTGCAGTCCGGGCAATCGTCCATTGTATCACGGATAAAGGTCAATTGACACATATCAGTAAAGGCTAAGTGATGCCTCAGATCACATTTTAATATCAGTACAAAATTAAAATGAAAGAATATTTTGCATTGATATTGAACTGTGCCGTTACTGTGTCTGACGGAACTGAAACGTCACTGATAATATTAGTGAAGCCTCAATTCCGTTCCGTTCGCTCATATTTAAACATAAGAATTATCATTTTCGTCGATGACACTGACTCCAAATTTCATCAATCATTGCATTTACATCACACACCAATCAAACATACAATTATACATATTATAATACAAAACATATATTTACATTGTTATTGTATGTACAAAACTCTTAATGGACAAAGTAATGTAGTTAATGACTCAGTAGTGATGTTTATTTGAAACTGTCTGCTAAAATTAATTAGATAAATATACATTTTATAGACTTTATATAAACTTCATGTCATGAAGTTTCCCAAACGAAATTAAATGAAATAAAACCAAATGTCAAGAAATAAAATGTATATTTATCTAATTAATTTGAGGATACGGATTTATGAATACATTGTATTCATAAATCCGTATCCCGTCCAATTAACAAATAATAATAATCATAACATATTATAAAACAAAGTCGCTTACGTCCCTATGTATGCTTAGATCTTTGAAACTACGCAAAGGATTTTGATGCGGTTTTCACCAATGGATGGAGTGGTTCTTGAGGAAGCTTTTGTGTATAATTTGTCAAATGGGTTAAGACGCGGGCGTCCGCTATTAAATAATAAATAAATATTTTATAATTTAAACAAAAGCATTATCGGACTCTTTACCTACCTAACATTGTAAGAAAATAGTAACTGCAGTAGGAGAGACCGTTTCTCCATAACATAGCTAAATATTAAATTAGTATATTAACTGAAGTATTATTAAAAATAGTAGTTAGGCAAGTACGGTTTTCTGTTTAGGGCAGCCCTAGCAATTTCAGGTAGCGTTCGTGTTCCCAATTAAATTTCATCTGATAACAATTGATAATAATTATAGACTGATTGATTGAATATTTGATTGGTGCCAATATTGGGAAATTCGCTAAATTTGTGAGTTTACGAGTTTGTTAATGTATATTATTTTGAATTTGATTTTGGTTTTTGAAATTTCTAGGAGTAATAATTTCAAATAAAAGTGTTTTGTGCAATCGGATGTGGAAAAAAAACTTTTTTCTGGCAAGTTCAGCTGTGCAGGATTGTACCTTGTCTGGCTCAACCGCATAACAAATAGCCACAAATAATCAAATTACTTAATCTGTGTTTTTTTTTCAATCATTTCCAATTTACAAAAACGAGTGTCCGAATGAATATTTCTATTTTTATTACATTATACGAATAGTATTGGATGGAAACAGGCGTTACCTGGCGAAAATCCATGACAAAGTAATCTACTAAATTATACGAATAGTTCACATTATATATCAGATATTGTTTTTCAGGGTTCCGTAGTAAATGTCTCGGACCCTTATCATCGTGTCCGTCGATCCTCGGCTTTCCTCCCAAACGGTTAGCGCTAGACACATGAAACTTTGCATAGATGTGTATATATAATACGCCGATAAAGTACTAAAATAAAGTTCTGAAAAAATTTTTTTTTGGTGTACCTCCCCGACATGTAAAGTTGATATGACATTTTTTTCTCGCGTCTATCCCATAGTGTGGGGTATCATTAGATAAGTCTTTTAAAAACATTGCGAGGTTGCAAAGCTGATTTTTTGATTTAAATATCCCTTTGCGAGATATATAGCTTTGAAGACCATCTTTTTGCGAAAACAGGCGAAATTAAAAAAAATCATGATGGTATAGTCCCTGTACTGAACTTTGAAGAAAAACTATAGTGGATTAGATAGCTCTGTTAGTTCAGGGATTATAAAGGGTATTATGGGTGACTACGGAACTCTATTCTATGCGTGGTATTTTAATTATCCCAGGGCAAATAGCAGACAGTAAAATAAACATATAAATTGAGTCATTTGTTTCCACACTTCATTGATTAGTTATATTTATTTAGGATTATCAGTTTTCATACTAACTATTATATGGTAGGAAATATTAGTACAATGTTCAACGTATTTATATTAATTCAAAAGTTTAAATGTATTGCTAATGATACAACTAGTTACCAACTTGTATTTCTTTTTTAAATTTCACAACCATTGATAAACACAAAATATAAAAATCTCAAAACCATCCAATTTTGTTTAACATTTTCGATTAATAACATTGGTTTTTGAATGTATAACTAGAGTTTACATGAGTTATTTACAATTTTTTAGATGTACAAACGAAGATTAACATAAAGAATTCAATTTTTTAGTTGAACCTACCTAATCGGAATGAGACTATCCTTAATATCAAGTACGTGATTGACAATTTTACTTTTAGACTAATTGTTACCCACGTTTGTTAAACACTCTTTTCGTTTCTGCTTCCCAAAATTTTTTGTTCATTGTGTAAAGAAAGCACAAGTTGTAACTTTTTCCACTTAACCATGATAACAAACAAATAAGGTTATAACTATAATAATAATATTACTGCCCTATTAAGTTGAACTATTGCCTTCTTCACAACAAAACACTTTTAAAATCATCTAGATAATGGGTTTCAGTTACAATTTTATTAGAATGTAAGGTAAGATTATATAGACAATTATTGATTGCCAGAAAAACGACCAAGTACTTGATATTAAGAGACCTTTATTATTTATCTATCATAAAGTAAACGCGTCGTATTATCCATGGAATTTTGTGGGTCTCATCGGACTAAAAGTACTCCAAATTTATGCTTGATTTTTATTCTCTCCAGCGAAGGTCAGATTTAAACAGGTCTCTCAATCATTGGTCAGGGAAAACACCGCTTATACGCATAACGACGTGATCACTTCACGATAAACACGAAAAAAAACTATTCGACTATCCACGTGATTAAAAGTCTTTTGAGCACTTCATTGTTATATTTACAAGTTCTACAGCGGCGTGGTTTGTCAGAGTGGTGTGTCACGTGGGGGCACGCGCGGTGCTCCCTGGGGGGCGGGGGCGGGTGAGGGGCGCGGGAGCGTGCGGAGGTGCTGCAGGGGGATGCCACAGCGAGTGTCAGCCCCCGGGGGCAGGGTGCCCCCGCGCGGAAGCGTGCACGAGCCGGATGCAAACCGCGCTGGCGGGGGAATCCCGGCGTTCTGGACGAACAGAACACCATAAGAATGGCCATCCTCGATCTGGTGGGAAGATATTTTAATAACGATACATTTTACAATAGAGTTTTAAAATACACTAAGCTAAAAATCATTTTTTATAAAACAGAAAAATACATACAAAATCACGTCTTTATCCCTACAGGGAAGATAAAGGCCACATTCTTTATATCAACTTCGTGATAAAGGCGATTAATACGCCAGTTAGGTACTCTGCTGTTGTTCCTACTTTGGTTAATTTGCCAGAGCTCGTCCGTCTGTCAGTAGAAGCAACGCTTGCAGGTGAGGATAGCTTGGACAATGACAAGACCCTTTTAAAAACAGTCTTGTTCTTTTTCTGTTTTTCAGATCGGTCACTCGCGAGGAGTTATAAACTCTAGTAGAGGGTCTGTAAAAATTTTATTAATGATTCAATATTGAAAGTAAACTTACATTAGATTCATGTGGATTGGTATGATTAGGTGGAGGAGCGGTTCTAAGCGGACAGTAGGCTGGCAACCCCCCTCGCACCCCCGCCACACTGCCGCGAGGCCCTCTACTGCTCAGGGGAGGGGAGATTGTCGATACCTGCTGTTGACGGTAATAGTCCATCTAGAGAAAAAGTACATTATCAAAATTGGCTGACTAATTTTAAGCAGCAGTCGAACAAACAAAGAAACTGAACGTTACCTGCATCTGATCAGTATCCGACGGTATAATATCTGGATTACGGTCATCACTTTCGCTATCTTCTTTTTCTCTCAATTTGTCGGGAGAAGCAGGTTGAGAGGACGGAGGAGGTGCCGACCTTGGTTTTCTTTTGGCACACCTCTGTTTCACGGCGATCATGAACAGGATGACCACAACCATCAAAATTATTCCTCCTCCAACGGCCACGGACATGGACGCTGACATTTGGAATGCAGTACGAGGTAGGTCTGCTGAGAAAAAATAGGACTTTTTAAACTCTAGCTGATATCGATGTAATATTTAGTTTCCTTGTTCCTAATTCGCATTAGAGGCATAAGACCTATTCTACGTGTTTATCCAGGAAATGGTCTAGGGCTCATTTGTATTGGTTATAAGCGGCGTGCGAGAATTTTCCAAATTGATCAATATTTTATACTTCCCATCACGTTTAAAATCTTGATGAAAATTAGCATAAGTTAGTTACTTATACCTGCATACGGTTCTATTTAATTATGGCATAACACAGTGTCACTGCATTCGGGCACCCGCCATGCAGTGTCATTTATGCACAGACACAATACTTCTTCTGTTTTACTATACAAGAGATTAACCTTTTAGCGAGATGAGCAAGTGCTTGTAACTTCCAACTAATCCTTGATTATTACTCAAAGCCTCAAGTATATTCCTCAAAAAGGTTTATAATACTTACCTAAGCTTAAACTCTTATCATGTACATGATGCTTCTCTGGCGGCCTCAAGGTGCCGGCCCTTACTGGATAAGGGTCCCCCCGGCCTTTAGCATTGTAAGCTAATACAGCAGCAGCGTAGTTTCTTCCTGGGGCCAAACCTACTGCCGTGAAGCGTGGTACTGCACTTGACACGTTGGCTACTATTTCCTGTTTAAAGTTTCATTTAATATTAAAGTAAATGTTTATTTTCATATTAGTATATTAAGTTAGAATATTTTTTGGGTTAGTAAGTTCTACAGTGCAACACAGGATTAGTACCTATATAGGTGTACTTAGTTCAGTCGAAGCAGTTCAATCTGTTTTTACAAGATGGCGCTAAATGTATATGGCAATGTTTGCAGATCGTACAAATATTTTAGAAAGGTAGTTCGTGTCGAAAAGGCAAGGGTTACTTTTAACCTCTTTCTAATGCCAGATTGTAGTCCTCACTATTAACGGATTCACTATAAAACCCACTGCCCAAAATTTAATTGGTTACCGAACCGAATAAATTTTATTATGTGACTGCATCATCAAATAAATTCTTGACAATGGAATTTATGAGGAAGAGGCGATTACTAATAATTGTCTAGCTTGATAGAATATCCATGTATTTTTCTTTTGGGATGGAAACTTAGTTGATAATCACAGCAAAAATAGTGGAGAATTGTAATTATAATGGTTACCTGTGTAAGGATTTCACGAACTTCTAGAAGAAACGACTGAGGCATGCCTCCGTTGAATCCTTCTGAACATCGAACTCCGAACGAAGTCATAGATGCATTGACTACTGTGCAGTTGTGGACTTGATCTGGACGACCTGATAACAATTTTTTTTTCTTTAATTTCTCAATTATACGTAGTGACAAACTTACGAGTACAAATTAAGTACACAAATAACTAGAATAAACAAATAAGTACTAAATTTAATTTTATCACGTTCACTAAGAAGTGTTGAATGTTTGTTGTTGTTGTTGAAATGTTGGATGTTTGAGATGTTTACGAAGAACTAAAGATATTATCCAGAGTTGTTTGTGTTTAGAGAACTCATTAGTACCTAATTAAACCTATATGTATATTGAAGTCTTTATAATAAACTTTATAAAAGAAGTGCTTCGGAGAGCATGTTAAGCCGTCGCCGTCGTTCGGTCATACGAATATCTATACCTTGTATAGTATTGAAGTTAGACTACAAATCCGTCCCCAACTAGGTTAGAAAAAGACCCAGTGGATGATGATTGAATGTAACTATGATATTATATTAAGGTATTATAGTGATTTTGATGCTTTTGTCAATCAGTAAAATAAAATACGTAATAGGTAGATATAATATAAATAATCTAAATGTCTAAATTTGTATTGAATAACTGTAATATAATAAATATAATAATATAATAAATTTATTTCTTAATATAAATTTACATCATAGGCGTAAGTACATGTTATATATCAAAAGCTGTGAGAAACTGGAGACTGAATTAGGTGAACCTGTGTAACAGATCTCCAGTTACCCACTATCTGGACAGAATTTATACGCGCCGAAAATACAGGCCAATGTTACAGTAAATAAGAAATAAAACAGTGTACAAAAACAGAAAATTTCACAATTGTGTGTGTGTGCGTGTGTGCTTGTGTGTATATGTGTGTATGTGTGTACATATATATGTGTGTGTGTGTGTGTGTGTGTGTGTGTGTGTGTGTGTGTGTGTGTGTGTGTGTGTGTGTGCTGCTATGTATATAAATAAGGCTAATCCATTTTCTCCGTAAGTGTATCTTACTTTATACTTGTTAGATCTGTGGAGTAAGGAATTCCTCAGTATCTGTATAAGATAAATTTTGGAGCCAGTTTATTAAAGCTACTTTTAATTTATACCTATTTAATCCATAAATGGCAAGCAAAGCATTAATTCTGTTATATAAATAAGGACCCAAAAAACAGTAAAATCTATGAGAGAGGGCAGTTTTATAAATTACAGTAGTATCGTAAACTCTTTGGGTACGGCGCAAATTTAACATGGTTTGAGGGTCAAATTTTACTAGTGAGTGAGCCCTAAAAACTGTAAGCAGTATGAAGAGTTGTCGAACTGTAAGTACCTTGAAATCTTGGTAGACTAGGGTTGTGGGGTATCGGAATGGTAGGAAAAGCGATACTTTTATTACTGCTCTTTGGGCACGTTCCAGTTTCTCCAATATCGTTTTTGCAGCGCCTCCCCAAGATGTGATGCAATATGTCAATATAGATTGACATAAAGCGAAGTAAGTCATTTTTATGACTGGAATATCAGCCACATGCCGTAGGTACTTGAAAATATATATCAGTTTTCGAGTTCTTGATGTGAGTAAATCTATATGTGCTCTAAAATTCAGGTTTCGATCTATGACAACACCCAGATATTTAATTGTGTTCACCCTTAGTAATTCCTCACAGTGACAATCAGTAGATAAGGTGCCGCGAGGAGAACAAGAATGCGGTACAATAGGAGTAGTTTCATCGAGATTATTATTTTTAAGTTGAAATGTCATGTATTTTGATTTATTCACATTTAAGGTCAGGAGGTTGTCATTGAGCCAGTTGTGAATTATATTAATGCCAGACTAAGCAAATCTGAAAGTTTCACTCCACGAATCTCCTGTGAAAACCAATGCCGTATCATCCGCATAAGTAATAACTCGTCCGTTAGTCAGCTCAAGTTGGCATAGGTCATTAATGAAGGTGAGGAATAGCGTGGGTCCCAGAATACTGCCCTGTGGTACTCCAATATTTATGGGGAGATCATCACTGTGCACAGTGTTAAGCTGAACACACTGTGAGCGTTCAGATAGATAAAAAAACATAACATAACATAGCATCACGCCTTTTTCCCCGAAGGGGTAGGCAGAGGTGTGCAAACACACCCACATCTCGCCAGCTATGTTAGGTCCCATGTAATAGGGGGCGAGCATATTGCCATAGATCAGATAGATAGCTAGCAAAAAAATTATTTTGTATGCCTCGAATACCCAGTCCATCCAGTTTATTTAGCAGCAGGGGAACAGAGACCGTATCGAAAGCCTTGGCTAAATCCAAGAATATAGAGATTACTTTTTTCTTTTTGTCCAAAGCGGTAACTACTGTGTTTGTAAGTTCGTGCACAGCAGAATCTGCTGACTTGTTTCTACGGAAGCCAAATTGTGCCTCCGATAATAGGTTTTTAGATTCTAAGTAGTTAACAAGTCTTTTGTTAGCAATTTTTTCCAAAATCTTAGACAAGCCAGATAAAATTGATATGGGACGGTAATTGGAAACCCGGTCTTTGTCACCAGTTTTATGGATAGGATGGATAAGAGCTCGCTTAAAAGCACCAGGGAAAGTGCCAGTAGAAAAAGCCAGATTACAGATGTGAGTAAGGGGTTCAACTAAAATAGATCGATATCTTTTAATGAAAGTGTTTGAAATACCATCTAAACCAATCGCACAGTCATTTTTTAGTTGTCTGATTATCAAATCAACTTCACCAGGATCAGTTGGGGTAAGAACAAAGGAGTGAAGCTGTTCTGGGTTGTTTACCACTGGATCGGAAGCACAAATGTTACTTCTTTTTAATTTTTCTGTTAGGGATGTACCCACATTAGCAAAGTATTCATTCACTAAGTTTGCTGATTTGAGAGGGTTATTGTCCGTAACCAAATCGCTAGTGAGGACCTTGTCTTTTGTAGTGTGCGTTATATTTTTAATTACCTTCCAAAGGGTTTTAGTGTTGTTTTTAGCATTACAGATTTCCCTCCTCTCGTAATTCCTCTTGGCTTTTTTGATTAATAGATTGCAGAAATTACGGTAACGCCTATATATTAGTAAACTAGTTTCGTTATTTGGCTCTTTTTTTGTTTTCAGATAAAGTTTATCTCTGTTTCTAATGCATCTTAGCATCCCTGACGTGATCCAAGGTTTGAGTATCTGCCGTCGACCAGACGAAAACATAACTTTAGTGCAGTTCTGAAGTTTGCTATTTAGTGTCGAGATAAGGTAGTTAGTGGCCTCATTAACATCATTCATAGATAAAACGAGGTCAAGATCCAGGTTACAGAGACTCGCATCAAGAGAAGTGTAGTCAATACGTTTTGATGTTTTTTTTGTTTTCAGATTACTAACAACCGTGTCAAGGGAAAGTATAATAGTGAAATGGTCTGTTAGTGAGGTTTGTGCCACAAAACACTTGGCGGGGAGTTTGGACTTAATGATAATATGGTCAATGCAAGTATTAGTATGAGTTGGAAAATTATGGGCAGACAGCAAGCCATGAGACGTCACCAGATTTAAATACTCCCCTCCTTTTGCGTCATCCAAGATATCAATGTTAATATCCCCAGTGAGTATAATATTCTTAAACGCCGCTAGGCTAACAAGCAACTCATCCAGTGAATCCAAAAATACTGATGTATTTTTCACAGCAGGCGGACGATAAATGGCAAGTAACACGGTTGTGCTGTTAATCTTTATCGACACTTCTCTTCTTCGTAATGATCGACACTTCTCAAGACCAGAAGGCTGGTTACTATTTGGCACAAAGAATAAGCATTGCCATACAACGTGGAAATCCTGCCAGCCTTCTCGGGACATTGCCAGTCGGCGACGAGGCGGAGGAATTCTTTGACGCATATTAGAATTAGATATAATTAGAAGGGATAATTTTAGAATAGGTAATGTAGATATTTAGTTAGATTCAATTGTATTTTTTCATATACTCTTATATATATATATATATATAGATATATATATTGTAATTCTAATATGTAACTGTAATTAATTAATTATGGAGATGACGATAACCATCTGATTATGTTATTCGCATAACATTTGTTCACAATTTTTACCTGATTATTCCGGCGAGGTATAGAAAATTTTCCTTATATTTATTTTTAATTTACCAACAAGAGAGAATTGCGAATAGGAATCATGAAATTGAAATACTCAATGTAAGTAGGTACAACATTAGGATTATTAAGTAGTCTTAAGTACATACTTCGAAGAATTTTTATTTTTATTTCGATGGTAAGAAAACTTATTCAATTTAGGCCGTCATTATTAAAAAACAAATGTATATTTTCCTTTTTTTATAACCTTCTTTAGCACTCTTAAGTATAAAGACTCAACCTATAAGTCATAAGTAATTTATTTCTTAACAAACAAACATTCGTGTCTAAATGAAACATAATAACTACTTAATAATAAGAGAGAATTAGAAGATAGATATTATCGAAATCTAGTAAATTTCTTTCAAGAGGGTCCCTACTATTCAGAAATGATTCCAGTTGACAATATAACAACCCTTAGAATGCATTTGTTCCTTTTCAAATTAAGGCACCAACGTGCTCTGCTAGGCGCCCTGGGTTCACCCTTTAAAAGCCTCAGGGTACCGGTAGACTTCGCGCACCTATGCGGTGTCTATTAAGGGGGGTTGGGTGTCATGTTTGGGTATTTATTACTAGTGGTTCTGTGAACCGTAGACTTGAGCGGCTTTGTTTATTCGTTTTCTTCTTCAATTTTCTTTATTACTCTTTCATTTGTCATCCAATCCAAAAAATATCATTCAAATGCTTAGATCAAAAATACCTAGATTACCGATCAGTGCTTTAAAAACGGCAGCACTTCACTTCAGCTTCAGCCGCTTCCGTACTAAGTTTTTATTCCGCTTGCTGACTCTCGAGGGATGCGACAACGGCGCTGTACATTGATGCGCCTGTATTAATTATTACGAATTATTTCTTGTCAACCATCAATGTACAATCTTATTTATTTTATAGAGGGTATTTTGTAATAAATACCTATATAGTATTCGAGTGCCAAGATTCCGCGTTAATATGAGTTATGTAACATATGTACTGAATCCAATATCTATACCTTTTTTTTTTTTTTTTTTTTTTAATCCGCGGCTTGTGGCTGCGGCCGCACCTACGTCCATTGCCGAGTGCCTCCGGTAGAATATCTATACCTAGTATTTTTAATCTAAGTTCAAATGTTATTCATTGTAAGCAAGGAGTGTGTGTGTAAAGTTTCATGCAAATCGGTTGATAAATACGGCCTCAAACATGATCTGACAGAACCCGTAGATGGGTACAGACGAAAGAAATTCTCCCCAAGTTGAAACAGAGCCTTCGGTCGCTTCGCTCCCTCAGTCAATTATGGTCCTTGATGTCTGAGTAATATTTATATGTATTCTCAGATTTAAGGTATATATCTATGGGCCGCAGATTAGTTAGTAAGATCTGTAATTAGTCTAAGTTGACTGAATTAAGTTTAAATAAATAAAAAAAAAAAGTTTTTAACAAAAAAATCAAAATCTGTAACCCATTCGAAAGAATGATATGAGGTAACAAAGATTTAAAAAATACAGTCGAGGCTCCTTCTTTCTTGGAATTAGGTTAAAATAGGACTTTCCAAAGGTATCGTATATTTTATTTATCCTATTTTTTATTATGTCCCGTTTAAATATTAGTTAATCATAGCAGATTCATAGAGTTAGAAACTTACCAGCCGCAATAATGTGATATACACAAGGCACTCGCTGCTGGCCTATCCTGTTGCGAGCCCAGCACAGCAATGTGCCGTAATCCATCTCAGTATGAGGAGTGTAGGTGACAGTGGAACTGGTCCCGGCACGTGACACGTATGAGTCGCTCACTTCGTTGCTGTTTGCTGTGTTGTTGAAGGTCCAGCGAAACTGAGGACAAGGATATTGGAGAATATTTTTAAATAAAGATCAACCTACGCACATATCAAACTTCCCCCAAATATTTCCTCTCTCTAGAAGACCGGGCCGGCCCACTAGAAGAGGTTTCTTTTGAAATTCGTGCCTTGATACTTTGTCTCTTTTATTTCTGCTAATTTACTCGCTATTTAGGGTTCCGCAGTAAAAGTCTCGGAGCTCTTATAGTTTCGTCATGTCCGTCTTGTATGTCAGGTCTTTTAAAAACATTGAGAGGTTACTAAGATGTTTTTTTGATTTAATTATCCATTTATGAGATATTTAGCTTTGAACAGCATGTTTTTGCGTCCTCCCCCCCATCTTAAATCTAAATGGCTGGCTTGAAGAACCTGAAAAAAATTATTATGGTAGTCCATGTTATGAATTTTGAAGGAAAACTATAACGGAAGGTATAACTCTGTTAGTTCAGAAGTTATAAGTAGAGGCTTTTATGGGTAACTATGGAACCTTATCATATGCGTGACCCGACACGCACTGAGCCGGTTTTTTAAAAGTACCTACCTCGAGACACACTTCACTAGTGCTAGTGACTAGTACTTATTATTAAAACTAACTAAAGCTAGTAGTTCTGCGAACAGTAGACCTCGCGTTATTTTCGGGTACCTAACATCCTTTTGGGACGTGGTCTGGTGGCTGACTTTCCATGCGCACCAACCAAAAAAGAAAATGAGAAATGATCATTTTCTCCGCATTTCTTCCCCATTTTCAAATGGGGAACACTGACAACACATCTAATTCGTCAGTTGAAACATATTCCACTCGCCCTAGCGAACACGAATACATCCCCTTATTTGAACATTAAAAAAAAAAGAACATCGTCTTATGAGATGAGAAATTATCATTTTCTCCGCATTTCTTTCCCATTTTCCCCCCATTTCTCCCCCATTTTCCCCCCAATCGAAAAATCCGCGCCTTGCAACAAAGAACACTTGTGCCAAATTTCATGAAAATCGGCTGAAAAATGCAGCCTGTAGACAGGAACTGACACACATACATACAGACAAACAACGCCAAATTGGCCAGTCCTCGACTTGAAACTGAGACGCTTGCTCGGTCAACTAAACGAAATTTTTTTCTGATACCAGATCCTTACATATTTCATTTTAACATAGCATATTTTTTTGTGCAAAAACTGCAAACGCAAGTTCCTACGAACCAAACAAACATGAACGATAAATATACTGTAACACAGTGTCACTGTTTCGTATACAATATATACGTCCATCCTTCCGCTAGAAGCAAACACCCCACACAAATTCATGACAGCATAAAATTTGATTAAACTCAAAGGCAAAAGCACAGCAGTACACAACATTGTAACGAGAAACGGATTATATAACATATTATATTCTGTCTAGTAGACTCTGATATCTTAGAGTTTCTTTCTTTTTTTGGACTTTAGCCAATAAGAAAATTAATGACAGTAAAAATTAGAAATAAAACCTTTATTGACGGGTAATAAAACAAATACACGTCAAAAATTGACACAACAATCGGGGGGGGGGGGGGGGGGGGTTTGGTCAGGTATTTCTATGTGTATACTTCGAGTAAGTATGTACCTACCATGAAATGTTCACGTTCACATATTATAAAATAATAAGAACCCCAAATATACAGAAAATAGTCCAATGTTATTTCAAACTATCATATACCCTTATACCCTTGTTAAAATAATATTTGGAAAATCTCTCAAATATCTAATGTTATTTCTGTCCTCATAAAACTATTCATCAAAGCCAAATGGGGAAAAAATATATAAAAAACCAGTGTAATAATTAATTCAGTAATGCCTCCGGTACTATGAATAGCAAAGAGGGAAATGGCTATAAGGAAAATAGAATCCTCATTATAATTCCCTTCTGATTGGTAAATTTACCTTTTCTCTCTGGAGATATTCTGTAAATGTCTCTCAATATTCTCAAAGTAACTTTTATTTGTGGGTTTAGTACTGCTCCGTAATGTTTATGTAAGATAAATAGTTTTATTGCAATAATAAATGAATATAAATATTGATGGTCATGCTCACACAAAGTCATCTAGCCCAAACTAAGCTATAAGCTTGTGGTATGGGATCTAGACAACTGATAAACATACTTATATATTTCTAAATACATACATAACATACATAGAAAACACCCAAACTCCGAAACAAACATTTGTGGATCACACAAATATTGGATTCGACCCGGGAATCGAACCCGAGACTTCGGAGTCGAAAGCCGATGCACTACCGACCACGCCACCGAAGCAGTAATAAATAGAAAAAGGATTATGAATATTGCTTCTACATTTTTTCCACTTTTTTAATTAAGGTCCAAGCATGGTCCAAGTCATGCTAAATCAGCAAAATTTGCGTACAATAGCGGTACTGTACCTATATTATTTTATGCCAGAGCGTCAGCAGGTTAACCGCATCCCTTATCACCATATCAGTTAAAATTATAGGTACTATAAACTAGCAGAACCCGGCCTTGGACCGCGTAAAAAAGTTTACAAAATTAAATGGTTCCTGATTCCTGCGGGAACACATTCCCGGGATAAAAAGTAGCATATGCTATACTTTATTACATCAGCTATTCGAAAGTGAAAGTTTCGTTAAAATCGGTTCATCCGTTCCAAAGATTAGCCGGAACAAACAGACAATTTTCAAAATTTATTTTTTTATTTGAGTACCTCTATATATTATGTACTTTTATATCCATTTTCAATCTGTACCTATGTTAGTCCGAGACGCCCAGGACTTTAATTGGCTGTGCCACAGCGGCTGCACGTAAGATTTTGTTGCCTTTCATCAACATTTCATCGCGAGGCAACTGGTTTAAATCTTTTTTCAAAATTACAATATAGTTGCTGCTTTTTATTAAATTCATTTGGCCATTTTGGACATAACCCATTATATATGTGCCCGGTGGCGGCAATAGGCTTGCCCCTATTACGTGGGACTAAACATAATGGCAAATTGTGGGTGTGTAATGCACCTCTGCCTACCTCTTCGGGGATATAGGCGTGATATGTGTGTGTGTGTACCTATGTTTATGTATGGATAAAAGATGATAAATAGATACCTACTTATCGTAGTATGTCAGAAATTGAAATATAATGGTTCCTAAGTTATCTGTATGATCAGTAAATTAATACTAGCGGGTTCAAACAAACCTCTCTAACATTCAATTTCTTTTTGAATACTCGTATAATTCTTCACTCAAACATAATCAATAACGAAAGCTGTTGAGTTTTAGTAATTTAAAACTATCTTTGAGTTTCCAGTCTCTTAATTAAAAGTGACCCTGAACAAACCATAGGCTCATAAGCATGGGATAATTAGTCTAAACTGGGTTCAAATTATATATATATAATTATTTTATAGTTTCAGTTTTTTACTTTCAATTTCAATTTTTTATTTTTGCGAAATACACATACCTGTATTTCGCAAAAATAAATAAATTGAAATTGTAATATTTTTTAATAGTTCGACCATATTTACGCCAACTGGCATGCCAAAATTAGCAGGGATATCAACGGAATTATAAAAATGCATTTGAATTAGAATGTCTGATCAAAGAGCACATACCAACTTATTTTCAATTGTAAATATAGTGATCGATTAATTAATTACTAATAATAGCATGTCCGTTTAATTGAAATAAGTTAAAATTTGAATGTCTATGTAGCTACGAGTATCATGGCACAACTGGCATGCAAATATGTAGGCATCAAAATAATTATGACTAGGTACACATCTAAATTACAATGTCAAATTGTTCTACTATTTATTTGTTTAAGGTGGAACTAACCTGTCAGATTTACTGCACATTCACTCTCCTCTTCAGAGGAACTTTTTATTATTATTTATTATTGTTAGTTATTATTGTCTATACTAGAAGTAACCTGCCACGGTGCGCTGTACCACATAACTTGAAACACACTGGTCCTTCAAATACGACGTATGCCACGCGACGTGGGAAACAGCGACACACTGGTCCTACGTCTTACGACGTCTTTTTTTTTTTTTTTTTTTAATTCCGCGGCCCAAGGCCGCGGCAGCTCTAACGTCCGTTGCCGGGCATCTCTGGTTACTAGCAGAGGGTATGTCCAGTGGCGCCCGGCGGACTTTGACCACCTCTGTGGTCTCTTCGGGTGTTGGGTCGGGACGAGAATCCCGCGTCGTTGGGGAAGGGTTTTATCCCGCGTCAGTGAGTGAATCTGGTTGCGTGCTATGGGGCAAAGGCCCCGCAGCACGCAACCCTTCTAGCCTGCTTCTGTAAGGACGGCGGATGGCGATCCCGCCGTCCTCAGGCCCCAATCATGGAGGTCGATAGTCTTGGGCGTAGTCGCGGAGTCTGGGGCGCCCTGGCCGCCGACTACGGAACTCGGCGGGGAGGGTACGCTCCCTCTCCCTCCCGGCCGCCTCCTTCGCGAGCATGACTTGCTCGCAGAAGGACACGGCCGCGTTCCACCTACTCCGGCTGGAGACCATGGCTTGAAGCATGGTCTCCAGCTAGAGGGTATCCACGCCCAGACCCACTACGAGGTCCCGGCGCAGACTCGCCCACGCTGAGCACTCCACCAACGTGTGGAGTGCAGTGTCGTCGTCGGAAACCTCGCAGTGTTGACACCGGGGTGTGACCTCACGATGCATGCGAAACAGATAGTTACCGAAGCATCCATGCCCGGCAACGATCTGCGTCGCACGGTACGTGAGGTCACCATGCTGCCTCTGCAGCCAAACGTCCATGATCGGTCTCACCGCCGCGATGATGGTGGTACCCCACTTGGGTTGCTCAAGTCGCACCCTCCATGACTCCATGAGATCCTGGCGGAGTTGGGACCGCTGGTCCTCGATTTCTCGAGACGCAGGCCTGTGGTCCCGCTCCAGCGCCTCCTTGCGCCATTGGAACAATGACGCAAGGGCTCTCGCTTCCAGGTCCCATGGAGGGGTCCCGGCTAGGAGACTATCTACGCGCTATGACACTTTAAACGTGTATGACAGCGTCGTACGCGTGGGATAGCATGGGAACACGTGAATCTACCGTGGTGACGCGTAAGTCAGAGTGGTGAATGACAACTGTGATTGTTACCATACAAATTGTATAGGCCAGATCCGGTTCAGATGTCGTAATGCGTGTTATACGTCGCATGTGAAGGACGAGTTTGCCCGTACCTCTATGATTGCAATGAATGAAAAATAATGAAAACCTTTCTTTTATGCTCGTATGTTAATGATGCAACTTTTGAAGCGGATTATATGGGAAGTTTTTAGGTAGTAAACAAATCGATGCATTAAGCTACGGTTACAAATGCTTATTACTAGCACGAAAGCATGCTACTAAGTAGCAATTGCTACTTAGTAGCATGTGTGTCGAAAAATTGCTAGTAATGAGCATGCTTATTTCGAGTATGTTCAAAAATCGAGAGTAGTGCGAATTTTGGGCATGCTACCTGCAGCGCGGGTGGAAGAGGGGGTGCTTTTAGTGCGTGTGAACACGTTTGCTTATTGAGCATGCTAGTTTCTTTATAGCGCTCAATTTTTGAGAGTCAACACGTCAAACAGATGAGGTAACATGAAATGATTTTTGTATTTTACCGTACTACTCCGAGGTGGTACTTTTACTATATCGTTGTTGAAGTGCATATGAGTTTTGTTCATGTTTTATTATTTTCTCTACATTAATACACTCTACAATAATTAATTTGACTGTTTGAAATTCATAATTAACAAATTATAGGTGTACACACTACAAAAAAAAAACAATATTCAAAACTTTTATTTGTCGGTCTGTCTGTTTGTTCTAGCTTAACTCATTACAGAGGTAATGAATGACAAAGACAGGCTTTATCGGTATTTTTCTAGAACCTAACGTAATTTTAGGCTAATATTTTTTATCCCAGGATTGTTCCCCTGGGAATCGGAAATCCGACAACTTCCACACGGGCGTCCGCTAGTAACTACTTTATCTTAATGGAAATAATCTTTCCATGGGAATTGGGAACCACATAACTATTCGCGCGGGTGAAACCGCAAGCGTTCGCTAGTTTTGTTTGAACTGACAGAGTGCACGCTACAAAATAGCATGTGTGTTGTAGTGATTCCTTTGAGCATGCTTATTCAGTAGCATACTTGAAAATAGCATGCTTATTGCTTGCAAATGTAAACAGTTCATAAGCATGCTCATTTAGCATGCTATTAAAGAGCATGTGTAACAGTACCAGTACAATTAATTTTTTTTAAGATGAAGTTACACTCCACGATGGAGCGGAGCTTTGCAATTGTGTGAGTGACTACGGAAAGTAGACTAAAATCCTTTTTGGGGCTGTGTGTGTAAAAGAGGTCACATAATACGTTCACGTCACTCCTAATGTAAAGCTCCGCTTATTCCTCGCAAACTTTACCTATATTGTATGTTCGGTTTTAAGCACTTCTTGTGAAACAGCTGATATAATATTGTTGTAGTACCCGTAAGGATAATATTTTACTTACAGCAACTTCAGGTGGGTTAGCGTCCACATGACAAGTGATGTGTGCTCGTTCTTGTTTAGCGACTCCATGAACCCTCTGCTGCGAAATGCGGCAAGTTGGAGCATCTGTAGACAAATACATAAATCTCAAAAGACATCATCCATCAGTCCATACAACTACTTATAAATTAATAGTAAAATAATGATCAACAAAAAAGGCATAGCTTTAGCGTCTTTCATTTGAAAGTTTTGCCTATACAAAAAATGCTGAGGTTAGTTATAGTTATATTTGTGGAATGGTGTACAAGTGAGTTTTTTTCAAAAATGTATTACTATAAGTTCCACCAAGTGCCGACAATCGAAAGCATAAATTAGTTTCTATGTTTTAATGTTTTTTTTTGCTTTATGTTGGACCATAAAAATACACGTCAAAAATTAACTCAGCAACCGACTTCAAACTACCGAAATGGGACCAATTAGTTGTCGGGATGCGACCAAATTGAAATGGAACCACTCTTGGAAACCTTCTCCTGGTTTGGAAGTTAGTTGAAAATGAATGATGTCCTTTATGTATATTTTTTGCTCGACTATGACTACAGATATTGTAAGCCTCAGAAACTACTGAACACATTTTGGAAACTCTTTCGCTAATTATGTAGAGAGAGTCTACATCATCCTTAACGAGTACTATACGGCCGCTATTAACCCATTATAGACTAGCGGTACCATACCGGTACCATACGGGACCATTTTTTTGCGCGTTTGTCACCCTCTATGAACACATTGTGTGACAGATAATTACTAAAGGGCATTCGACTACCGATGCTAGTATAGAGTTATTGAAATGTATTCATGCAGCCTGAGAGGATAAATATGATGCACTTGGCTGTGACTTATCCAAAGCTTTTGATTGCGTCCAACATGAATGGTTGGTTTATATTGTGAATATACCTACTAATTTAAAGGTTAAAGTTAGAAATAGAGAATTTTATTTACAATAAGAATTACAATATACATAATTATGTACTAAAAATATTTACATTAAAAAATATTGTTTAAAAAATCCTCCGCGTCATTGCCGACTGGGAATGTTCCCAGAATGCTGGCTGTGTTGCCACGTTGGATGGCGTTACTTATTCTTTGGGCCAGAAAATAGCCAGCCTTCTGGTCCTGAGAAGCATCGATTAAGCGTTACTTATATTTTGAATATGTACCGTAAGAGAGTAGCGGTACCATATGGCACCAGCACCTACTGTGTGAAGTAAGCCTTAGATCAGTTTTAATTGCTTGTATAATGTTATTTAGGCCCTATTCAAAAACATACTAAGAAAAAATTAAATCTGACACGTCATAAAAACTCAGTCGATAATGGGTTAATGGTTAATATTCAATCGTCTATCTAGATTATTAATAGTAGATCTTAAACAATCATTCGTTCGTCGTGGAATTGGCTTTTCAATGTCATGTCTCTTTCGCCTCCAATCCTATGACTAAAGAGTGGATAGGGCAGAAATGACAAGCTAACTACTTTTTCCCCGGTAATGTATTATAGCTAGTTGATGTAAGTAATACCCAGTAGGCGGTAACGGCAATAGCATAGTAGAAGTTAACTTGTGCTATGGCAATTTAGGCTTGTCTCCTAAGGACTCGTTGATGATGATGCTACAACCAGAACCAGAAAGCAGAATAGATGGACCATAGAAGGATTAAAGTTAAACCTAGTCTCCATACATCCACCGAGCCTTTTCCCAACGCAGTTGGGGTCGACTTTCCAGTCTAACTTCGATTCTGCTGAACTTCGATGTTTTCCGTGAAGCGACTGCCATCTGATCTCCACAACCCAAGGGCGATATCAAAGTTCTGTAGTTAGGCCGGTTGGATTTTTGATTTAGGACTCCAACTATTCCTAACGACTGCCATAGATGTTTGTATGATTGTATGACAACCGTGACCAACGGCTTAACGTGCTCTCCGAGAACCTGTGTCCATAGTCAGCAGATAAACCAGCTAAACTTAAAACACGCTTCATTTTTTGTCAGGAGTTAAAAAGAAAACTCACAGTAAACTCCCGAGCATCATTATGTCTTCATATAAACTACTACTTAACGGTCGTGCCAGCTGTGTTTCAGAGGCACAACGTGTTTGTTCCAGCGTGAAATACCGTCCTCAGCTGTGCGATAGCTGCACTGATAAACTGTAAATCACATATGGCGTAAAGTACGCATCCTTGGTAGTTCTTAGATCGATGCTAAATAATAATAAATAAATAAGCCTTTATTGCTGTTAACAGTTAGGTAATTAACAAACATTATTTAAAATGTAAAAAACATAGAGGTACCAAAACTAATATCTGATTAAACCTAAGTTAAATTCTCGGCATTCAGTTTCTCTTCGTCTCAACTGCTTGTCTTTCGACAAAGGCCTCCTCTAAGGCTTTCCACTCCTGTCTATTCTTTACTGTTCGTAGCCATTCTGGACCTCCTACTATCTTAAAATCGTCTTCCCATCGCGTTGGCTATCTTCGTCTACTTCTTATACCTTCTCTAGAGTTCATTCCGTTATTATTCTGGTCCATTTATCTTTGTTTTTATTTTTTTTCCTTAGCTCGATAAATAACTATTAAATAGTGAATAGAGAAGGTCGTATTTAGTAATATTATAGTCTTTGACGGTGCCACTAAGCGAAACCTGTTAATTAATAAAAGGAAAACTACCGGTAAACTAAATTATGCTTACGTGTTTTTGTTCAAAG
Organism: Nudaria mundana; assembly: GCA_963556515.1. Classification (NCBI taxonomy): domain Eukaryota; kingdom Metazoa; phylum Arthropoda; class Insecta; order Lepidoptera; family Erebidae; genus Nudaria; species Nudaria mundana. The sequence goes on along the minus strand of OY748303.1, from coordinate 3,257,396 downwards.
TATCTTTCAAACCAATCAACAAATTTAGAAAATTGTTTTGTTAATATGTTGGTTCACTATCGTAGACTATTATAATCTACTTTTAATCCCTGTAAGTCTTTTGGCAACTGGTACACCTGCCGATCAAAGGACTCTAGTAAACGATAAAGTGCCTGGCAAGCGGCAATGCTGACCAACAAGGCTACTGAAAAAAAGGAAAAATATAAATAAATATGATGAGAGATGTTTACGAGTATAATAAGAACCGAAGGCATAGTTTTCATAGCTAGTTAATATTGTAATATATTAGATAAGGAAAGTGGAAGTTTACAGGTCAATATGTAGGTTAAGTTGCCTGAGGTACTTACAAAGAACGTTCAAAGAGAAGGGTTTACTTTCTCCATCGCCTTCGGCATTAAAGCCTACACAGGTGTAGTTACCCGCCGTCTTCCTGCCTACCCCTTGTAAAACAAGGGACTGATTGCTGATGATAATCCCGTGACCCACATTATGAAGGAGGGTTTTGCCCTGAAAAAAATAATACATGTTATTTAGCTGAATCGTTGGTGTCGTGGTTGTAAGTAAAGGTCCTTACTCACTAGTAGCATTTGCATGTAAATGTCGCATGTAATTTCACGTTTAATTATGGCATTATTATATTTATCATGTCTCATTGACTGCTGAGAATTTGCTGGTTCAAACCCAGCCCAAGCATATTAGATATTTATGCGATTGCTATTATTTAAATTGTATAAGAAAAAAACGGCCAAGTGCAGGTCGGACTCACGCACAAAGGGTTCCGTACCATAATCTATAAAAATGGCAAAAAAATACATTTGTTGCATGGAAACCCCCTAAATATTGATTTAATTCAGGTTTTGAGTATTTGTTGTTATAGCGGCAACAGAAATACATTATCTGCTAAAAAAATAACTTTCTAACTATGACGGTTCCTGAAACATAGCCCAGTGACAGATGGATGGACAGACGGAAAGCGAAGTCTTAGTAATAGGGTCCCTTTTACCCTTTGGGTTGGATCTGGAATTCTAAAAAAGTTGTACTTCATTGCGTATAACAATAAAGGTAGATATTTATCTATACTATACTATATTTACTATTATACAGAGGAAATATTTGTATGTTTGTAATGAATAAACTCAAAAACTACTGTGCCGATTTCAAAAATTCTTTGGAAAGCTACATTCACCTTTTTTTTTTTTTTTTTTTTTTAGTTCCGCGACCAAGGCCGCGGCCGCTTTAACGTCCGTTGCCGGGCGTCTCTGGTTACAAGCAGAACGTATTTCCAGTGGCGCCCGGCGGACTTTGACCACCTCTGTGGTCTCTGCGGGGGGTTGGGTCGGGATGACAATCCCGCGTCGTTGGGGTAGGGTTTTATCCCGCGTCAATGAGTGAATCTGGTTGCGTGCTATGGGGCAAAGGCCCCGCAGCACGCAACCCTTCTAGCCTGCTTCTGTAAGGACGACGGGTGGCGATCCCGCCGTCCTCAGGCCCCGATCATGGAGGTCGATGGTCTTGGGCGTAGATGAGTCTGCGGCGGCCTCGCCGCTGACTACGGAACTCGGCGGGGAGGGCACGCTCCCTCTCCCTCTCGGCCGCCTCCTTCGCGAGCACGACTTGCTCGCAGAAGGACACGGCCGCGTTCCACCTACTCCCGCTGGAGACCATGGCTTGAAGCATGGTCTCCAGCGAGAGGGTATCCACGCCCAGACCCACTACGAGGTCCCGGCGCTGACTCGCCCACGCTGAGCACTCCACCAACGTGTGGAGTGCGGTGTCGTCGTCGGAAACCTCGCAGTGTTGACACCGGGGTGTGACCTCACGATGGATGCGAAACAGATAGCTACCGAAGCATCCATGCCCGGTAACGATCTGCGTCGCACGATACGTGAGGTCACCATGCTGCCTCTGCAGCCAATCGTCCATGATCGGTCTCACCGCCGCGATGATGGTGGCACCCCACTTGGGTTGCTCAAGTCGCACCCTCCATGACTCCATGAGATCCTGGCGGAGTTGGGACCGCCGGTCATCGATTTCTCGAGACGGAGGCCTGTGGTCCCGCTCCAGCGCCTCCTTGCGCCATTGGAACAATGACGCAAGGGCTCTCGCTTCCAGGTCCCATGGAGGGGTCCCGGCTAGGAGACATGCAGCCTCTCCGGAGATCGTGCGGTAGCCCCTTATTGTTTTGACGGCCAAGGTCCTCAACGGTCTGTTAAGGAGCGTTGAGTTGTTGGCCGTCAACCGCGCCGCCCATACGGGAGCCCCGTATAGGGCCATACTCCGCACGATCCCCAGGTACAGTCTCCTGCAGGGAGCGTTGGGTCCCTTTAGGTTGGGCATCAGTCGCGAAAGCGCGACCGATGCCTGTGTCACCTTGGGGACCAAACTTCGGAAATGTGGTCCGAAGTTCCATCGGCTATCAAGTACGATCCCTAGATACTTCATCGAGGGCTTGATGCCGATGCTAACGCCTCCCACATTTATGCTGGAACCTTCAGGTGGACCGTTCCGAGGTCTGTGAAAACACAGAACCTCGGACTTGTGCAAGGCCACCTCCAGTCCCAGCCGCCGTATCCGACCCACGACTTGAGCAACACCCGTCGTGACCTTGAGTGCTGCCTCCTGGTACGTTGCACCCCGCGCCGTGACGAGGGTATCGTCGGCGTAGCACGTTACGCCGACACCCCTAGGCAACGCACCCCGCAGCACCCAGTCGTAGCCGATGTTCCACAGAAGCGGCCCCAGGACCGACCCCTGCGGAACACCGCACGACACATCTCGCCGAGCTGGCCCGAGCCAGCTGGGGAAAGCTATGGCCCTCTCCGAGAGATAGGCCCCGACAATACGACGGAGGTAGAGAGGCGTTTCGTGATACACGAGCGCCTCCCTAACGCAGCTCCATGGCAAGGTGTTGAACGCGTTGGCGATGTCTAGAGACACCGCCACCACCACCTTGCCCTGTGAGACTGCTTCCTCCGTCAGGCTCTTCACGCGCATGATCGCGCTCACGGTGGAGCGTCCCCGACGGAAACCGTACTGGTTGTCCGCCAGGTCTGGCCCCACCGTCGAGAGATGCTCGACGAGGCGTTCCGCGATAATTCGCTCAAAGAGCTTACACACCTCGTCGAGCAACACGATCGGCCGGTATCCGGACGGTGAGTCCACCGGCCGCCCCGCCTTACGAATCAGGACCAGTTTCCCCGTCCTCCACACCTTGGGAAACTGGCCCCTTTCGAGGCATGCGCTAAAGAGCCCCATCAGTCGAGGCCCGAGTTCTTCGAGGGCCAGGACCCATGCACGGCCAGGAATGCCGTCGGGTCCGGGGGCAGTGATTTTCCGGCGTTTAAGCCGGAGTACTGCCGCACCTAGCTCCCCCACCCTGACTTCGGGTACGTCGTCTTCACTGATGCTATCCGCGTCGGGCAGAGACGGAGCCATGCGCGGAGGGACGTGCTCCTCCGCGCTCGTCGGAAACAGGGAGCCCATGACCCACTCCAGCTGCTGCGGCTGGAGACTCTGGGTCAGTGGGGGCGCCCTAGGTCGGAGTTTCTCCCTGACCTGTAGGTACGGGCGCCCCCATGGGTTCTGCTGCAGGGTTTCCAGGAGCTCCTCGCGGGCCGCCGTCTTGGCCCGCTTAATTGTCTCCTGGAGATTACCTTTAGCCTCCCTGTAAGCCTGATAAAGCTCCGCCTCTCGGGTTGCCGCGTCGTCTGGGCGGTGATGCCTCCGGCGAAACCTGGTGTACTGGCGGCGGGTGGAGATGCATGCTGCGCGCAGCTGTGCAATCTCCGGCGACCACCAGTACACCTGCTTCCTTGCCGGTCTGGGTGTAACCCTAGGCATCGCCGCATCACAGATTTGCGACATGGCTCTCCTGAACCACTCCGCCTCGGCATCCACATCGGCAGGCCGGTCCGGTGCCGGAATCCAGGCCTGCACGATGGATGCCTCCAGGAGAGCCTCCCGATCCAGATGGTGAAGTGCCCAACGCGGATCCGGGGGATTTTCTACCGGCTGTGGGAGGTCAGGTGGGGGGACGACATCGAATCGGATGTACCGATGGTCCGAGTGCGTCTCCTCACCCTCCTCCACGTGCCAGCCAGTAATACGGGCGGCGAGGGCAGAGGTCGCGAACGATACGTCCACGACCGAGCTGGTCCCCCGCCGCCAGAAGGTGGCGACATTCCCCCGGTTGAGGACCTCCAGACTACGTGTTCTGGTCCAGTTCTCAAGAAGCCTCCCTTTGTCCCTGGTTTCCCGGGAGCCCCACGCCTCACTCCAGGCGTTGAAGTCTCCCAGGAGCAGGACAGGGCGAGGACGGCACGCAGCGAAGACGACGTCGAGCTCAGTGAGCCATAGCTCAAACTGAGTCTCGTCCAGTGTCGGCGAGATGTAGGTGGCCACGACTGCCAACCCATCATATTCCGCCGCAACACACCCGCGGCCCCTTGCAATGATAGCAAGGCGCGAGTTGTCTGCGGCGGACCCCCCGAAGATAAAACAGGCCGAGCCGTCCTCGTCCACCGGGCTTCCCGGGTGGACGTAGTACGGCTCGGCGACCACGGCCAAGTTTATGGACCACTGCCGGATGCTCTGGTACAGAAGATCCTGAGCAGCGCGGCAGCGTTTCAAATTCACTTGCAGGATGCGGATATGGGCGTCAGACATTAATGGACGTCCATATCAGCATCCCGCCGAGAAACATCTGGCCGTGCAGTAGCGGCACCCCCACCGCTCTCAGCGGACGGACGAGGCTTTGGCCTCGAGGCGGCGCAGGTTGTGCTGCCGACCCGGTGGTCCGCAGTTTTGCCCTCCGCCTCGCATCTAAAGCAGCGAGGCGGGGCATCACAGGCACTTGCCTTGTGACCGGGCCGGCTGCAGCGGAAGCACCGATCGCCCACGGTGACTTCCGCTGTGCACTGCACTCCGACGTGCCCCACCACCATGCACCGGAAACATCTAGTTTCCCGGGCACGAAGGAGGTGCACCTGCGCCTTTAGGAAGCCCCCTACGAGGAGGCTTCGTCCGTCCGTCACTTTCAGTGCCGCCGCGACGGGGCACTGGACGACTGTAATCCCATGACCAGTGGTGCCGAAGGAGATGTCTCCAGCCTTCACCTGGTCACGGGGGCAGCCGCCCGCCTCCACGACGGCGGAGATTACTTCCTCCGTCGTGGCCGCGTCATCCAGACCCGTGATGCGCAATGCAGCGCATTTGGTGGGCCTGGTGACGCGGACGGCTTCTGCGTCCAGCGCGTCCCTAAGCTGCGCTGCTAGGGCGTCAGCTTTAGGGCCGCTGGAGGCGCCGGAGACCTCGAGGAGGCGAGCCCCGGTGCGTGTCGTCTTGCACCGGAGACCCCCCTGGATATCGAGGGCTGAGAGGTTGACTGAGGACTTCACGGTCCTCAGGACATCAGCGTACCCCACACCCCTCTCCACACCCTCCGTCGTCACCGTAAGGACGACGGCTGTGGAGCGAGGAGCGCGGGGCCTCTTCGGCGCCTTCGCCGCGGCGGCTTTGGCCACTTTCTTGGCCGCTTTCTTGGCGGCCTTCGTCTTCCTCTTCTTGGCCCCCACTACCTCCCATCCCTCCCGTCCGGAGGGATGTAAAGGAGCAGCGGGAGCGTTAGAGGAAGAGGAGGCGGCAGGGGTGCCGCTCTTATTGCCGCGCCCCTTCGCCTTCCGCGCCTGGGCCGCGGTCTCGGCCGGCAACCGGTACGCTGGAGCGGACTGGGGCGGAGCGGGGTGGCGGACAGCGGGTGTGCCGCTTGGTCCTGGAGCGGGAGAACCGCTAACAGCCGCCTCGTATGAGAACGCGGGACGTGCTAGCGGAGGGCGGTACGCCCGGTCCTCCAGGACCGCGAGGCGCTTCTCGATCGCCGTCAGGACCTGTACCATAGTCGGCACAGGCTGTGGCGGCGATCCGGGCGCCGTGTTGGGCACCGTGGTGGGCGCCATGGTGGGCGCCGTGGTGGGCGCCTTTTTGGACGCCGTGGTTGGCGCCGTCGTGGGCGCCTTGGTGGGCGCCGTGGTGGGCGCCGTGGGTGGCGCCGTCTTCGGCGCTGGTCCAGCCGTCGGAGGAGGAGGCGGCAGCATGGGACCGGGAGGCACCTTGACCACCTTGGTCAAGTCAGCGACCTCCCGCCACAGGTCATCCATCTGCTTCCTGGAAGCAGCGAGCTCCGCCTCCAGGCTCGTCACCTGCTTCCGGAGCCTCGCCTCCTCCTTAGTGACGCTCCGCGCGAGGAGCTTGTTGAGGGAAGATTGGGCTTCATCCACCAATGAAGCCACAATCTTCTTCCTCCCCGCCACGTTTCTGTTGCCCCGCATGGCCGCGTTCATGCGGGCAAAAACGCTCATCAGCTCCCGCGCGGGCGGCCCACCGATTTCCCGGCGACTTCGCTGGGACAGTTGGACCGAGGACGGAGGAGGAGTTGGCGGCCGCCTTCTGTACGCGTCGAGACGCGTACGCACCGTCTTGACCGGCACCTCCTCCTTCGAATCGGAGGAGAGGAGGGACCCCCACCCGGAGCAGCTGGTGCTACGGTCGCGCGGCGGCCCCCCCTTCTCCTCGAGGGTCCTCTTCTTCGTCGCAGAAGAGCGGCCCTTCTTCTTCACACTGCTGGGAGCTGACCCATCGTCAGTCCCAGCAGCATCAGTTCCTTGGGGCGTCGACATCGCGCTGCAGCTAGGCGGCGCGGCGCGAGCCCCCAAATCAATTTGCATCGGAGTCCGTGATGGATGCGTAAAGTCGTCGGTTGATACTGCCCGAGAAAGGGCAGTATCGGGACCGGGGGTATCGTCGGGTTCACTATTCATAATGATCACAATTTTTATTGGCACCAAGTTCAGACTAAATACGTTCGGTCACCCAACTTGCCACTGCGTTACCGTGGTCAAGTTGGGGTCCAGGGCGGACGGCGAGGACGTAGTATCTAATCACTTGGGGCCCCGCCCCAGCTACATTCACCTTGAGTAACATAGGCTACTTTTTATCTCAGTAATGTGTTCCCACGGGAACCGACAACGAGTAAACTAAATCACGCGGGCGGAGCTGCGGCGATCAGCTAGTTCATTACAAAAGTATATTATAATGAATAACATTTTAGGGATCTATATCAGTTTCTTAACGTCAGAGGACGAAGTAAATGAAATATTTACAGATTGTGTCATTATAGGTTGGAATGAAATGGATTTGTAAAGGTTCATTACAGGCAAATGCTCTCGATGGGAGAGCACCTTAAAACAGCGGTACGTCGGATCTCCAGAAGAGAATCGTCCTCAAAACGAAGTCAACTGCTTACTATAATAGCCACTAATTTTAAAATTACAGTAATAAAACCATTATTTCTTTTAAAAATCAAGCTAATTCTATTGAATGTATTTTTTTCTATCCCAATACAATAGATTGTCTATATTTTACGAGTCCCAATAATAAGACTAAATTTCGACAAATTAAGCGTTCCTATAAATCAAACACAGTTTTGTACGAATTGAAGAAACAATACAAGATATTTATCTAATCTTATTTTGTACACATGTACGGTAAATTAAGCCATATAAAAGAAATTGTAGTACAATGACAAACAAATGTTTATATAACATTTTATCTTAAGGAAAAAGTCGTGAACAATGTGTAACGGGATAAGTCCATTGAAGGGACACAAGGGTCTTCAGTTTTATATACGACAATAGACATGAACACTACTATATATTATACGAAGTTTAGGGTTAACAGAGTTGCTACCCTTTCGTGTCCCCGGGGCGAGAAACTTAGTACTTCGCCTTCTATTTATAAGATACATGATTTGACTTAGGGCAATGCTTGAGGGCCGAGAGCAAAGAATTTATGATGTGCCCTTTTGGTTTGATAAAATTTTGCATTTCATTAGACATTACGCGTCCTCATGTAAACATTATTTACTGTTGTATATTGTATGCGATTGCGACTTCTGACATATAGGTTTGATGCCCGGGTTCAGTTGACTTTCACTATATTGCATTTCAGTTTGAAAAACTAATTGAATGACACCTCAAAATCATGAGCAAGCTTGAAAGGTAGGTATGATAGACCTTTATCTACCTTCTACGCGAAATAGGCGTGATTTAATAGATGGTTAATTTAGAATACAACGCTATCTAACTTTCGTTTAAATGTCAAAAATACATATTTGTAAGTATTGTGGGTAATTTAGGGTTCCGTATTCAAAGGGTAAAACGGTAACCCTATTACTGAGACATCGCTGTCCGTCAGTCCGTCTGTCTTGCGATGTATCTCACGAACCGTGATAGTTAGAAAGTTGAAATTTTCACAGATGATGTATTTCTATTGCAGTTGTAACAACAAATACTAAAAAACAAAATATAATAAGTATTTAAGGCTATCATATAACAAACGTGATTTTTTTTTGCCGTTTTGGTACGGAACCCTTTGTGCGCGAGTCCGACTCGCACTTGACCGGTTTTATTTTTGTAAATAACTTTCATAATTGAATTATATGTACTCATAGGTACACTTACTACTAGTATTATAATCATTAGGTACCCTTTTTTGGGTCAGTCGGTTAAAACTTTCTTGGTAATATTATACTCACATTGTGCCTCCATTCAACTTTGTAAACATAAGGATGAGCGTTGATGTTGCAGTCGAAATAAACGTCGCTTCCTTCTCTGATGTTAGATGGGTCCAAACTGGTTCCAAGTCGAACCGTCGTCTCTGGGACATCTATTTTGAAAAGAAGACATGTTTTTTTACATTATTAGCAACGGTTTTTACATTATTAGTAACAATATGAGGAACGACCATGCGTTATTTCAAGGCAAGTCATTGGAAATCTATCGAATTTATCTGTAAAATTTGAGTTCAGCCTGGCTATGGCACAACTATTGCAATTCTATTTTTAAACGATTGAAATAGAAGTTGTGTAACTAACGATTTGTGTAACGCAGTGTTTGCTTTTCTTCTCTTTTATGTAAAATCTTTTTACAATATAACTCTGGGTCTGCTGGAAGAAAAGTCATCTATTGACTTAAGAACGCCTTTGTACATAATTGAAAGAAAGAAATAATTTATTACTCCATAATAAACATGATATAAAAAAAACAACATATAGCTTAGTTAACAAATAAACACTAAAAGAAAACTCAAATAAACAACAGTAAAGTGGAATAAACTGCCGTCTCTCTGCGTAATGCTGTCTGCGTAGTGCATGGCAGACAGCGCTGATTTTCAGAGACGAAGAGGTCACGGGTGGACTCTCGTAACAGGGCCGAAACGTCGGGTAATAAAGAGGTATGTATATATCTCAATAATCGCGTAAAAGACCCATTAGTCTTAAGTTTATAATGTGTACAAAACGCGAAAGTTTAAAGAAGTACGAATAGAATTGTTCATAAATATCCGATGTGTGTTATCTTTTTTATGTGTACAATATAAATAATAAATGAAAGAAATTAAGACTTGGTCCTATCATAAAATGTGACAAATGCAAATCGTGAAAGTTTAAATAACTAACATATTAAATGTAAAGGTATTTTTTAACTTTGTGTATCTTACTATTTTCTCAATAAAAACATTTCATGTTCACTTATAAAATCTAGAATTCAAAGGAACCAAAGTTAAAATAAACTTCCAAGTAAGTTACCACTGGAACGCATAAAGACCTGAGTGCAATAGTGAAGTGTTTACTAACACTAGTCTTAAGATTCTATCACTAACACAACTTTATAATATCTATAATGTATTCTTAGTTTTAAGGTATTTATCTAGTTGCCGTAGAATAAGTTTATACCACCTGTAACTTTTCTATTTGTTACCAGAAATAAATAAATAAATAAAAACATTGAACATTGCCAGTCGGCGACGAGGCGGAGGAATTCTTTGACGCATATTAGAATTTAGTTGTAATTAGAAGGGATAAATAAGAATAGTTTAGTTCTTTAGTTAGTTTCAATTGTATTTTGTATATTATGTAAATTGTAAATAAAATTCAAAAATTTAATGATGACAAAGTAAAAAAATAAAAATAAATAAATAAAAATAAGTCGTAATAAAATATGAAGAGGAAGGTTAATAAATAATAATAAATATTTTAGGACTATTCACACAACGCCATCTAGTCTCAAACTAAGCAGAGCTTGTGATATGAGTACTAGATAAACTGATATAAATACTTATATACATTTTTTTTGTAAATACATACATATTATACATTGGAAACACCCAGACTTCGGCACAAACGTATCTGTCTTCACACAAAGTTTGCCCCGACCGGGAATCGAACCCGAGACTCCGGCGTCGAAAGCAGATGCACTACCGACCACGCCACCGAAGCAGTCACGGTTTGGATGAACCTTTCCATTGGGAGACCTTAAGCTCTGATCTAGGCAGAAATCTTAATTTAAGTACTTAAGTTTAAAGTATAAAATTGAAGTAAAACAGAAATGTCCCCTCACGTCCCTTTTTCTTGGTCTTTCCTTTAAATTTATTATAATTATTCTGGAAGTGGTGCACCTGCTAATACATCTCTCAAATATACTCAAAGCTCGGTAGCTAAAGACTAGCAGGATTTGTCTTTTATTACCTAAAACTTACGACTTTTGTAAAATTAGTGGACATGCCTCTCTTACGCTTTATTAGAGAAAGACGTCCTTACATTTTAATTTTTGACACTCCAGTTATAGGTTGCGCTGGCAGTGGCAAGCCTATTGCCACTAACTGGGTACTTTTATGTTCCCTAGAACCTCTTCTGCTGACCGAATGATAAACAATTTACAATATTGGTGAGTCAGACACAAATCATGTCTTTATCCCCGAAGGGGAAGACAGAGGCACTAATTACGCCCACATTTCGCCAGTCAGGTCGTTAACCTCACGTACCAGGTGGCGAGTCTATTGCCGTCTCTGGGGATTGGGTATATTTGCCAGAGCACAGTCCGTCATTTCCCGTCCATATTTTTAAGAAGAAAATATAATGGTCAAAGACTTAAATTAAACTCACATTTTGTATATTGTAATTCTTATTGTAAATAAATGTATATTGTATCCCCTCTTTAAAAAATAATTATATTCGAAATATACAACTCACATTGTATATCTAGTAGCCAGTCGTCTTCCAAAGCTGGTACTAAAGCCATCTGAGGATTGGAAGCTCTACACGCCAGTTTTGCTCCAGCGTCAGCCTTCGTCAGCTGCAGGGACACTGTTGATGTCGTGGTATTTCCATCTGATGATAACTGTTGAGAAAGGACAATTAGAAATTAAAAAAGAACTAACAGGTTTCGTCAGTCACCAGGTCCGGAATTGAACCGGAATCTTTCTCTTACAAGGAGAGGGCTTTACCAGTTTTCATCGTACGCCATTAACAACCTAACACCCAACTTTTTCAATTAAAATTACAAGTCAATCTTAAATGAAAGCGTCAAATTACCAATTACTATAAATAGAACAACAAAAGTACTTATTCAATTTGAGAAGAACTCGATTGGCGTTTGAATACAAACCAGGGTTATTAACCAATGAAATGTGAATCAATAAATCAAAGCTTTTACCTGTTTCTGTATTCAAGACTGATTTTTGGAGTTTACTCCTTAAGAATCGATTTTCATATAAAAGGCGCCCGGTATGAGAAAAATCCGAGGGGTAAAACCTACTAACAAGTAACGAAAATCGTGTCACGTTTTTGGTGCGCACCTCTAGTGCGCAACTTTCTAATTTGTTATGGTTAGATACTCGTACTTAAGGAGTAAACTCCAGTCGTGCGTCGGAGCTGACACACACACTTTTTTGTTAACTATTGTTAGTATTCATTTCTAGTATAAGGGCTGTGTGCAAAAAGCAAGTCAGATAGTAGGGATGTGTGAGTTGATTGACGTTCTATATTGTGGTGTAATCAAGGCTTTCATCTATCTTCTTTATCTAAAACAATAGTACAACAGTAGGAATCGTGTGTTCACTTAATAAAATTAACTAACAAAATGGTGGATGATTTAAGAAGCTTTAAGGGGCTCATGGATCAGTAGTAACCGCATAGGTTAAAACATTGCAAAGGTCAAGCAACATCTAGCCAGGCTGGTTTTCGGTCGTCGGTCCCGGTTGTCTTACAAACATCTATGACATTATAGGAGTAATTGAAGCCTTTGACATAAAAATCCAACTACAAAACTTCGAAATTGCCCATGGCTTATGGGTTGTGGAGGTCAGATGGCAATCGCTTCTCGAAAAATATCGAGGTTCAGTCGCATTGCGGTTTGACTGGAATACCGACTCTGGGTTCGAAAAAAGAAGTGGATGAAGATTTAAGAAGCTTTACGATACGATGATCCGTAATTGATTGAAGCCGTGAGCATGTAGCTAATGTATTGAAATATCAGCTTTCAACTGTTGTATTCTTGTAAAAGCAAACAAAATTAAATTTATATTCGTAACGTGTACCCTTAATTAAGTTAATAAACTAAAACTAGAAGATGTTTCAGCGGCTTGGCAGAACGTTGTTTTCAGCGGCTTTAAGACAAGTTTTTGTTTTACATTCATGCATTTATCACGCCTATGTCCCCCAAGAGGTAGCCAGAGGTGCATTATACACCCACTCTTCGCCAGTAATTTTTTGGTTCCACGTAATAGGGTGCAAGCCTATTGCCGTAACCGGGCATTATAGAATTTTTTATGGGTTTAATTTAATAGTTTATGTCCAAAACAGCCGAATCAGTTTACACTCATTCGGCTGTTTTGTATTATTACTAATAAAGAGCAGCTATGTTATAATTTTGAGAATATTTTGAAACCCCGTTGCCTTGCGATGAAATGTTGATTAAAGACAACTGCATCTTACGTTCCAGCCGCTATGGCACAGCCAATTAAAGTCCTGGTTGTCTCGGACATTTGTATTAAGAAAACCTTTATTTTATTATTTGAGGCACACTCTAACAGAACCATGTCTTAGTCCTCGAAGGGGTAGACAGAGGGATTCATTACGCCCACATTTCCTCGTTAAATTTGGTCCCACGTCATAGGAGGTGAGCATGTTGCAGTTTTCGGGCGCGAAAGAATTTTTGCCAAAACCTCGTTCGTATGTCAGTAGGTGCTACCCTTTGCAGGTAAGGATGTCGTTAGGGTCCTGTAGCACCATATTTTAGATATGAAGAGTACTTAGTTACATAGTATTTGCGGGTCCAAAGTTATAGAGAACCCACCTATGACGTCCTGTTTTAGATATCAGTTTTTAGACAATATCGTGAAAGTTTGTAAAAAATTGTATTAGTATGCTCACTATCTACGACAATGTTTAGTTTAATTTCCGTATACAGTAAAACATGGATAATAAAACGTGATAGTTTTCGAGTTAGTACCTTCCTAGGCATTGTTAGTTCAGAATTTTTCTAACACTCGGCTAATTACGCACTCAGACGAGCTACCCTCAAATTTGGCTCAATGAAACTTAGCGTAACTTTCACTTTGCAAACATTCACAACAGTAGCGTTGTTGGGTCCCTTACGACCGATTTGTGCACTCTGTAAGCATCCTCTGGCCCATTCAATCTACATTTATTACTTTTACGTGCCCCTATTTCAAGTTGCTAGACTGATGTTGGTCTTGTATGAAATGGGCCACTTTGATTAAACTTCTATGCAAAATAAATAGCGTTTGGAAAAGTTTTGAAATAGATAGTAGGTAGTTTATTATTTCAATCGCAAGACCGAAAGTCGGGCAGGGTATGAACTAGCGCTAGTTGTAAGTCAGGAAAAATGTTTTCATCAACTGAGCTGCCAAGATCACAGGCGAAGACCTCGAAATTTACTATCTTAAAAATTCGTGGACGTAAAGACATAAAAAAAAAGAAAAAAAAGAAATTAATTAAATAAGTAGCAAAACACATCTCAAAAATTTAAAAAATATTAAACGATTTGAATTGAGCCAAAATAAAATGGTAGCCCATTTTACGGACATGAGACTTTCATGTCCAGACATTAAGAAAATAAAATAAAAAGGAAGTCCTCATACGACAATCAGAATTCAAAACATTAGATATTATTTTATAATTCAGAATGTGTTTTCTTCATTCGATACTATGTTTTTCCGTTTGAACCAAATTAAATTTATACGCTACATGCATTGACACCTTAGCACCTTTACACCTTCCAAGCACATCCGGATGTGCCGGCGCTGCTGCTGCATCGGCTGAAGGCCTTAAACGGCGTAAATATGCTAACCTAGCAGGTGATTAGATATTTGAACCGTTTGGGGTTGAGACACTGGGGTCATGGGGTCCGAGTGCTCGCCGCCTTTATAGAGACATTGCTAAACGCCTAATCGATGCTTCTCAGGACCAGAAGGCTGGCTATTTTCTGGCCCAAAAGAATAAGTATCGCCATCCAACGTGGCAACACAGCCAGCATTCTGGGAACCTTCCCAGTCGGCAATGACGCGGATGATTTATTAAACGATATTTAAATATTTTTAGTCTATAATTATGTTTTTGTATATTGTAATTCTTATTATTAAAAAAATATATATATATATAATGTTTTATATAATATGTTTTTTATAAACAGTGTAATGAAAATTAGATTTCAGGTTTAGGAGAAACGATAAAAATATGATTTTTTATCTATCTGTTCCCGTGGTTAAAAAAAATAAATCAAAAATTTTCGCATTCGCAATACCCACGCACGGGAACACTTCATAACATATTGGATGGAACCAGGCGTTACTTGGCGAAAATCCATGACAAAGCAATGGTAAGTAAAATATTAAAAAAAAATGTTTTAAACTTTTTAAAATTTTTAATAGCATTATTTTCCACAGAATTAAAAAAGACAACAAAACGTCGACAATTGTTTCGCATCTAAACGAAGCATTATCAAGACTGTTCTCTCAGAGAAAAAGTTTAAAACATTTTTTTTTAAATATTTTACTTACCATTACTTCATAACATATTTATCACTCCTAAGTTCCCGAAGGCGTAGCCACTCTAGAAGGGTTGTGTGCATAGAAGGGTCGGGCAGCACGCAACCAGATTTTCTCCCTGACGCGGGGAAAAACCCTACCCCAACGACGCGAGATTCTGATCCCGACCAAACCCTTGAAGACCCCCTTGTGGCCACACAGGGGGTCAAAGTCCGCGGGCGCCACTGGAAATATGTTCTGCGTGCGAACCAGAGACGTCTGGCAACGGACGTGAGAGCGGCCGCGGCCTTGGGCCGAAGAATTAAAAAAAAGGCGTAGCCACTTACTTATACAGAGAAACTTAAAGTCAAACTTTGCCTTTTAATTATAATATTTGTTTGATTACTCACCGTTTCTTTAGCGTTGTTTATGCGCTGTCCGTTCTTCCACCAAGTAATAGAGGCGGGTGGTCTTGATCCAGAACTCTGGCACAAAAGATCATATCTTCTACTTGCCGACAGCGGCTGATTGGACCCAAGAATATGCACAGTAAGTGGTGGAACTGTGAATAGAATTCTCTGTATTAGATCCTAATAAATTTACTCAAAGATTTTATCTTTTGAATGGTGGTCTCTTTAAAATTACGTATTTTATCTCTAAGTCTTCGGAAGGTTGATTTATAGGGTGTTCAACATTAATATTGATTTAATACGACCGTTTAAATATACAAAATTTGCTCTTTATTTCAGTACTATGAATGCTGATGTAGTCGACTTTCGTTCTTTGTTTACCATCACGAGCTATCGATGACTTGAGCAAGTGGGTCTTGTACCAATTAAACAGTGTACTTACAGTGTATCCTCGTCTTCTTTATTACTCGGATAGGAAAATTCCTCGAAGGAAGTTCTCAGCATACTATTAAAAAGTTAGTTATTAAATGGAGTCGAGTCGGCTATTTCAAAATACAAGTTTATTCGCATTCTATCCATTATTTGAAGCGACTACCTACATTTTCTCTTATCGACTTTGCTCTTATTTTCATACTATATTTTTGACGATAAAAGTAATATCATGGAAGCCAATTGTGTCAAGTGCGGTTGACTTGGGCTACTAAATCTAATAATATAATATAAGATATCAAGTCTTGTTTTGGTTATATCAGAAAGTGTAATAAAGAAAAAGTTGTTTTGCTTTTAATATGACACAGAGATTCCTATCTATAATGTTTGTATGAACAGACAAATAAATATACTGACTGTACTTTAATAATTATAGAAATGTATTAGTGTAAGTATTTGTGAGATATTGATTGAGAACGAGAATTTGGTGATTCATTATTGAAGTTTTATGTAGGTTACTTAATTTATTTGCTATCAGTAGGTTTTTATTTAATTTGATATGATAAGAGTTTGGAATTTAAAGACTAACATAGGTTTTTAATATCTGAAATAATCTAATACAATGTAACTATAGTGTAGTTTCAACTTACAATTCATATCTAATGTTAACGTAGTCTCAATAGGATGTGCTCTAGCGTGGTTTGAAGCTCTGCAAGTGAAGGCAGCTCGTACATCAAGCCTTGTTAGTGGTCCCACCCTCAACACTCCTCGTACTCCGTTCCCTGATAAGGGAGTCGCCGGAGTGTCAGTCTCAACTTCATCTCTGAACCATTTCACCCAAGATCTTGGACGTCCTGAAATAAAGGACATTGTTAATGAAACGAGAAGATGAGAGCAGAAGGAAAATTAGACCTGAATGACGCTTAAAAATAAGTTCTGCCGAAATTGACTTATAAGTTTCAGGTCCTGCTGTGTCGTCAAAGGATAACCCATGGCGCAGGCTGAATTTGATGACCTTAAAGTTTCTGCTTAGGGGATCCGGTTCTATCCCATGTTGGAGAGTGAGAGCTTGCGTGGATGAAAGTCATGGTCACGTCTTTAGTCTAATAGATTCACGTCCTCGGAAATTTATAGTCTTAACTAGTCCAGGGACGTTTCTATTCACGGATAAAACGCTTCAAAATTATCATTAACTCAATTTATTAACAGACGAGATTTCTGCAAACATTTTAAAAGCGATCAGAAGCTTTTGGCAGTTATAGGCTTATTTCGAACTTAATCAAGAAGAACAGCGAATTATACTTGTGATGTTTTTTTTGATAAAAAGACCAGGCTCTGGTAAATATATCGCCGTTTTTGCGGCAATATGCTAGCCATCTATTACTCCTGACCAGCAACTGCTAACAAAGTGTATAAGCGCTTAAATCTATTCTTTGTGTGTTGGTTTATCTTACCTCCAGTGACGTCACACTTGAGCGTAAATGTGTCTCCTTCTATGTAAGGGCCGACGATGGCTTGTTTCTCATTGCCCTTGTCATCCGTGATGACCATTTTACTGGGTGGCACTGAGGACAAAAAGCGGTTCATATAAGAAACACTGATAATATTTCAATACTCTTTAAACTACCTCTTTCTTTTTATGTCTCAATTGAATTTCGATGGCGGTATGGGTAACGTAGATGGTGAAAGCGGTTCACTATCCATTTGCATAAAAAAAATAACCATAAAATAGTTTGGCATATGGTAATGTAGACTAATGATATTTATGCATAATGTTTTTATCCATAACAAATTTAGCATATTTGTCTAAATCATAAATAAAATTAGCATAATCATATTTAAGCATAAAATTTATAAGCATAGCTTTATAAAGGCATAACCGTATCAAACTATAATGAATATAGTCATAATCATCTTATGCAGAATAAGTAACTATGTAAAATAATTAAAAGCCCCGCCGCACCTAAACCTACTTTGACACTATATAATCTAGAAAATATTGGTTGAAGTAACTTTTTTATTTTTATTAATTTCATTAATTTATACCTATTCAATTTTAGTAATATTTACTACTAGGCGACTGTACACTATGCCTAAAAACATTGTGCAAATTATAACTATGCATAAATATATTAGACCTAAATATAATTATGCCACGGTACAAATGCTGCTAAAAATCAATTATGACCAAGTATAATTATGCCAAAATAAGTATGCCAAATTCATTGTGCCAAACCATTTTAGGATTACATATATTATGTTAACGAAAGGTATCCCGGTGAAAGCATTCCACCTGACAAGGAAATTCACGCGGCTTCAAATGCAACCTAAGATAATTCGTTTTGTTATTTAATACTCGTATCATAATATAAGAAAACTATTTTTATAATACCAGTAAACATTATTAAGATAGAGTACAATAATCTTTGTTGTAGAGAATTTGAGAAATAGTTGTTGTATAAGATGGATTACAAATACGCGATGAAGAAGGACAGTCTTATTACTAAAAGTAAACACTAGTGGTCGCCCTATGGTCGAACAGTAGACCTCGCGAACATTAAAATATTTTTTTTGGATTTCCCCCCACCGGAGAGAGGGTAGGGGAAAATCCCAATAAACAAAACCTCCACAAAAAATATTGT
This sequence comes from Nudaria mundana, assembly GCA_963556515.1. Lineage (NCBI taxonomy): Eukaryota > Metazoa > Arthropoda > Insecta > Lepidoptera > Erebidae > Nudaria > Nudaria mundana. The sequence continues at coordinate 3,239,035 of OY748303.1, read as the reverse complement.
TTCTAGTAAAGGAATACTTGTGCCGAGTTTCGTAAAGATCGGATAAAAACTGTGGCTGCTAGCCCGGAACACACATACAGACAGACAGACGCACGAAAGCAAAATTATCCAATCTAGAAATATAGACGCTTCGCTCGCTCGGTCAGTAATAATAATAAATAACTAGGTATGCAATGCATTCTGCTGTTGCAATAATTGAGCTGAGTTTGTCGATCCAGGTCGAACTCCTAAACGACTGGACCGATCTTTATGAAATCAGATATATGCACTCACGGTGATGGTCACTATGACCGTGCCAAATTTCAAAAAGATCGGTCCAGTCGTTTAGGAGGATTTCGATCCCAAACGAAATACACGAGTCACCTAAGAAAGAGCTTCGTAAACTCCGCTCAATACAGGCCAAGAAAAACCAGAGGGCATCTGTTTATACTGGTCCTTTTTATTTTATTTTTTATTTTATTTTATTAGGAAACTCAACAGCTTATTTACAAACTAGCTGTTGCCCGCAGCTCCGCCTGCGTGTTACTTTAGATCTATATAACTTTATTATTAATGAAGCGATTGAAAACCAAACCGCAAATTCAAATCAAAAAATCAAATCGTTTCTGAGATTCAGAACATCATAAAACATTCAGACAAACAGACAAAAGTTCTAAAAAACATTATTTTGTGTTTTATTGCGTTCATGTAGCCCCCCTACACCAGTTTATCTATTATATCTTCTATTATATTTTCTATTATACCATAAAAATGAATCTTTGTTACGAAAATATGAAATATTAAAAAAAATCACCTAAAACCTACGACAAACTTATTATTTGCGGTTGGTAGAGTAATCGGGTCTAGGGATCGAACCGCAAAATTAAGTTTGTTTTTTATTGTATATACTTTCCGGGATAAAAAGTACCCAGTGTGGTGCCCAGGATATTAAAGAATAATTATACCAAGTTTCATCGTAATCGAACCGGTAGTTTTTGCGTGATGCCTGAACAGACAGACAGACAGACAAAAATTTTTTTAATCACATATTTGCGTTCTGTGTCGGTCTACCCCCCGGTCGGTAACACCCCCTGCCATTTATTTTTTTGATATTTTCAATGTACAGAATTTTCACTTCTACAGATTTATTATAAGTATAGATGATACACTACAATTAGAGTAAATACATGAAATTGGTATCTTAAGCCAATTAACGAGTTCCACGACATTTGCAAGGACTCGAAAAACTGGTAGTAGATGATAAGCTAAACTAAACTAAACCATAATTAGGTAATAATTAGGTAATAATTAGGTAATACAAGGTATTGAATCGCTCTTATATAAACGCGACTTAATACCTTGTACTAATACATATTATGTATCTATACAAAAAAAAAATGAAAATAGAACAATGATGCTGATGTTTAACACAAAAAAGAACAGAATTGATAATTTAACAAACATAAGTACAGTCTATTTACTGGACAGTACATGGATTATCTGTCTACGATAGGATTCTTTAGAAGAATGGAAGATATCTACACTTTCAAAAGTTTCGGTATTTTTATAAGTACCAGTAAAATAAAATCTTACCATGATCTTGAGTGTTAAAATGAATATCCTCCCATTGCCTCATAATTCTGATCGAACACATAAAATCTCTGCTTAGGACGTTAACAGCCTTAGTATAATTTTCATTGCTCACTTCTTTTATTTTTATTATTCATTTTGCATTAATTTCACACTGAACAACTTTTATTGCCAATTATTTAATAAAATCACCGTTAGTTGATTGGTGGGAGAGGTAATGCGATTACTGGTATTCCTTATAATGGAGCGTCGATTGTTGATAGACGAGGCTTCTGCCAGATTGGATATAAATGGAAATCATACAATTATATACACACATCACGCCTATATCCCCGAAGGGGTAGGCTGAGGTGCATTATACACCCACAATTTGCCAGTATTTTTAGTCCCAAGTAATAGGGGGCAAGCCTATTGCCGTCACCGGGCACATTTATAACGGGGTAAAAAGTAGCATTGTAATTTTGAAAAATAAAATTGAATCCCGTTGCCTGGTGATGAAATGTTGATGAAAGGAATTCTGATACGCCTCTCATTTCATGTTTGGTAGAGAATATAATGTTACTATCTACTAAAATTATTATTATTAGTTGTACGATATTCGGATCTTTTTTTTTCTCTTTGTTACTCCTGAATGAAGAATACATAACGGATTTTAATGAAACTCGACAATAGTGTAGTTAATTTATCAGAATAACACATAAGCTTTAAGTTTTGAAGATATTGTGTAAATTGGCCAAAGTTCTACTATAGTAGTATTATAAAGGGGAAAGTTTTTAAGGTTATTTTTTTGATTTATTTAGGAAACATAGTTAGTTTCTTACATTCACTTTCATGTTACATGGGCGTACTTAAAAACCTAAAGTTCCATAATATTTTCATAGTCAATTGCGTTGTATATTGGTAGATGATAATTATACAATATGAATAGCTGTAAAAGTCGTTATAGGCAAGCGGCGAACCCCCTGAAAAACTAAAATGACTGATCAATCAGTGAAAATGTGATTTCCCCAATACAAATTTGTACTTTTTGTAAACCTTGGACCAAAAGGCGTCGATTGGTAAGAAGACAAAATTTGTGCGGTTGGGCTATTAAATTGTTATGAACAAATTAATTTGTTAACTGATAAAAAGTTGGTTTTTATATTGGAAAATGATTTCTAAGTGTATTAATCTAAGGGTATTAATAGCCCAACCGCACAAATTTTGTTTTCTTACCAATCGACGCCTTTTGGTCCAAGGTTTACAAAAAGTACAAATTTGTATTGGGGAAATCACATTTTCACTGATTGGTCAGTCATTTTCATTTCTAAGCACTTTTTCGAGGGTTTGCCGCTTGGATATTAAGCATAGAATCAGTGACAAGAAACAACTACCTACTTTACAAAACATATTTCTGATTTCATAAACATAACATTAAAAATTCTTTATTGTACACCACATTACAAACAACATTGAAACAAATTACAGCTTCATGTACAAAGGGCGGCCTCATCGCTGACAGCGATTTCTTCCACGCAACCTTAGGATGGAAAAGGAGAAACAATATAAAATAATAGACTTAATCTTACCTACTATACGGGTAGTGTACACAATAATGAAAAAGTAAGACTTACGAGGATAGGATACAGGTGAATCACCATTGCACTAAGAGCACTAGGTGCAATAATGAGGAACATAATATTAACATAACATTATACTCGTATTATACGACAAGCGATAAGTAATGGTCTCTCAATAAGGTTTTGAAGGACGACAGTAACTGTGCGCGTCTCACCTGCAGTGGCAATAATTTCAAAAGTTACAAAGCAAAATTAAGATAAAAACAGAGCATTTAATGCCTTCTTAAAAACTAGGAATCTAAATCAGTTCAGTAGTTTTAGTTAAGCCTATTGAATTCAAACAAACAAGCAATCTTCTTTAAGGATTTTTGAAACGATATTTTGTAATGTAAATATTTTTAGTATATAATTGTATATTGTAATTCTTATTGTTCTTGAGGTTGGTGGTAAATGAGAAGTGGACTGTATATACTGGTACTGATATTTGGTTCTTCATAAATTTACAACAAGTTAAAGAAAGCGAGATCGCGGGTGGTGTTTTAAAAGTGAGAGTTTGATGTGTCATTCGAAATCAACGTAAGTTAGTGGGGGCCGCCGGGCCGACCAACGTTCCGTTTTGCACAGCCGCGCGTTGTTAGGCGCTGGTGCGCCAACACTTATTGTAAATAAATACTCATTTATCTCATCTTCTTTATAGTAATAATATAGATGATTGCAGTTTGCAGTTACATGGTAAATATTCCGTTTGTAATCTGAGTAATAAATAAGTGTAGACATTGCACACAACATCATTTTTTAATGCCTACAATGACAGTTACTCGTAGATTACAGATACAAATACCTAATATTTGTAAATAAATAAATTAAGTACCTATAAAATAAATTTTATGTGAAAATCATAGTTAGCTTCCAAATTTAATTCAAATTTAAACAGATCCTTCACACACACAGACACGCCACAGTAATTATATCTTAAGTAAATAAGACACCATACCCACATTAATAATTCACTGAAAACAGATAAGTAAGTCTTGTACTTTACGAAAACCGCGGCGAATATTTGGACTTCAAAGAGATAACTCGACAAGTCCCAGGGATCAAAGTAAACCCAATAGGTATTTCTTAATTATATTTACAGCAGATTTTCAAAAAATAACTGTTCTGAAATAAGTACAGCTAATATAAAAGGAGTTTTTTTTTTTAATTTCGGCCGTTGGGGTTAACACACTGGGGTCTGAGCTCGATACCTATTGAAATACTTATTGCAATTCGCCTAAAGATGCTGCACATTACTAGAATGTGAATATGACTTTCATGGTTCAGAGAAAGTTGTGCCGTTCAACGTACAATCACGTACATGCCAGGCATTTAGCAAATTAAATAAGAATAATAAATTAGGTAGGTTCTCTCAAAAAACGGATATCAATGACCACTGTGAGACAGGTTATGTCTACAGGGATTGCCTCGGTGGCGCAGTGGTATGAGTATGCGACTGCCGCCGGCCCTGAGGTCCCAGGTTCGGTTCCAGGTCAAATCAAATTATTTATGTGATCTACAAATGTTTGTTTCGGAGTATGGTGTCGTCTATGTATAATATGTATGTATTTAGAAATATATAAGTATGTTTATCGGTCGTGTAGATTCCATAGCACAAGCTTATATTACCTTAATTTGGGCTAGATGACGTTGTGTGATGAATAAAAAAATAAAAAAATTGTTATTTTCATAAAATACCTATGAATACATTGTATCCGTCAGAATGGCGGTTGTATAACTTCAAAATAGGTCAAAAATTAACTATATAAATGTACGAAAAATGTTATTTTTTGTACTAAACTATGTATAAATGTACGTTTCTGTATGCGTAGTAAACATTATTTTAAAGTGAGCTGCCATCTTGATGTCAGGTTGGTGGGTGAATTCCAATTCGACTATTTTTTTTTTAATTTTACGTTACTAATTAAATGTACGTAAATTGTACGTATAGGAACATTATTTAAAAACATCTTAAATGTTATGGAAGCTCCGGTATGGTAAAACGCACGTGAGCCGCCACGTTGTTTCTAAATCAATTAAACTATTTTAATCTACCAAATACCAAATAAATGTACGTCTTATGTTCTTTTCAGATTATTAAATAAAACCCGATTAATTAAATCATAGCATGATTTAATGAATTTTATAACATTTGACCATAAATAATACAGTGAGCAAACACCTTTTCTGGACTCCTGTATAATCTTGGCTACAAATCGTAATAGCACATCCACATACCATCACGTCTACATGAATGCGCTTTATAGTGCCCAATCGCATCATTGCCCTTATCCCAATTATTTGGGCTCGGCGCAACATGTTTTCATTTTCCATACATCCCTGTCACACGTCATGTCCTCAGTCACTCCTTTCCTGATTTGCAGGATATCGTGACAATATCGGCACGATAATTTACATTCTTAACTTAAAGTTACTGCTGCTACTTACGATATCGTTACGATAATTTACATTGTTAACTTAAAGTTACTGCTGCTACTTACGATATCGTTACGATAATTTACATTGTTAACTTAAAGTTACTGCTGCTACTTACGATATCGTCACGATATTATAGACGATATCGTCGCGATATCGTGTTCGTTATCGTGCAAAAAACGCCCTATAGATGGACGGAATGGGCGTTTTCACATTGCACGATATCGTCCACAATATCATGACGATAGCGTCACGATAATTTACATTCTTACCTTAAAGTGGCTGCTACTTACGATATAGTGTGTCGTTATCGTGTAATGTGAAAACACCCTTTCTTGGGCCTACCTCGACTCCTCAAGCCTTTGCACCTTTCCTACCACGTTACTTTCCTCTCTTCTCATAACATGTCCATACCATAATAGCCGTTCGCTTCTCACTTATTCATTTACTGCTAGGTCAGCTATATAGACAGTATAATATTTACTCATTTAAAATGAATGGAAAGTTCATACATGAGCTACCAACAACACGAAGTAAATTAAATCCATACAGATAAATAAAAGTGTTTGTGTGTAATTTCAAGTTATCAGCTTTTTACTCAATGCATACTACAAGTATAGTATACACGATACTGAATAAAAAAAATGCAATTTTTTAAAGTTTTGTCTGTCTGTTTGTTTGTTGCCGCTAATCTCTAGAACAGCTGGACCGATTTTGACGGGACTTTCACTGACAGATAATAGATGATGTAAGGTGTCATATAAGCTAGCTTTTTATCCCGAAAATGTGTTCCCCCGGGTATTGGGAACCTACTGCTGGCAAATATGTCTGTTATTACTCAATTCTATGATATTATATTCTATTCTTAGCACATAAGGGATGTGACATACAGCTAGTCTTCAGTAACTTTATCAATCAATTAATAATTTTATTGCTGAACATGTTACATAACTACATCTTAAGTGCTAGTTGATGTATAAGGAACACATGTCCTACCTATTTAGGCATGCAATGTACAAATAATAACTATGAGGCAACAGAAATAAGCAGGAGACCCGTTAGGGTCTCCTGCTTATTTCTGCTTATGTCTGTTGTTGTAGGAGAAAATTGTGTTACAAAGATTACAATTATAAAAATGAAATAATACATCAATGTCACTTGCACTCAACAAAATTAAAAATAACAATGTCAATCCCAGTACATATACAATACATTTGTCAATTTATTACCTACCTAGTTATTAAAATGTCATTGAGAATTGATGTCCAAAAATATCATTAAATTACCATAAGTCACAAATATAATTATAATATTTTAAATAACAATGTCAAGTCTAATTGACCATAAACATACGTTTGATAATGAAATGTATCTATCTAGTTTTAGTTTAAAGTTTTATCTTTAAGATATTCCTTTATTGTATCATACACCTTATTTGTTAACATTTTCATTATTGCTTTTTTAAATAAAATAATGTTTGAGATTTCAAGATTCGATTTAGGTAAATTGTTGTATATTTTAGGTGCCATTCCAAGGAAATATTTTATTAAATATTATTTTTTTTATGTTGAATACATCTAATTTTATTACTATGTCGTGTGCTATTCATAGTATCAAATAGATGAAAATTATTTTTTATGAATAATGCCACCTCAAATATATACAAAGAAGGTAATGTTAAAATACCAAGACTAAGAAAGTAGGGTTTACAGCTATCAGTACTTTTTATGCCACATATAGCTCGAACACATCTTTTTTGCGCTTTAAATACCATCTCTGTGTTAGTGGAATTTCCCCAAAATATGACACCATATCGTATCGATGATGTTACAAAAGCATGATACGCGGTAAGCGCAGTTGACTGGTTTACAATTTTGGCTAAGTTGTACAACGCATACGAATATTGACTCAGCCGTTTACAGACTCTCTCAGTATGAGTTTTCCCGGACATATCTCGGTCCAGTTCAATACCTAAAAACTTTTTGGAATCTGTTTCGTCAATTATATTAGTGTCGTAGCATATTAGGTTTAATGTGATTAGTCCTTTGTTCGAAAGTCATAATTTTAGTTTTGTCAAAGTTTAATGTTAAATTATTTGCGTCTAACCAGTTAATTATTGTCCTAAGGCACTCATTAAATCAATTTTCATTGCTTGATTATTATCTGCGCTAAAAAGTATGGTACTGTAATCAGCAAACAAGACCATTGAGTGACGTGTAAATTTCGGCATATTATTAATATAGCGGAGGAACAAAAGTGGTCCCAAAGTACTGACTTGAAGTACACCGTATTTAGCTGCCCTCTTCTTTAAGGTAAGAATGTAACATATCGTGACGATATCGTAAGTAGCAGCAGTAACTTTAAGGTAAGAATGGAAATTATAGTGCCGATATTGTCACGATATCCTGCAATCCAGGAAAAGAGTGACTGAGGACATGACGTATGACAGGGATGTATGGAAAATGAAAACATGATGCGCCGAGCCCAAATAATTGAGATAAGGGCAATGATGCGATTGGGCACTATAAAGCGCATTCATGTAGGGGTGATGGTATTTGAATGTGCTATGACGATTTGAAGCCAAGATTAAACAGGAGTCCAGAAAAGGTGATTGCTCACTGTATTATTTATGATCAATACATACATACATGTTATAAAATTCATTAAATCATGCTATGAATTAATTAATCGGGTTTTATTTAATAATCTGAAAAGAACTTAAGACGTACATTTATTTGGTATTTGGTAGATCAAAATAGTTTAATTGATTTAGAAACAACCCGCCATTCTGACGCCAGGGTGGCGGCTCACGTGCGTTTTACCATACCGGAGCTTGCATAACATTTAAGATGTTTTTAAATAATGTTCCTATACGTACAATTCACGTACATTTAATTAGTAGTGTAAAATTAAAAAAAAAAATAGTCGAATTAGAATTCACCCGCCAACCTGACATCAAGATGGCGGCTCACTTTAAAATAATGTTTACTACGCATACAGAAACGTACATTTATACATAGTTTAGTACTAAAACGTACATTTTTCGTACATTTATATAGTTAATTTATGACCTATATTTTGAAGTTATACAACCGCCATTCTGACGGATACGAATACATTGCATCTACTCGTATGTTCCTGTCTCTAATAAAGATTATAAAGACTACATACTCGTATTATAATATGTATTTTATAATAAGCTTAAAGCGCACCAAGGAGTGATTGGCAAAAACTGAACAAAATGCGTCATAACTTATACATGTAGAAGACTATTTAATTAAAATTGGTGCTAACTCAACACATATTCATTTCTTATAGTTGTAATACAGTAGTATCATAAATAAAATGAGTAATTTAATAGAGTTTAACCAATCCATGGAACAGATACGTTGACAATCATTATTCCGAACATTCCTTCAAAGAAAGTTTAACACTTTATGCAAGCTGGAACTAGAATATTACATAATACTATTCGACTGTAAAAACTTGGGAATACTGCGACTAAAGCATGAAGGTAGACTGTTACAAAAGAAATAGCTGTCGTAAAATACGATCTTTGTTCTGTGTCGTTATCTCGTATATAAAAGTGAAATGACGTATGTGTAGTTTTACTACGAGTAATAGGTATTGGAGAATAAGCTGGATTGAAAATTGCGATCTATAACGTCCTGTAAGCAGACCCTAGAGTAATGTATAAAACGCTTAATAAGTACTTTTTGTATCTACACTTCTGCATCTAGACTAATGTTATAATGAGAAAAGATTAGTGTGTTTATAAGTTATGAATAAACTCAAAAACTATATAATAAAGCTACATTGTTAACAAACATAGGTTAAGTTCAATATATTCTCAGTGATTACAAAGTGTACATCAGTTTTAACATAGACTATAATAACACCACGCTACGATTACTTGGAGCGGAGTAATCCACGTTGTTACGTGGACGTTGTTGGCGTCCGCTCAACATTCTTAAACTGGCTTTTCTTTAGCTGGAGCGGAAAACCTCAAATGCATCATATCCACGTAGATACAATATGACAGTTAAAAACACTAGATCTTCATCCACCGAACCTTTTCCCAATAAAGTGTTGAGGTTGGCTATCGATAATATAACTTCGATAATTTCCATTCTAACCTTTACAATACATGGGCGATATCAAAGCTCTGTAGATTGACCAGTCGGATTTTTATTTTAGGTCTCCAACTACCCATAACGACTGTCATAGATGTTTGTATGACAACCGGGACCGACAGCTTAACTTGCTCTCCATCCTAAGACCGGTCTGGCTAGATGTTGCGTAACCTTTGCGTGTGTTAACCTGGTCGGTTATCACTAGACCACGAGCCCTCGAGTTAAATATACTAGATACTTACAGTATTCTACGACCACTTGTACAATAATGTTTTAAATGTACCTACTCTGTTGGATTAGCTATACGAATTGAAACACAAAGAGAAACAATAACCGAAATTCCGTACCAAACTCACAGAGACATTTTAATAATAGCAATTTGTATACTGTGTCTGTGGCGCCCCCAAGTGTATAGCAATAACGCTTCCTTTGTATTCGGTCTAAGAGTTGTACTTTGTGCAACTACCTACGTATAATCTTATTCGGTGTCAGAGAGCATTTCTCTCTCAGGTCGTTCTGAAACAAAGCGCGTAGTCATAATATTGTGAGACATTGTCTTGTCTTATTTACATTCATCCCCCCCCCCCCCTTAGCTCTCGAGAACTGCTTATGCTCCAATGATGGTTGACCCCTCTATGGACAGCCATCGATCTGGAGGCAATCCAAAAAATCGAAAATTTGACCAAGCCCTAAGGGATCAAAAGTTATAGGCCAAAACCTATGTCGTGGTGCGGCGCAAAGCACCGCGCAAGACACCGTATACTAGTACTATTATAATTATACATAACTAGGTGAGTACTTTCTTCTTCGTCTACACACCTATTTTAACAAAGAACGTATATGTAATTTTTTAATTAGCTTCAAAAATAAGGAGGCGGTTCTCAGTTTGTTGTGTATAAATGGTTTCTTTTTGTTTGTTACCTCATATTTTCGGACAGGGTGAACCGATTTTGATTTTTTTAAATTGAAAGCTACTACTTCCCAAGTGATTCCATTTCAATTTGGTCCCATTCTAACAATTATTTGGTCCCATTCCGTTAATTTGAAGTCGGTTTTGGTGTCAATGTTTGACGTGTTTTTAATGGTTATAAACCTTCTTGGTATTTCTGAGATTTTATGTTATAGTATAGTACTTATCAAAATCGTAAGCAAATATAGTATAGCACATCTTTCATATACGCCGACAGATAAATAAATAAAATAAATATGTTAGGACAATTCACACAACGCCATCTAGTCTCAAACTAAACTAAGCAGAGCTTGTGATATGAGTACTAGATAAACTGATATAAATACTTAAATTCTTTTTTTTGTAAATGCATACATATTATACATAGGAAACACCCAGACTTCGGTTCAAACGTATCTGTCTTCACACAAAGTTTGTTCCACCCGGGAATCGAACCCGAGACTCCGGCGTCGAAAGCGGATGCACTACCGACCACGCCACCGAAGCAGTCTAAAAGATCTTTTAAAAGTATACATTGTGGCTATTTACTGAAGTGTTGGCGGGATGCATCTAATTTGGTCGCCTAACTAAGTAATAGAGTCGCCCGTACTACGGGGAGTCAACGAAGTGACTGGCGAAATTCGGGCGTAATCATTGCATCGGTCTACCTCTTAGGGGATATAGGGCGTTTTCACATTGCAGGATAACGATACATGATATCGTAAGTAGCAACAGTGACTTTAAGGTAAGATTGTAAATTATCGCCACAATCATCATCTGTCTGCCCTTATCCCAATTATTTGAGGTTGGCGCAACATGTTTTCATCTTCCATACATCCCTGTCACACGTCATCTCCTCAGTCACTCCTTTCCTGGTCATATCCTCTTTCACGCATTCCATCCATCTTTTCTTGGGCCTACCCCGAGTTCTCAGGCCATCAATATTCATACTTTGCACCTTTCTTACCATAACTTTCCTCTCTTCTCATAACATGTCCATACCATGATAGCCGTTCGCTTCTCACTTTTTTATTTACTGGGGCAACTTTCAAACTTCCTCTAATATACTCGTTCCTTACTCTAGCCATCCTTGTTACACCACACATCCATCTTAACATTCGCTTTTACGGCCAAACATGAAAGTCCATACAGGACGGCAGGTCTGACGACAGTCTTGTAAATTTTGCCCTTAAGTTTCGGAGGAAATTGGGGGTCACATTTATTGGCTTTGACCTGCCGCCATTTCATTCAACCTGCGTCAATTCTGTGCTTCACTGTACGATCGATTTCCCCATCGTCCTAGATAAGAGAGCCGAGGTATCGGAAGCTGGAGCAGACTGGCAATGGTACGCCGCTTAGCGTTATGGGTGTAAAGCTGGAGAGACCGCCGAAATCGGAGAACATGTACTCCGTTTTGGTTCTGCTGTAAATTATCGCCACGATATCGTCACGCTATTGTGGACGATATCGTGCAATGTGAAAACGCCCATTAGGTGTAGCTCCATATGTAAGAAATTTAGGTAACAAAACATTACTTTAAGCGGAGCATTTTGGTTTGCGAGAGTAACAAATAAAAGAAAACTCCCACAATATTAAAATATAAAGCAGTGGTACCATTGCTTTGTCATGGACTTTCGCCAGGTAACGCCTGATTCTATCCAATAATTAAAATATAAGTTAAAAGGTTTCTAATTTAAATCGGGTAAAATTTCACTTTATCAACAAAACAGCCGAAGCATTTTGTTTGATATCAGGTTCAATTTCCGTTTAAGTAAATCAAAAATTTGTCATCGGTAAAGTTAAAACATAATTATTTACTTTGACGTACAACTTTTAGATGGTTTTATATAACTTTGTCCTTTGGAAAGTATTAAATCTTGAAGCGGCATGAGGCAGATGAGAGACACCTGAAGTTTGTCGATTGGGTTTAATCTTCAATATGTATACCTAAGTAGACAGATTAGATAGATATAGGTTCTCTATAGATATGGGTATCTGTTTTAGAGCAATGATATAATGCTAAACTTTCTTTGAACATTTTACAATATAAATATGTTAGGACAATTCACACAACGCCATCTACGAGTAGTCTTAAACTAAGCAGAGCTTGTGATATGAGTACGTATCATGCCAAATTAAATACTTAAACCTTTCTCTCGAGAACCACTCTATCCATTGGTGAAAACTGCATCAAAATCCGTTGCGTAGTTTTAAAAATCTAAGCATCATAGGGACGGACAGACAGAGGAAGCAACTTTGTTGTATTCTATGTTCTGTCTGTTTCCCATGGTGGCTAACAGATGCCCGCAAACCGGGCACTTTTGTGTTAGTCAGAGCTTAGAGTTATCTTATCTTGTCTTGTATTGTCTTATCTTATGTTATCTTATCTTATCTCAGTAGATCAGTGAGTGGATCACTTGCAGGTGAGGTGGGTTTGAGCCTTTAAGATCTTGGTGAGACAACTATGTATCATTACACTAATGCTAATTGACCGAGAGAGCGAAACATCTACTTTTCAAGGTCATACCGGAGAATTTTTGCTTTGGTCTGTTTTTGTATCTGTAGGATGTATGTGTTCCGGCCTAGTAGCCACATTTTTTATCGGAACTCCACATAACGTTTATCATATGCTTTTTTCATTGGGGGAAATGAAGCCAAAAAGTTCAAATAATGTTCGCGATGTTTACTGTTTGACCTTATGGGTGACCTCTAGTTATATTATTATTATGTTCAGTATAAAAAATCACTTACCAATAACAGTTAAATTGACCCTTGAATTCCTAGTCTGGGCTTGTTTGAAGTCCACTCTACACCTATAGATGCCCTGATCTGTGCCTTTAACCCTGTCTACTCCCAGTTCTGCAGGCTTTCTCTCTGGGAGGAAGTAGGCTCTTGATGCAAACACACTCTCGTCTGACCACCGTTCAGCGACACCGAAGTCTCGATCACGTGCATCGACACTGAAACAAAATTAACACGATGATCACAGTGTTTTGAGATGTTGGCGAAAAAAATCGAAGAATCAAGATCGGATATTGATGTGATGTTTCTGGCTTAAAAAAAAAGAAGCACAAAATCTCAGTCGTTCAAAGTAATGACATCTTTTAAAGTAATTTCTGGATCTTCGAGCATAATTCAGAGAAAAAGTCTATATAAGGATTAGACGGTACACGCGGTCAACATTTTTTTATAAGACTTTGTTTTATACAATGTTTAAGATGATTAGTAAGCTTTCTTAAAAACATCGTAACATCAAATCATTCACACAAACTTTCGCGTCTCTAGCACCATAGTATCAGTATAGATAGAAACCGGTAGTTTCATTAAAATAATTACTAAAAGACTTTGAATTTTAGATTATTTAACGTTTCAGCTTAAATTTTTTTCTTGACAAAAAAATACCTATTCGTATTCTTACTAAATTAGTTACCGTACACTTAACGGAAAGTAATTGTCCTTCAATTATAACAAATCTTCACTTATTGCTTTTATGGCAGCGGTCCAAATACTTAACTTACTGTAACTTGGATAAAACAAAACAATAACAGGATTTCTCAGTAATACTGGTAATACTTTAATTTAATTTAAGTTGCAAATTTGCAGAAGTTAAAACTGAATGTGGTACTATGGACATTATAAAAATAATAACGATAAGATAAGTCACTTCCAAGTTTACCACTAAAAAGTAAACCACTTCAGAGTTACGTCAAATAGTTCATGTTAAACTGTAACTATTGGGCATGGATACCCTCTAGCTGGAAACCATGCTTCAAGCCATGGTCTCCAGTGCGAGTAGGTGGAACGTGGCCGAGTCCTTCTGCGAGCAAGTCATGCTCGCGAAGGAGGCGGCCGAGAGGGAGAGGGGGCGTACCCTGCCCGCTGAGTTCCGCAGTTAGTGCCCAGGGCGCCGCAGACTCATTTACACCCAGGACCATCGACCTCCATGATTGGGGCCCGAGGACGGCGGGATACCCACCCGCCGTCCTTACAGAAGCAGGCTAGAAGAGTTGCGTGCTGCGGGGCCTTTACCCTACAGCACGCAACCAGATCCACTCACCGACGCGGGATAAAACCCTACCCCAACGACGCGGGATTGTCATTCCGACCAAACCCCGAAGAGGCCACACAGGTGGCCAAGGTCCGCCGGGCGCCACTGGAAATACCTTCTGGTGTGTACCAGAGACGCCTGCAGCAATGGACATGAGAGTGGCCGTGGTCTCGCGGAATTAAATAAAAGAAAACTAATTATTCGTAGCATCTTTAAAAAATGTTTTGTATACATATAGATATCCTATTAGCCTAGCGACTGCCTCGGTGGCGCAGTGGTATGAGTAGGTTCGATTCCGGGTCGAATCAATATTTGTGTGATCCACAAATGTTTGTTGCGGTGTATGGGTGTTTTCTATGTATAATATGTATGTATTTAAGTATGTTTATCAGTCGTCTATTTCCCATAACATAAGCTTATATTAGCTTAATTTGGGTTAGATGACATTGTGTGAGAATGTCTAGAAATGTTTATTACTTATTTATTAGCCTTTGCGATAAGTTAACTGTTTAACATTTTTTTTTTCATTAATTCCAAACATTAGTTTCTTAGATTAGATTGTCAAAGCAACTCTTCAGCTACACAATATTGATGTAGATTTACGAGTACCTACATAAATAACGGTCTCAAATTTTTTTTCGCAAATCATCGTCATGTTGTATCGATCGCCAAATTGGAAACCTTATAAAATTAACCGAGTTTGCCGAAGCCCTTGCCAACTTCCAAGTAGTTCTTGTTCAAAATCTCAAGTTTGAGTAACACAAACCTATTCAAACTTGAACGTATACTTATATAGCGTATTGGGTTTGGGATCTAAGATTTCATTATTATAATAAACTGGGAAACGCCCGTTACTTTGTCAGTGTAAACTCTAGTTTTAAAAGTGCATTTCCATTTAATAATAATAAATATTTTTGGACATTCTTACACAACGTCGTCTAGCCCAAACTAAACTATATGCTTATGTTATGAGATCTAGACAACTGATAAATACACTTATATATTTCTAAATATAAGTACATAATATACAAAGAAAACACCCAATTCCGATACATACATTTATTTATGGATCGCACAAATATTTTATTTGACCCGGGAATCGACCCCGAGACTCCGGAGTCAAAAGCCAATGCAGCTACCGACCACGCCACCGAAGCAGCCATTATATTATCACAATAACATCTATTCTGTCCTGGCCAATATGTAACGTAACGAAATAGAATCTCTGGATCGAGGTTTTGCATAGTAATTATGGGAATGCACTTTATATAAATATGAGATTTCATTTGGTAAAATAATACCTCTATGGCACATGGATACTTCGATGACTAAAATTAAATATATTCGTGTCAAAAATTTAATTCGAGCAAATAGAATTAGAAAAAAACATCAGTTCCCGGTGATGTACAAAATATTTTTGCCTTTTGATCAAACTCTTCGTTTCATGTGAAAATTCTTTCAACAAAATCACCTGACTAAATCAAATCACATTCTCAACATAGCTCTTACTCGTACTTTCAATGTAAAGAGCATCGAGGTTCCAATATCACATAGAAGTGCCGTGACTCTTGAATGTTGCAAGTTTGGTATCTCCAAGCTCAGATCTACAAGTTTCTCTTAGTCAAAGGGGAAATATTCAATATGTAAGTATGCACTCAATACTTCTAGTAGCTATGCACTTAAAACTTTAACGTATGCACGGACAGATTGATTCAAAATCAAGAGGAATGGGTTGAAATACTTAGGTCCTTTTCAACCGACTCCCAAAAAGGAGAAGGTTCTCAATTCGACTGTATGGTGTTTTTATTTTTTCTATGTTCCTTACGTCATATCTTCGGACTGGGTTAGCTGGATTTAATTTTTTTTTAATTGGAAGCTACTAATTCTCAAGTGGTCTCATTTCAATTTGGTTCCATTCTGACAACATTTGGTACCATTCGGTCGGTTGAAGTCGGTTGATGTATCAATTTTTGATGTGTATTTTTATTTAGAAACAAACAAACAATTGTAAAAGTTATCTTTGAATTAGTATAAACAGGACGGGCGTTTTTACGCTTTACGAACAGATGATCAATTTGATATTAAAGGTATTAACAATCCAACAAGACCAACACCGACTTTATCTAAAAAGATATTGTTTTGACTCAATCAATGTTTGTCGATCACAAATAGTTATTTTCTTTTATTATGAAGTCTTTTACTTCATAATAAAAGAAAATAACTATTTGTGATCGACAAACATTGATTGAGTCGGAAAAAGTGTTTCTGAAAAACAAGTGTCCGAAATTTTCATCAAACATTGTCAAAAGGCTCCCTTATTGTCAAGCATAAGTACCATGCTCTTAATTATTAAATTTTCGAGTTATGAATACAAATTTACATGTACTTACTACTTAATTTATGTATTTTAAGTATTTATGTAAGTGTTCTTTCTTTTCCTATGATATTATTACTACCTGGGTAAGTTTATTAGTTCATTTATATTGTTATCCTACTCTTTCTTATCGTTATTTTATTATTTACTAAGATTTTTTTATTTTTTCTCTTTCACGTATTGTACACTACCCTTTTAATTTCTTTGGTTAAGGTAAAAGGTTGTCTGGAAGAGATCACTTTTAGCGATAAGGACGCCTTTTGTACTATCTTTAAGTTAATTCTCCTAATTGTATGTTTTCTTTTTTGTGTACAATAAAGAGTATTTTTATTGTATTGTATTGTAATTTTTCAAGTGAAAGTAGGTACTACATAGGTATAAGTTTTGCGTAACTTAAAAAACAACATGTTAAAAACAAAATATTATGTTTATTGCTTTTCAAAATACTCTCCTTTACATTTTAAACATTTTTTCATGCGATCGAACCATTTTTTAAAAGAGGAGGACCACAGATCTGAAGGCATGTTTTCTACGTGCTGATTGAACGCTATCACTGCCTCTTCGGAGTTGGTAAAAGTGAAAACTCTCATCAACGTAACTTAAAAAACAACATGTTAAAACCAAAATATTATGTTTATTGCTTTTCAAAATACTCTCTTTTACATTTTAAACATTTTTTCAGGCGATCGAACCATGTTTTAAAAGAGGAGGACCACAGATCTGAAGGCATGTTTTCTACGTGCTGATTGAACGCTATCACTGCCTCTTCGGAGTTGGTAAAAGTGAAACCTCTCATCAAATCTTTGATTTTGGGGAAAATACAGAAATCACAGGGTGCTAGGTCGGGGCTATGCGCAGGATGGGTGACGAGTTGTACTTTTTCGGAAGCTAAAAGTGACTATGTTTTGTTGGCCGTGTGTGAAGAAGCGTTGTCATGATGTAGGAGAACGCGGCTTTTGGGTCGTCTTTCGCGAACTTTTTCTAACACACTGGGTAAACAAATGGTAGAATACCACTCGGCATTAACACTCTTTTTATCTTCAAGTGGAATTGTACAGATGGGACCCGTAGCTGAGAAAAAAAAACGCGATCATTTTTTTACCAACGTTTCTCGCCTGCCTCACTTTTGTTGGCTTGTTCTACTTTTCAAACACCCATTCACAAGATTGCTGTTTTTTTTCCGGTTCAAAACAATAAATACACGTTTCGTCTCCTGTGACAATGTCATAAACAGCATTAGAATGTCCGTGGTCGTACTTCAGTAGCATCTGTGAGCACCATTCCACGCGAGCCCGCTTCTGCTCCGCTGTCAGTTCATGAGGGATCCAACGACAACAAAGTTTCCGAACTTTTAATTCTTTGTGTAAAATTTTCTGGATTTGACTCACACCAATCCCCAATTGTCCCCGAATTGTCTCATAGGTAAACCGCGGGTTTTCTTCAATTAACCGCTTAACAGTAGCCACATTATTTTCGTTGATGGCAGTTGAAGGCCGCCCTTCACGAAATTCGTCATGTAAAGAAACTCGACCTCTCTCAAATTCAGCAAACCATCGCCTCACGGTGCTCAAAAAAAGGTGCTTCTCTCCCAAAAGCATTTTGGAGACGAGCGGCACAGTCTTGCGGAGAGAGGGAACTTTTAAAATCATAAATAATCATCGCTCTGAAATCTTTTCGAATTAATTCCATTTTCGTTGCATACGTAGAACTTTCATGTGTGATAAAAACCATTGACAAATGATTGCCCGCCAATTGTTTTCTATTATTATTAAGAAGGTTGCAACGTTTAAAAAAATATAAAATTCGAAATTCAAATAGTTCCGATTAGCTAGAAGTGCAAAACTTTTAGTGTGCCCCATGTACAATCCTATACCGCTAAATAATATTTTTATTTAATTAAAATTTGAGGACTTACCTGTAAATCGGTGTGCCGAGATCTTCCTTATACCAGAGCACAAGCAGCACGGCGTCGTCTTCCTCTTGCGTAGCGATGTCGCAAGGAAGGTACGCCGGCTCTCCGGCTACTGCGACCATTTGCGTCATTGGCACTGTGAACAAAAAAAATATAAAACAATTAAAACACACTTTCAATCTCTACTTCTGTCTGTTTCTTTGCATTAATTAGGGTTCAAAACTACTGAACCGATTTTGAAAAAAATCTTTTACTAATAGTAGCTGTGGGAATTGGTTTTCGAGGGAACGAAACGATTAAATCACGTGGGCAAAGCCGCAGTAATCAACTAGTTACTTATAATTTTGTGTATTTTTGGTGACATTGACCTGGAATCCTAGATCTTAGTAGGACTCTTTCGCATACAACCTAATGAGTTTCTAGGTAGGAGCTACAATATTGATAAATTGTCCTACACAATATTTTTTATTCACAGTAAGTAGGCTTACTAGCAAATAATTCAATATAACTCGTAAATAACTTGACCGTACTTGACATACGGTCCAAAAATACGAGTGCTTATTGTGCTTAGTTGAGCATAAGTAGTATAAGCAGAAGGGCACATTATGTAGGTGTAGTGGTACCTACTAAATCAAAAATCCGACCGGTCTAACTGCAGAACTTCGATATCGCCCATGGGTTGTGAAGGTCAGTAGGCATTCGCTTCACGGAAAATATCGAAGTTCAGCCGAATCGCAGTTAGACTGGTAATCCAACCCCAACTGAGTTGGGAAAAGGCTCGGTGAATGATGAT
Source organism: Nudaria mundana (assembly GCA_963556515.1). Classification (NCBI taxonomy): domain Eukaryota; kingdom Metazoa; phylum Arthropoda; class Insecta; order Lepidoptera; family Erebidae; genus Nudaria; species Nudaria mundana. The sequence continues at coordinate 3,219,226 of OY748303.1, read as the reverse complement.
GAGTGGTACCTACTAATCTGACAGCGACAACAATCTTCAACCAATTGAAAAGTAATATAAAAATGTACATACCTAGACGTTTTTGAATTTTTTTAAAGAACACTTCAGTACTCCTGAATACGAGTTACTAGCACACCATAAACAGTAAAGACAGACAGACACATATCACGCCTATATATTGAAGGGGTACACACCAACAATTTGACAGTATTTTTAGTCCCACGTAATAGGGGGCAAGCCTATTGCCGTCACCGGGCACATTTATAATGGGTTATGTCCAAAATGGCCGAATGAATTTAATAAAAAGTCGCAGCCATATTGTAATCTTGAAAAAAAAATGAAACCCGTTGCCTTGCGATGAAATGTTGATGAAAAGCAACAAAATCTTACGTGCCAACTGCTATAGCACAGCCAATTAAAGTCCTGGGCGTCTCGGACTATACAGTAAAACAACACAAATAATGACGATAATGGGGTTAAACCATGGTAGATACTTCATGGGTTTTTATGGATGTAAGTCCATGTGTGATAAATGCTTAAAGCTGGTTGAACGTCCGGCTTTGTGAGACTCCTAGAGGTCCCGGGTTTGATCCCCGGGTTATATATTTGTACGATCGACTAATATTAGTTTTAGTGTAATATTTGCTAGATGACTTAATTATATTTAGTGGATGTAACATTTTGTCCTGGCTGATGGAATTTTGAATAGAATTACAAAGAGCCCGTTATCACGAGGAACCAACCAAATTGCTGGCAAAATGTGGATGTGTATATATAATGCACCTCTGCCTACCCCTTTGGGAATATAGGTGTGATGATATGTATGTATTGTATGTGTTATATTAAAAGAATAAGGGTTTTCATCAATTATCTACGTAGTTGTCATCGTACAAGCTCTGGTTAGTTTGAGATTATATGTCATTGTTCCTACGTGGCTCCATCGTACATCGATGATTTTGCTAATGCCAAGGTAATGCTTGATAGTTCCCGGCACAGAAGAACTAGTCACTCCAAACTAGTTCCTGGTGTGGGACAAGGAAACGTTGTTCGGTATTGCAAGTGAGCGACTGGACCTGGTTTTTTACCGTGCATCAGATACCGAAGCGTGGCAACGAACTGACAAGCGACTTCCATTAACACTCAGGGTATTCGATAATATTGAATATTCGAATACTACTCCTACTGTTTGGAATCCCTATTATTATAGATCTGTCTGGGTAAGAGCGTTAGGTTTTAGGATGATATTCGGGAAGAATATTTTGATCCTCAATCACGACCAGATACCAATCATGCGCTTGCCAAAAACCCAAGTGCTTAGAATGATGTCGTGGTGTTCAGTTACAATAAATTAACTCTTTGATCGTAGGCATAATAACGATAACAGATTGCATAGCTTTTAAACAATAAATTCTTATCTTCACCCATTCAGATTTGAAACCGTCTCTAAAACCGCTTAAAACTTTGGGATAATTTGAAAATTGGTATATGAACTTGTATAGCATAACCTTGAAGATAAACACAGTAGGACTTACTTAGTTCAAATATTCTGCATTTCAACACTGTATTTTTAGGCTCGCAGTACTTTGAAAAGAGAAGGCTTAGACTTGTTATTGTTTCGGGTTTACTTCGTTTTGTGGATCGTGCGGATTGGAATTGGAATTGTTATTGAAACTTTGGGCCTGAAACGAATAGAGGGTGGATTAATGTTATTTTAAGGGTCGGAAAAAGAACTAGAAAGAATTCGTTGTGTAGCGAGTGTCTCACTTACCAACGAAAATTAATTGTGAAATGTATTTCGTAGGTGTACCTATATTTTTTTAAGTCCGCTCAAACCACGGCCGCTCTTAAGTCCATTGCCGGGCGTCTCTGGTATGTGTATTTCCAGTGGCGCCCGACGTAGGTGTACCTACTGCAGTAAGTGTATAAAAAATAGTAGAAGTACTTATTAGTACGTACGTACTAATAAGTACTTCTACTATTTTTACGAAACATTTATAGTTTCATCAACGCGCTAAGTCCCGTCTTTATTCCAGAAATAGTAGACAGAGGCCTTTAGAACGGCAAGAGGCTTATGTGGTGGGTGTTTATATAGTAAGAAATTTATTTTGTTGAGTTCATTTGCGAGTAAAATTTTTTATCTAAGTACCTAATTGAAAACGATGGTCGTCATGATTTCTGCTGTGCTATTTCTATGTTTTACTGCTTACAAGGCAATTAAGCCCGCTGCTTCGTACTACATATCTACTTTATGTAATACAAATTCTTAATTACTCATGTTTTACTACAAAGGCAAACAGATTCAGACTACCTACATTCTTTAATCCTACACTGTTTGTTTAAAGTAAATCTTTCTTTAGCGGCCTTCTCTTTAATTAAACAAATATTCTCGCAGTTGAACAACATTTTTAAAAATAAAATTGCTACAGCACTTTATTCTGACTGCAATCGTTTTAAATCTGTTAAAAGAAAACTGTGAGTTGTTTTTTACGTTGTCGTACGATCCGATATGTATGAAATATGTGGCGGCTAGGATATAAATGACGGGTACAGTTCGATTATCTTCACTAAAGTGTTAAAAAACTCAGCAATTCTCGACAATTATTATCAGAAAATATATATTTGTGTTTTTAAAGCAATGAGTTAGCTTAAACTATTCTTAAAATATTAAGAAAGAAATTATAATTATCTTTTAAATAATAATAAATAAATAAATATTTTTGGACAAATATTTTTATTATATTTTCATTCTCATACAACGTCCTCTAGCCCAAACTAAGCTATAAGCTATAAGCTTGTGCTATGAAGTTTAGACAACTGATAAACATACTTATATATTTCATAAATAAATCACAAATACTGATGTTTTCGGCAGAACTCGAACCCACGGCGTTTCCCTAACAGGGGGAATCGTAGCTGCAGTGGTCAGAGCATTCCCCCGGTTCCGAGTCCTGCCGATAACATCAGTTTTTTATGATTTATTTATAATTTCTTTCTTAATTATCAGAGAAAATCAGAACTACAAATGACATGCATAATGAAATGAAATGAAATCGTACTGTACATCTACCGATAACCGATATCGGATCGGATGATGTGCAAACTCTCTTTGGTTCTAGATAAACTATGTTCGCAGTCTCCGGACTAACGCAAATGCGCTGAGATTTTCCAGTCACTGTCTCATAGCTGCCGGAAAGGGTAAGAACATCCGGCTTCAGACAAGGAGGCTGTCAAGCAATCTTATAGTCTGTTAGCTCGTATTGAGTCTAGTATTTGTAATTTTTTTATTTGTTAAGTCACGGAATCTATAATTTATGTACTTAGATACTGTGTTTACAATAAATTTACCGTTTGGTTGAAAACCGCAAAACTATATTTACGAATTTTAATCTTGAATTTTTCGGATACCTGGTGGGGGTGTTCTGAACATCCGTACCAATTTTTAGCTTCATTATATAACGTATTTAAGCAATCATGGTCACTCACATTGCCGTTGTTAGTTTCAGGGATATTTACCCTAAAACTCTTATATTTATGCGTATAACTTGCTCTATTTTAACCGGACTGTTAACGGTTAACCCATGATTGAGGAACAAAATATTCTTACCGAATATTATCCTAAAACCTAACGCTCTTACCCAGACAGATCTATAATAATAGGGATTCCAAACAGGAGTAGTATTCGAATATCCGATATTATTGAATATCCTGAGTATTGGATATGGTTGCAATGGAAATCGCTTCTCAGTTTGTTGCCGCGCTTCGGAAATGTTATTAATTTCCGAAGCGTCGCGCGTCGCTTCGACAAGTCGAGTTGACACTCGGTTATGGTGACTATAATCATATATTTTGAAAATCAAATGTGATTTAAGTATTATTGTTTATATTTCAAATGCTGATTATCTTTGAATTCGACTACTGCTTGCTACAATTACGTACTTATAAATACGCCTTTATCCCTGAGAGACAGGCATAGACATACATACCTATGTTTTGCCAGTAATATAATAGAACATTAACAACGAACCATTCCGAATCACAATTGCAACAGCCAGTACGTTACTTATCTAGTGTTAGGGGCTCGTGGTTTAGTGGTAACCGAGTAGGTTAACACATTGCAAAGGATAAGCAACATCTAGTTAGGCCAGTCTTAGGATAGGTGACCATTTCTTAAGACGTTAGACAACGAGAAAGTTAAGCCATCAGTCCCGGTTGTCATAAGAGCATCTAATGACAATCGTTACGAGTATTTCTAGCCCTTAAACAAAATCCGACTGGTCTAACTACATAACTTTGATATTGCCCATGGGTTGTGGAGGTCAGATGGCAGTCACTCCACGGAAAATATCGAAGTTCAGCCGCATCGCAGTTAGACTGGAAAACCGACCCCAACTAAGTTGGGAAAACGCTTGGTGGATTACGAGTACGTTACATATCTAGACGTAATGCCCTCTAGATAACTGATAAACTGATTTCGACCTAGATGAGATTCAAATTTACGACCCAGGCTTTTGTCTAATGAAGTTTAAAATTATAAAATCAAACCGTCTGAACTCCTCCAAACCGAATATTTACTTTGAGTCTTTGAACTAGTTCTGGACACATCCGATAATTTTATTTGGAAACCTTTCAAGTGGAACATGTCCGAATAAATCCTATTTAGTTTCTCTGACTTCGGTTTCAGTGAAACCACGCAAAATTTAACTATTCACTGTATGTACGGAGTAATTGGATCAGGTTAAGCTAATTTTCCGTTCATATTAGAATGTAGTAAGTTTGATCACATTCAAAATCACGTCTTTATTTTCAAAGGGTTAGACAGAGGCGTCAAATGCGCTTACATTTCACCAGTCACTTTGTTAGTTTGGTAAAAGGAGGTGGTTGGCCTCATTGCCGTTTTGGGCACATTGGAGATTTTTTTAAAACCTCATACGATTGTTAACAGGTGTACTGCATGAGGATGACTTTGGCCACGAAGATGTTAAAGGGGCCTCTTAAAACTCTCTCTCTCTCTTTCTCTCTCTATAAAACTCGTGCCTCTTAGCACTTCATACTTGCGTTCATGCCGTTCCAGACTGTTTGTATCCCAACATTCCGGTTGGTGCAATTCAACAGAAACATCGGGTGGTGATCGTACATTTTACATTATAACGGTAAAATCCCGTTTAGTTTACATCACGCTTACATCCCCGAAGCGGTAAGCAGAGGAGCATTACACACCCACGATTTGACTGTTATTTTCTTGGTCCCAGGTAATAGAGGACAAGCCTAATGCCGATACCGGGTACTGCAGAAAATCCATATCTATTGGTTATTATAGCTCAGTGGTCAGAGCATTCCCCCAGTTAGGGAAAGGCCGTGGGTTCGAGTCCTGCCGATGACATCAAAATTCCAACAGCCAGGACAGTTGTTACATAACACTGAATAGAATCTCTCCAGTTCGAGCAGACTTAGATACTAATTATGAGTAATTATCGTGAAAGTTAAAAAATATACTACCTACCTCTTTGGAGATAAAAATGTCACTTAATGTTTTGAAACAGTCACAAATGAACTGTAAAATGTACTAATAGTGATTTAATTTTCTTGCCTCGTTGATTTTACAAACGGTGTTATGTAAATGAGATGATAAACACACGTAATCCAATCTTTTTGTCATCATACCGAATTGCTTAAAAACGTTATTAGTCCCGAACTGCAAGCACAAACTGGCAAAATCCTTAATAAAGTACCGATATCGCTAAAGGAAATAGCTACGCTTCTGTCCAAAATTGCGTTACAAAATTGAACTTTGTAGACTTGGTTTTGAAGCTGGATATACTTTAGCTTTCAACATTTCGTGCTAAGTATCATGGACGGTTCCGGGACATCATTTGAATAATTAAAATGAGATTTATTTATTTATTCAGCTTATAAAAGCTGTTGAAGTGCAATGCTTTAATTTCAAAGATGAGGCTAAGAGCGCTTAAACTGAAACAGGATTTTTTTTATCTAGTTTTAACAAGCTTGAATTGGGTGGCCTAATTACAGAGAAAAATAATACTATTTGCCTGAAAATAATAGGCAAAGACTCGGTGGTTTATTCGTTAGTGCATACGTTTGCGAGTGACATTGGAACATCTGAGAAAAAATTGTACCAGAATTTGGATTCTTTTTTGTAAAATGTTCATTTACATTTTTTATTACTATTAATTAGTCATATATACCATGTACATAAATACCTGCAGTCGCCACTGACAGGAATAGCTTTATGGCGATAACTTTTTCTGTCATCCGATTTTGATGAGACAAAGCCTGTTTGTTGCCCCAAACTGCAAACTAAAAGCCGCCAGAAAAGCCGTTCAGTAACTTCGGATTAGAGTGTAGGTATATACAGACAGGCAAAGATGAATAAAACATTATTTTGTTTTCTATTAATCACTTTGGTGATCACAAGGGTTCCATAAGGCCCTACCATTATCACCAGGACCCAAGTCATCCTCACTTGCACGTGGTGCACCTGCTGACGTAAGGACAAGTCTCTGGACAATATACCCAATTCCGAATACGGCAATAGGCTCGTCACCTATGACGTGGAAATAACGATGTGACTTGCGAAACGTAGGCGTAATAAGCGCCTCTGTCTAGCCTTCCTAGAGATTTGTGTTTGTGTGTGTCTGTGTCCATTAAGCACTTTTGTTAATTTTATTAATTGTAGGTACTGTACAGACATAAGTTCCTGATCTTATGTAATTAGGAAGTTAAAAGTTCGTTATGGGTTTGGGTTTAAAGATCTTTATTATCAAGCAAGACATTCGTCACTTATGTGATAACTTAGTATTAAAAACACTCATTGTCCGTCGTCACTAGACAAGTAGCTAGGTACACAATATAAGTGTGGGTAGTGCTAAATAATTATTCAGTAACATTAGGTAGGTCGGTAAACAATTTTGACAAAACACGTAAGAATGGCAATTTTGAGTATATACAATAGCAACCAGAGACAACTTCGTCACAAAACAAAATCTCAAATAAAACACCTAATACTCCAAATAATACTCCAAAATACCGCTAGTAGGTATGTATACCAACAAAAGTAATGGCAAGATGTGGATGCGCAATGCACCACTGGCCACCCCCTCAGACATACAGGCGTGATTATAATATGTATATGTGTTTGTACGTAGGTACGTATGTATGTATGGTAAAGGAATTTTTCATAAATTATTATTAAGTAAGTAGATGGGTACTAATTATCTTCCAGAATATATGTAGTTAATAGTTTTTTAAAAGTATATAATGATTCCGCGTTTTTTATTGTAGCTGGCAGCTCATTGTACATACGGGCACCCTCCGTTGTGATCATAGTTTTGCCGTAATTCGTGCGGTGTCTAGGTATAATGAGATAGCTCGCTAGAGCCGAGTACTTGTTTACGTTTGGCGTACGTTACGCTAGTATGGATATTCCCCTGTAAAGATAAAGACACAAATATTAAATTGATATAAATTTTTGATGTTCATTAATTTTGTTTCCCGATACACTCGTCTTGTAGGCGTTAGGAAATCATACCCAAAAATTAGTTTAATGGTTTTATTTTGTTGTCGTTGCAATGCAGCCAATCTAGTATTAGTAGCAGACCCCCAAATTTCAATTAAGTATAGCAAGTGCGGTTTTACGAGAGAGTTATAAATTGTAAACCTTAAGTTATTAGGAATGCATCGAAGAATATTGCAGAGTGACCCGCGAAGTGCTACTAATTTATTTTTTATGCTTTCAAAGTGACTATTCCAAGTTAGTTGGCTATCCAAGTACAGACCAAGATACTTCTCGCGTGATTTTTCTTGAATAGGTACATCATCAATTCTTAAGGGGGAATACGGAGGGATTGGTTTATTTTTAGCCTTAAATATGATATAAGAAGTCTTGGTAATGTTAATAGTTAACAAATTATACTGAAGCCAAACATACAGGGTGTTAAGGTCTTCTTGGGCTTGTGAAATCAAATCGTGTATTGATGGTCCAAAATAAAACAGACACGTATCATCTGCATATAGAGTAATGTGGCCATGCAATTTTAAGTCGTGTATGTTATTAATATAGGTCACAAAAAGCAAAGGACCCAATATTGAACAATGCGGAATGCCACAAGATATAGGTAATTGAGTACTTTTACTGTTATCGCCTATTTTAACTATTTGTGACCTACGTGTTAGATACGACCTCAGAATTTTAATTGCAGTGCCTGTGATACCTATCGCTTCTAACTTTTTAAGAGTAGTGAGTGACTTATAGTGTCGAACGCCTTTTTTAAATCCACAAAAACACCTAATGCTACATTTTTTTGGTCAATGTTTTGTTTTATCTTGGTAACCAAATCTACAGTTGCTGTTATAGTATTACTTTTGGGCCTAAACCCATATTGTCGTTCCGAGATGTAGTTAATGGAGTCTAGATATCTTTCTAATCTGGTATGTAGAACCTTTTCCAAGACCTTTGACAGGACCGGCAGTACAGAAATCGGTCGATAGTTTCCCGGGTCTGTTTTTGATCCAGATTTATGTATAGGAGTAACTTTTGCTATTTTTAGAGTATCCGGAAATCGGCCTTCCTCCAAGAGTTTATTGAAACAATAAGTTAACCTACTACATATCAAATTCTTGATGCATTTGATTGTTTTAGTGCTAATACCGTCTATTCCTACACTACAGTTGGGTGAGAGTTTACTAATAATTTTTGATATTTCTATCTCTGTGCATGGGTCAAAATCAGATATTATTGAATGGGTGCCAGTAACAGTTAATTCGGGTAAATCACGTTCAAAGTTGTCATGATACAGTTTTGGTATTTGATTTGCCAGTGTTGGACCTATACTTGAAAAATACTCATTAAAGACATTACAAACGCTATTCGGTTCCACCACTTCTACCGAGTCTATCACGAGTCTAGAAGGAGATAAACGTGATGTGTTATCGTTACAAACTAAGGTGTTTATCAGACTCCACATTTTTTTAGGATTGTCAGTACATTTGTTGAATTTATTACAGTAGTATGTGTTCTTTGTGTTCTGTATAAGTGAAGCTACCTCTTTTCTCTTTATGTAGAATTCTTCTTTCAGAGTGTCATCCAGTTGATTGTTTCTATATTTCGCCCATAGAGAGTTCCTTTGATTGATTTCAGTGATTATGTTCTTATTGATTCAATCTTTCTGTGGTGGATTCAGAATCTTAGTTTTTACCACTTTACTGTCTTCAACACTTTTTTTAATCTGGTTTTCCAATGCCTATACTCACCGCTGGATATTTGTGTTATAATTTGTTCTGCGTTCCTGTTTAGTTATCTTAGATGTAAAATGCGAAAACTAATAAATGGTTTCCAGACAATGTAAAACGCACTTATTTAGAAATATGTAAACTGTTTGTTTTCCAAATAAAGAAAAATAAAATAAAATAAAACAAAATATGGCTTCGCATGGGTTCGCCAGATTAACTAATTACATAGTTATTATAACCTTACTCAAGAACCACTCTATCTAATGGTGAAAACCGTATCAAAATCCGTTGTGTAGTTTTAGAGATTTAATCATACATAGGGACGGACAGACAGCGAAAGTGACTGTGTTTTATACTTTATTATGATATAATTGCTTATTATACGACCAAGGTATCTCGTACATTACAGCGTATAGAACTTTTTAAACCATTGAAAGACACAATGGCTAGGAGTTTCACAACGAACGCGTGCTTACAACATACAGAGGGTTAAGGTAACTAAAGATTCTTGTCCAAGTAGTTCAAATCCCAAATATTGGTCGAATATAAAATGGATACACGTACTACAAACATTGTTATACTAACAATAGTAACAAACGTTGGATCAAACGACTTGCGTTTGGATAAGTAATGGTGTGGCTGTGTTATTGTCACGGCCGTTAGTTGTACTACATACCTACGTGGATACGTCTCGTAACGGGTGAAATTTTCTATTCAAATTATTATTATTTACTTAAAACTTTATGAACAACCAGAACGTGTCTCACAAGGCAACGGATAGCCGTCATTGCCTTGTGAGACACGTTCTGCATAGGCAAGAGGCATGATTTTATGTATGTATAATGTATGTATGTCATAATCATAAGAGATATTTTTTTTTTACTCCGTGGCACTATGCCCCGGCCTCACCTACATCCATTACCGAGCGCCTCTGGTAAGCACTAAAAGAATTTCCAGTGGTTATTAGATGTACGAGTATATAGGTATTGATCCGATAGGCCTCATCTACTTTTTTAGGTTGCCGGCAATGTTTAACACTGTCATATAGTGTTTTATTGGTACCATTCGATAGGTTTTGCGATGCACTTTCTAATCCTATACATTTTATGCGATACTTTTCGACGCATAAAGGCCGACATAATATTTTTTTTGACAGTTTTTTTATTTTCGCTCCTTTTATATACACAGTCACAATTTTACATTAAGTGTTAGGTTTTAGCGATAACCTGTCATACTCATTTATTTTAAATATTATTTTATTGTAGTTAGTAGATATTTAGTACTTTATTTGATCTATTGTGGTTGCAACACCAAAGCGTAAAATAATGTGACGTGGGGAACGATGGGGCGAGGATTTTGTAGAGAGCTCAGTTGAGTTGACTTTTCTGTTGGCGCTCTTTGAGGTAGCATCCATAACAAGTCCGCTGTGTAAGAACAAGATAATAATGTAATTTACTCAGTAGCATTGTTTAAATATGGTTATACGATAGTATTACTACCTACAGTGATTGTTTGGAATAAAGTTGGATGGAATAAAGTTAATGTAAAGCTGAACACATGTAGTTTTATAACATAATGTTTTATATCAAATCGATAGACTTTGACGAGAGCTGACGATTTAAACTTGACTTTTACAGACTTGTAGCTTCATCGAGTCAAAAGTTATACAAATCTCCCCCCTCTGAACAAAAACTTATTTCTGTAGTTAAAACCTCAAAAAAATCTTCTCGAAAACATTTCATTCCCATTCCGAATGATATCAATTTCTTTCTTACTGAATACATTTTCATAAAAAAGTGCGTCATAGTCAGGAAGGCCACGAGATCATAATCTTGTGCTCCACTCGTATGACCTTGAGTTGTCCTGAGGGAAATCTCCGTGTGTCCCAGCGACGTGACGCGTGAGATATGAGCGTCCTGACTGTGAGTAATGCTAGTTTCTCTAGATGAAGCCAAGGATTGGACGGATTAGATGAAATGGGCTATTGTTGGAATATATCATGTTATTTCTGTTTGTTTAATTTTATTTAACTTACATAATTTATGCTTTCGATTGTCGGAACTTGGTGGACCATAAATAATACCTAATACATTATGAAATGACTCACTTGTACAGATATTCCACAAATACCAATAAAGAATTTGTGGAATATCTGAACGAGTCATTTCATAATGTATTATTTTACTTACTTGCCTAATCATATACTAGTTTTCTCTAAGGGGTAAGCAGAGGCATTTTTATTCGCCCACTTTTCGCCAGTTACTTTGCTGGAACCAGGTGGCCAGTAACTTTGATGGTGAACCTGTTGCCGGTAAATGGGCGCTTTTATGATTGCCGGTGCCTAGTCATTGATCAGCAGGTGAACCACTTGCAGTTCACATGGATCACCTTTAGGATCTTGCTTACTAAACTGCAGATAAAACTAATTGTTATAATTTTACAATATGAATCACAAACACTATAGTCTTGGACTGGACTCGAACCAGTGACTGATCCCTTTCCAGGAGGAACGGTCTACCAACCGACCAACACACCACTACCCAAGACATCTAATATTGCGATTAATATTGTATCAATATCGCGACTTACGGTGTCGACTTACGCGTAATTGTAATAAAATTGTATTTAAAACAATGGAGTATATATGATGTTGGAATTTTTATATAATTGCACTAATTTCGCTAAATAGAAGACATTATAAACGTCGACATATGTTTCATCTACTCACGAGGCATTCTCAAGACTGTCTCCAAAGAGAACAGCAGCAGCTGTTCTCAACTGAAGACTTTATGAAAATGTATTCAGTAAGATCCAAGAGAACAGCTGTGAACATCATATACTCCATTGTTTTATCATGGACTTTCGCCAGGTAACGCCTGACTCCATTCAATATTTAAAATTGTATTTATTAGCATTTTATCAGAGCGTTCTAGCTGTTGGAATTTTGATTTGAATTACAGCATGTTTATGGATTATCTTTAGGTACTGCTCGGTAAGACCCCTCCGTGCCTCGGAGAGCACGTTAAGCCGTCGGTGCCGGTTGTCATACAAACATCTATGGCAAAAATCCGACCGGTCTAACTACAGAACTTCGATATCCCATGGGTTGTGAAGGTCAGATGGCAGTCGCCTCACGGAAAATATCGAAGTTTAGCCGAATCGCAGTTAGACTGGAAAGCCGACCCCAACTGCGTTGGTGGATGATGATCTATACTGCTCGGTAACAGTAAACATATCATAACGCCGATATTCCTGATGAAGTAGGCAGATATGCATTACCCTTTGTCAGCAGGTTAGTTAGTTCTACAATAAACAATACTATCCCAAACAATTTTTTTTTTTTTTATTTAAACTTTTATTTCAGGCAACTTAGACTAGTTACAGATCTTATAAACTAATCTACGGCCCATAGATATATACCTTAAAACTAAGAATACATCATAATATAAATATTGATTAGGTATCAAGGCCCATAATAATAAATACCTAAACCTAAAATACATATCTATACATAAAACTTAAATCTATGTCGACACATTCCTTTGTGCCTTTTGTTCGGCGTTGTCTCTCGGCCTGCCCCGGAACCGCCGAAACACCACACCCCTCGGCCACAAGTCTTCTTTGGTGAAGGTTTCCAGAGCCGTCGACGGCACACGCACCACGAACGACTTGAAGTTCACGTTGTGACGCGACTCCAAAGGCTCCACCCTCACGACGTACTTGGTCTTGGCTGTGATGTACTCCACGATGTCCTTGGTCTTTGTGGAGTGATGCAGGCGCGAGACATACAGCAGCGTGGTGGGTACAGCAGGTCTCAACAGGAAGTTGGGCCCTGTGGGTGCAGTACCACACTTGTTTCGGCAGGGTTGAGTCCTGCGTTTCTTCTGGACTCTAAGAAATCCATCAGCATCCGGATCCAGATGTTTAGCGGCGGGCAAACTCGCGGCAGCCGCATAGCTAACTCGTGGAGGTGACGTCAACGTGACACGTGCCTGCGCAGCGGGGATCGTGGCGGGGCGCGCGGGGACAATGGGGTCACTGCGCGACGATGCAACTGCCAGCGACGAAGTTTCAGATTTCGCTGAATCAGTCGTCGCCGGTGAACGTACTAATGCTTCATGTTTGTTGATATTGTTTGAAGCCTCGTTTGACCTCGATACCGATGTGGCATCCCGTAACTCTCTTCCCTCGTTACGTAGGTCGGTGATGGTGGATTGTGAGGCTGCAAACTTGAGCATCACATCGGCCAGACTTGCCTTAAGAGACACTATGTCTTTTAGGAGTCTGGTGACGTCGACGTGGTCAAACGTGACCGGGGGTAGTCGCCCCAACCTTTTAGCCACGAAAGTGGGCACGTCATCGGGGTCGGTCACCTTCAGCACGCTGATGATGTCCTGAAGGCTTCGGGCTCCTTTTTCATCTCTCCGGCGAGACGGCATTCGGTCACTTATGTTCAGTGACGCGTACAGCAGCTCCTTGGCACTGCGAATCTCCTCTTCCATGAGGTTTGAAGTACAGATCTGCATGACGCTGACTTCATCCATCACAAATATTGGATAGAAACAGGCGTTACTTGGCGAAAATCCATGACAAAACAATGGTAAGTAAAAATTTTTTTAAGAAAAAACTTTTTAGCATTAATTAATAGCATTAATTTTTCGCAGAATCAAAAGGACAACAAAACGTCGACAATTGTTTCGCCTCTAAACGAGGCATTATCAAGACTGTCTCAGAGAGAACAGCTCTCTCATGCTGTTCTCTCTCAAAATTAATGCTATTAATTAATGCTAAAAAGTTTTTTCTTAAAAAAATTTTTACTTACCATTGTTTCATCCATCACATCCAGCTGGTACAACAGGAATGCCAGCAGCTCATTCGCTATGAGATTTGCGCTCATAGTGAATATAGGGCGGTGTAGCGAGCGCCACACAATACGTAAACAATAACTTGTGCCGTAGCCTTAACACGTCCGCACTGTAACGCGCATGATGCAAGACTCCAATACTGATACGGCCCCTGCCACGGAAGTTCAATTAAACGACATAAAAACAATAATAGTAGCTACTAGTGTGTCGGTCGGATAGGATCACATATATTGTTCACGGAAGTGCCCGGTGCACTTAACTTGTGGGTCCACGGGCGACGGCGGTCGGCCGGCGGAATCCGCTGTTGTCCTCCAATCAAGCTTGTTCTTTATCAGGCCGAGATGCTCCGGTTGAAGGCCACGGAGCAACGGCGCAGCTTCAGGCTGCTCAGTAGTCGCAGTCTTCACAATATGGCTTATCTAAGCCCCAAGGTAGTTCCCTGATTCGGGAACGGAACTAACTGCACACGTTTACACACATTTTCAGAATCTAACAATCAATAATATTTTTCGGAATTACTTGGTTAATTAACTTTTCTTTTATTTTTAAAAGATTTAATTTATTATCTCGTCAGCGCTGTCACGACGGCTGCGTGTCGACTAGACTAATATTATCCAATTGTTTCCCCGCTTAGACGTTGTGCACTCCTTATAATACTTCGGTCTGGCAATTAAAACCTACAGACCCCGCCCACACGCGTCTAGTGATGTGACTGTAGTAGTCGAGGCGGCCTACCATTGGTCAATCGCGCCGTTGTTATCGCATCGATCTCAGCTGGTTCACAAGACAATGGGCCAAGGAATTTCTTGCGAAACAAACTGGTTTTTCCACCTTCTGGAAGTTTCGAACTTAGGGATGTGACTCAACGCAAACCATGCCTCGTCGAGGCATTCACATCGTAACAATACACAATACAAAATCAATAACCTTGGTACAAACAGGGCATTTGTTATTAAGACGGAGCGTAGCGAAGTCTTCTCTAAGATGGTCCCAATCGAAAATGTATGTAAAACGATACCGGTCGCAATTTAAAAACTTATCGACTTGAAGTTTGGCTGCAGATAGATCACATTAACGTGCTTTGCTGCATAGTTTTCGGTATATGTGGCTTTTATAGTTTTTGAGTTATTAATTACGTTCTCCGTCTTATTTATTTCGACGTAACCGCCCGCGTTCCGGTGAATAGGAATACCTAGTATACGTAGGTCACACTATAAGTTTTGCGTAACTTAAAAAAACAACATGTTAAAACCAAAATATTATGTTTATTGCTTTTCAAAATACTCTCCTTTACATTTTAAACAATTTTTCATGTGATCGAACAATTTTTTTAAACAGGAGGACCACAGATCTGAAGGGATGTTTTCTACGTGCTGATTGAACGCTATCACTGCCTCTTGGTAAAAGTGAAACCTCTCATCAAATCTTTGATTTTGGGGAAAATACAGAAATCACAGGGTGCTAGGTCGGGGCTATGCGCAGGATGGTTTTTTTTTTTTTTTTTATATTTGGTTCGCCAAATTGACGCCGCCCGCCTGGTGGTAAGTCGTGACGACGTCTAGCGATTGTGGGCCACTCTCACAGCACGTAATACTATAGAGAGTGGCCCTCAACTTGAAGACCTACTAATGTGCCTCTTCACGCTCCGCTTAAAGAACCCAGGATTATATGTGGGAGGAAACACGTGTACAGGCAGGGCGTTCCAGGCCACTAACGTTCGGTTCTCGCGAACATGCTATCCACTGTGTGGGAGTGGCATCTCTGCCCGGCATGAGTCGTTCGGGATCGGAAGGAAGAGGGTGGGATCAGATTGAAGAGCTCTTCAGAACACTCGCCGTGGTAAATACGGTAGAATGCGGCCAAGGAAGCTATTGTTCGGCGCTGAACTAGCGGCTCAAGGCTTCCCGTTACCTCTGGACAATCTATAATACGGATAGCCCGTCGCTGCATAGCGTCGAGAGCGTCCAGCAGGGTCTAATCTGCGTCTTGTACAGCAGACACCTCTGGTCCGGTGTAAAGAATCTCTTTACCTTATTCAGTATTCCTAGTTTCCGCAAAGCTAGCCCTATACATCTTTCGATGTAGTTTTTATTATTGAGCTCTCGACGAACGTCTATGCCAAGGATATCAAGGTTGTCCTTCATTGGTAATAATGCATTCTGAAGAGAAGGTAGGGGAAGGAAAGGGGATTTCTTCGCAGTAAATGCATACGCCTGTGTTTTGCGGGCATTGAACTCGACCAGGTTCTCGGTAGCCCATTGAGAGATACTGTCGAGGTTACGGTCGAGATCAGCCACGAGTCGTCGTCTCTCCTCCTCAATCTCAGATCGCCCCGCCGTTGGATGAACCGAGTAACTCCCATGCAGTGTGCTATCATCTGCATAGCAATGAATGTTCCCGAAGGATAGCATATCATTGATATGCAGAAGAAAGAGAGTTGGTGATAGTACGGACCCCTGCGGTACCCCGGCATTCACTTGCAAGAAGCGAGAAGCCTGGCCATCGCAGAGGACCCTTAATCGGCGCTCGTTTAAAAAGCTGGCAATCCAGCTGCACAGTTGAGGAGGTAGACCATATGCCGGAAGCTTGGAAAGGAGCGAAGCATGCCAGACCCTATCGAAGGCTTTGGCGATGTCCAGGCCCCACCCCAGACATGCGTTACGAATGCCAGAAGATCACCCGTTGATCGTTTTGGCCTGAAGCCGTATTGTCGATCATTGATTAGCGGGTGATCCTCTAGGTATTGCATGAGCTGCTTATTTATAAGGAGCTCAAGCACCTTGCAAATGACGGAGGTGACAGCTATGGGTCGATAGTTGCCTGGATCGGATCGATCTCCTTTCTTGGGGATCGGTTGTACGTTCGCCTCCTTCCAGACCTCCGGCACGAGCCCTGAAGAGTATGAAAGGCGGTACTGCTGTATGAGCTGCGGCTATAGTATTATAATATCTGTGACAGCGCACTAAGGTTGCAATTAGAATACTTCTTTGCCTTATTTACTAAACTGTGATTGAAGGTAACTTTATAATTCGTGGTAATTTGCATTGGTGTTAATCCTCCTCGTAATATTATTCAATTTATTAAGTTTTTGATCAGTTTTTTGAGTAAATTGAAACTCTTTTGCTACTCGTTATTTAAATTTCGACTGGGAAAACGAAATTGTTATATTTACCGACGAAAAATGCTTCAAGTCAGATAGGGATGGCCGAAAAATTTTATGGAGAAGAAGTGGCCAACGGTTCAACCCTAAAAACGTATTAGACTTGAGAACAAGCGGGCGGTGAACATTAGGTAACTAAATTATTATATTCTTTAACATAAAATAAATTAATAATAACATAAAACTAATACATACATATATCAACATATGTATAATATATATTATATATTTCTAATTATTATTGCTGCTGACATTGATTTACATATTGCAACCGATTTCAAAAGGTTTATTATTTTAGGTTACTGGGGATGGATGTCTTCAATGGGCCCAGGCGAGCTAGTGGAAATAGGTGGCCGCATGAACAGTGAGCGATACCTTGAAGTGTTGAATGACGTAATGCTGCCGTCAGTGCCATAAGTATCCAGAAGGACAAATTTACCTGGTTCAGGATAACTCTTCAGTGCATCGGTCCCGAATTGTGCAAGACTGGCTAAATGCACAAGAAGATATTATAACGGTGTTTGAGTGGCCGGCTAAAAGCCCGGATCTTAACCCTATAGAAAACTTATGGGGTTAGATGGTTTTAAACTGGGACTCAAGTGAAATAAAGTCAAAAAAAATTGGATAAAGAGGTAAACAGAACTTGGGAAATAATGCGAAATAGTGCCGCATGTTTTAATATGGTGTCGGGGATGAAAAGTCGTCTTCAAGAAGTGATAGACAGTGAGGGCCATCCTCTCCGTTATTAATGCAGTTTATCGATTCTTACCCAGGACAAATCTTTGTGTGCTGAACACGATTATTTATTATGTGTCTGTGTGTAATTAATCTAAAAAAATATTTAAAATAAGTATTATATCCGTTGTCTAGTATCCATATCACATTAAGGTGCTTATTTTAGGCTAGATGACGCTGTGTATAAAGTGTCCTAACATTCATAATAATAATATTATATTATTAATACCTAATCCCATTACAAGATGCACCATCTGACCTCACATATTTTTCTAATGTTGTGTTAAAAGGGTTACCTACTTATCAGAAAATGTGATCAAAGAGGAAGATGTATATTGCTATACTGTTATAGTTTAGCATGTTGGTTCTTTCTTTGTGATTCACAGGAACAAATAACATTTCATTTTTCAACCATTATTTTATATTCAAAGATTATACATAGTGTAAAAAATTAATGTTTGCAACTTTAAATAAATAAGTAAATAAATATTGTAGTTATGTTTCTAGAATTATCTAATATTAAGTAAACATTTTATACTTCACTTAGGGTATTGTATTTTGTCAATAAATTTAGGTCAGGTAAAATTTAAAAATAAGTAACCCCAATTTAACTCAGATAGAAAAACTGTATAACCAGGAAAGGAAAGAGGAAAGAAAAAACCTAGAAATGTAATTTGAGAAATAAATTAATATTGTTTATGCAATAAGCCTATCTTTTCTTACAAACCTCATACCTACTATAAAATTTGATTCCTTAAATATTAATTAACAAAAAGTGCTTAAGAAAATAAAAAAATAATTATATGAATAAAAAAAGAACTTGTGTCCGAGTATTTGAACCTCGGTTGCCGTGTCCACAAAGCAGCGGTCATAACCACTAGACCAACATGCCATATACACAATGATTCAAAAAACTTTAATGCTTTCATGTCATTATCAAGGGGGGTTCCTTTTCTCTGAAGCTGACTGTACAAAATTATGTATATTGTAATTCTTATTGTAAATAAAGTTCCATTTTCAATGACTAGGAAAAAAAGTTGTGGTAGAAAAAATACATGTCTTAAATTGACACAACAACCGACTTCAAATTACCGAGATGGGACCAAACTGAAATGTGACCACTTGGTGGACAAGTAGTAGCTGTCATTTAAAATAAATAAAAAATCGGTTCACCCAATCAAAAAATTAGTTAAAAAAGAAAAAATAAGAAAACATACAGTCAAATTGAGAAACTCCTCCTTTTTACAAGTCGGTTGAAAACTGGTATACCACTTTCTTGGCCCACCGTACCTACAAGTATTTAAATACCAACGTGAAACGTATTTCCCAAGTTGCTTATTTACGGTTATCCTAACAGACAGGTAATCACTAAAATAGATCTATAAAACTAAACTTAGAGTATAAATCAGCTTAAACGTGTACTAAGTTACCTCCCTTTAGTTTTCTGCCCCATTTATATTATAGGGTAACATCACCTTTCCCCAAAAATCAATCAATCAGATCTTACTCTAGCACGTGTACATAAATAAGTAATCAGCTTCTCATGTTTACCACGACTTCTGAAGGAAGTGACGTTGAATTACAACGGTACGGCTCTTGTCAGTAAAACCGAATTAAACTCCGCAATAATGGATGGTTTCTGTTTAGGTATTTCCAAAGAGTTCTCATTTAAAGAGAGATTTTACCTTTGTGAGTCGATATTTATCAAGTTTTTTTACCCTTTCTGACTGCTAAGAAAGGGTTTTGTTATTCGTGCGTATCTTGTAGGTATGTAATATTCTTTATTACCTCATATCTTCAAATAATCTAGACTAAAATCCTTAAGTCCAATATGGACCCGACCATAGACCCGACTGTTGCAGTCAACATGTTCCACACTTCTGTACTGAACTTGTTTTCAATTTTATTTACGCAGTCAAGTTTTAACTGACTTAAAAAAAGGAGTAGATTCTCAATTCTCCTCTTATATTTCGATTGAGTGAACCAATTTTGAAGATTCTTCTTTCAATTATTGAAAACTAGTAACTAAACATTCCGTGTAGTCTCAATACAATTTGATTCCATTCCGACAATTATTAGGTAATTTGAAATCGGTTGTTGTAGCAACGATTGACTTACAATGTTTTTAGTATACGAGTACTTACTACACTCCTTGTCTCTATTACGGCAGATCAACAAAGTTACTTACCACCAAAAGTTAAGTGCATAAAATGCCTCTGGGTCATCACGGAAACAGACAACCTATGACGAAGTATATAACAGCTCTTGAAGTACGTAAATATTAATATAGTACCTATGTAGTATAAGTGTAACAAATATTTTTCTGTCATTTATCCTGCCGGGTAAACACAGTCCCCTGTGTAATTCCATTATGGATGGACCTCCCTGTCCTGTATTATTCAACGTCTCTCGAATCTTTGTGTAAAGGTTCTTGTGTTTCTCTTTTAATGTTAGTCTGTTTGCTAAGGAAATTGCTTGCTATATTTTATTTGAATGTCTCTTAGATAGATATTCGAATGTCTCTAAATATAATGTTGGTAATTATATATTTTCTTCTGAATAGAGGATATTTTCGATATTTATGTGATAATTAGAGCAACTTCTTGCAGACATCTTAGTAATATTATAATAATAATTAATGTTAAAATCTGAGACCATGTTTTGATTCTGTAACGCTCGAGTGTAACTACTATGAGTTCTGGTAGTGACTACACTACCAGTACACATGGAAATACTAATTTAAACTTAATTCCAGTAATGGTGTATTTGTATGAATTGGGAACGAAATCACTATTAGCATGCACTCAGTTAAAGTAGTGATAAATTAACCCAACAACGATCTCTAACGTACAATACTGTAAGATTGATTCAGTCGGTCTGATGGCCAAACAAACAAATAAATTTCATAATATTTAGCAAGGGTATTAGTAATGTTTCTTTTGTTAAGATCGCAATTTAAAGAAGCATTCACGTTAACCCTTTCATGTAAGCTAATAATGTTTGTGTTAGGAGTGGGTTAAACTGGGATCGACCTCACGACGCTCGCAATAAAAGTGCGAACCCTAGCCACTAGGTTACTGACGCTTCGATACTCACATTTATTTAACTAAATCAATTACTCTGTGGCCTTGAATCTTCAAGGCTTTGTCGACCACAAATTTATTAGAACTCCCTTTAACCAAATTACCTACAAGTTTTATTTACTTGTTTACCAATACAAAACCGTCAGGAAACTTTCAAAGAAAAACCACTTCAGCGTGAAACGCAAATTACGAAATACGCTCCGGGAGTCGTTAAAATAAAAAGCAGAAAGAAGGAAATTCACTCAATACGAAATAAATAGGGCGTATAGTATAGGGCTCTTAATAAAACCTTAAAGGCCGAAACTAACCTCATTTGCAAGTGATGCACCTGTCGATGAATCGAGGAGGTTCTGGATAGCATAAACATTACATAAACGGCAATGCCAGTCACATAGCACTAAGATCAGACGATTGATGGGAAACAAAAATTCTCAATTGGTGATCACATACTGAAACGTGAAAGGTCTCGTTGGATGAAGATGACAATGGACCGGTGACACTGGAAACTAATTTGGAAAGCACATGTCTAGGAGTGGACAGTAACAGCAATATGGTTCTGGTAACCAACTAGGTGGTTTAGTGGTAACCGACTAGGTTTACACATTGCAAAGGTTAAGAAACGTCTAGCTAGGCCAATCTTAGGATTGGTGACCATTTCTTAAGACATTGAGACCCCGACGTTAAGTCCGGTTGCCAAATAAACATGTATGGCAGTCTTTAGTGGTAGGTGGAGCCCTAAAACCAAAATCCGACCGGTCTAACGGCAAAAGGTCAGATGACAGTCGCTTCACGGAAAATATCGAAGTTCAGCCGAATCACAGTTAGAAAGCGGACCCCAACTACGTTGGGAAAAAGCTCGGCGGTTTATGAGCTGAAAATGTCATCGGCAGTACTTGAACTTACGGCTTTCTTTATCACGCGGTATCCACAGTTACTGATGAGAAGGGTATAAACTACTGTTTCTACTGTATCTACTATTTAAGGGCAATAGGCCGATTCTTATGCACATATTATTAATATATGTTGTAACGTGCTCTTCGAGGCACGGAGGGGTCTCAGTGTCTTAAGAAATGGTCACCCATCCTAAAACCGGCCTGTTTTAGGATGGGTGACCATTTCTTAAGACACTGAGACCCCTCCGTGCCTCGGAGAGCACGTTAAGCCGTCGGTCCCGGTTGTCATACAATAATAATAATAATAAAAAAAATGTGGCGCTAGTGTGTGCCCTAGACTCGATGTTAACATCGTTTTTTAACAACTGCAGACACATTACTGATGCCCATTCCATTCTGTACTGTGCAGCTGTTGCAGTATGTCGAATAGCTGGTGTTAAATTTTTTAAACAAGAAACAGCTATTCGACCAAACCCTGCTGTACCAGCTTGGCAGTGCAGAATTGAACGGCGCATCAACGAGGCTAGGGGGCTCATTGGCAAGCTACACTGCTTGTCATGCGCTTTGTGACCCGTGCATTCGTGGGAACTAATATTAGGCCTTGTGAATACTCTGTCCGGGTCACAGAGCGCATCGATTACCTGAAGCAGAAAGTTTATGCGTGGGCGAACTGCATAAGGCAGTACAAAAAAAGAGTGGACAGATACACTGAGAATCGCTTGTTCCAAAAAAAATAGAGGTGGGTATATAGAGGGTGGGAGCGACCTAACTCGGATGTGACTGATGGGAGTCTACCTGATGCTGTTTCTACAGTTAACTTCTGGAAAAGCATCTGGTCGACGCCCGTCAGTCATACACAGGATGCGTGGATTAGGGATGTTGAGCGGGCGTGTGAACCAATTCCAGCTATGGAACCTATAACCCTATCTGAAGAAGATATTGGTTGTGCAGTTCGTTCGTTGCCAAATTGGAAATCTGCTGGACCGGACGGACTGCATAACTTTTGGTTAAAATGGTTCCGTAGCTCACACGCTTGCTTGGCATCTTGCTTCCAGTCATCCCTTGAGTCAGCGTCGCTTTTTTTTTTTTTTTTTTTATATTTGGTTCGCAAAATTGACGCCGCCCGCCTGGTGGTAAGTCGTGACGACGTCTAGCGATTGTGGGCCACTCTCACAGCACACATTACTTTTGAGAGTGGCCCTCAACTTGACGACCTACTGATGTGCCTCTTCACGCTCCGCTTAAAGAACCCAGGATTATATGTGGGAGGAAACACGTGCACAGGCAGGGCGTTCCAGGCCACTATCGTTCGGCAGAGAAACGAACGTTTAAAACGTTCGGTTCTCGCGAACATGCTATCCACTGTGTGGGGGTGGCATCTCTGCCCGGCACGAGTCGTTCGGGATCGGAAGGAAGAGGGTGGGATCAGATTGAAGAGCTCTTCAGAACACTCGCCCTGGTAAATACGGTAGAATGCGGCCAAGGAAGCTATTGTTCGGCGCTGAGCTAGCGGCTCAAGGCTTCCCGTTACCTCCGGACAACCTATAATACGGATAGCCCGTCGCTGCATAGCGTCGAGAGCGTCCAGCAGATACTTCGCGGAGCCGTCCCAGAGGTGAGAGCAGTATTCGACGCAGGGTCTAATCTGCGTCTTGTACAGCAGACACCTCCGGTCCGGTGTAAAGAATCTCTTTACCTTATTCAGTATTCCTAGTTTCCGCGAAGCTAGCCCTATACATCTTTCGATGTAGTTTTTATTATTGAGCTCTCGACGAACGTCTATGCCAAGGATATCAAGGTTGTCCTTCATTGGTAATAATGCATTCTGAAGAGAGGGTAGGGGAAGGAAAGGGGATTTCTTCGCAGTAAATGCACACGCCTGTGTTTTGCGGGCATTGAACTCGACCAGGTTCTCGGTACCCCATTGAGAGATACTGTCGAGGTTACGGTCGAGATCAGCCACGAGTCGTCGTCTCTCCTCCTCAATCTCAGATCGCCCCGCCGTCGGACGAACCGAGTAACTCCCGTGCAGTGTGCTGTCATCTGCATAGCAATGAATGTTCCCGAGGGATAGCATATCATTGATATGCAGAAGAAAGAGAGTTGGTGATAGTACGGACCCCTGCGGTACCCCGGCATTCACTTGCAAGAAGCGAGAAGCCTGGCCATCGCAGAGGACCCGCACTCGGCGCTCGTTTAAAAAGCTGGCAATCCAGCTGCACAGTTGAGGAGGTAGACCATATTCCGGAAGCTTGGAAAGGAGCGAAGCATGCCAGACCCTATCGAAGGCTTTGGCGATGTCCAGGCTAATAGCCAAGGACTCGCCGTGCCTTTCCATAGCCCCACCCCAGACATGCGTTACGAATGCCAGAAGATCACCCGTTGATCGCTTTGGCCTGAAGCCGTATTGTCGATCATTGATTAGCGAGTGATCCTCTAGGAATTGCATGAGCTGCTTATTTATAAGGAGCTCAAGCACCTTGCAAATGACTGAGGTGACAGCTATGGGTCGATAGTTGCCTGGATCGGACCGATCCCCTTTCTTGGGGATCGGTTGTACGTTCGCTTCCAGCTTTTATGACTACCGGAGTAACCCACCTCCTATACAAGTCTGGTAGTACCACAGACCCCAAAAATTATAGACCTATAACTTGTCTACCTACCATATACAAACGTTTTACATCCATCCTGAGAGTAAAAATATATTCACATATACAAAACAATAACATCTTGTCAATCTCTCAGAATGGATGTAAAAGTGGGGCACGTGGTACGAAAGAGCTCCTTATTATTGGCATGGCTGTTTGCCAGCAGGTACGCCGCAACCGAAAGAACCTTGCGACATGCTGGATTGACTATAAGAAAGCGTACGATTCTGTGCCTTTTTACAAGTACAAATAAAAGTTACTGAAACTTTTAGTAAGGCCATCAGTATGGAGTTTGGGGTAGATAAGTGTGGGGTCATGCATGTAAAAAGGGGCGGGATTGTGGAATCTGAAGGAGTCAATCTTTCAGATTTCACACGATTTGGGTCGCTCTCCGCAACCGAAACCTACAAATATCTAGGTATGTCTCAAGCTCTGTGTATTGCTGAGACTGACATGAAACAGAAGTTGCAGGATCGTTTCTTTGGCCGCCTGAAAAAAATACTGAAAAGTCTTTTATCAGGCGGTAACAAGGTGCGTGCTGTCAACGGCTGGGCCATGCCAGTCTTAGTATACTCTTTTGGCATACTTAGATGGACTCAGACGGAGTTAGAAGCTCTGGATAGGAAGGTGCGTTGTCTATTGACTTCATATCGAATGCACCACCCACGTTCGTCAGTAATGAGGTTGTATATACCACGGAAATGTGGGGGTCGAGGATTTTTAAATGCCAAGATAAAATAAAATAAAATAGCAGCTGGACGTGGACGTGGTGCATCGAGATGTTGTGGCAATAGACAACGAACTGACCCCGCTGTCCCTTGCGAAAGCACACCTGTAATATTAAGTGTATCTGATCGGAAGGAAATATGGAAGAGCAAGGAACTGCATGGTCGATTTTATCGGGCTCTAAATGGACCCGATGTTGATTCAATAGCATCGGTATCCTGGTTACGATTTGGTGATCTCTTCGGAGAAACTGAGGTTTTTATCTGTGCAATCACTGACGAAGTCGTGATGACGAATAACTATCGGAGATTTATTGTCAAAGATGGGACGCTAGACATTTGTCGGGCATGTCATCGTCCCGGAGAATCTTTAAGACATATTATCTCTGGTTGTTCCCGTCTTGCGAACGGTGAGTATTTGCACAGACACAACCAAGTAGCCAGGATTATCCACCAGCAACTTGCTCTAAAGTATAACCTTGTCGACGTGGAGGTACCTTATTACAAGTATGTGACGGCCTAGTTCTTGAGAACGGTCATGTCACATTGTATTGGGATCGATCAATTATCACTGATAGGACAGTTATAGCTAACAGACCTGATATAGTGATAATGGATCGATTAAAGCGCCTTGCAGTAATTGTCGATATCACTGTGCCACATGACGAGAATCTCGTGAAAGCAGAAAAAGATAAGCAAATTAAATATTTAGACCTAGCTCACGAGATTGTGGACATGTGGGATGTTGATTCGGCGATTATTGTTCCGATAGTCGTATCTACGCATGGTCTAATAGCCTGAGCCTCGACCTCCACCTACATAGGCTCGCGTTAGGCAGCTGGGTCAAGGGCTTGATGCAGAAGGCGGTTCTGTTGAATACCGCCCGTATTGTGCGGAAGTTCCTGTCTCTGGAGCCCTAACCACAGGTAGCTTGGTCCCTGTACCCGATGCCGGTGGGTTACTGTTTTTTATATTTTTAAATGTATTTTTTATAAATCTGTTTAAAAATGTAATAAATATGTGTTAAGTGTTAATAAAGAGAATAATAATCTTTATTGCCAGAATGTAGTAATAATACACCGTAGATGTTAATGATACAACTTAGATGGCAATAGGTTGTAGTAATAGTTTCATACATTCTACCATAACTATGGTGTGCAATATTGAGTCAAGTGCAATTAATTTTGTGTTATAGATATCACATCAATTATAATAGTAAATCAATAATAATAAAAAAATAGTCAATCTATAATTAAAAAAAAAGTAGTCAGTCAATCAATAGAATATAAAAATAGCAATATAATGTCAACTTAGGGCAAACAAAGGGAATGTCACAATAGTTGAATATATATAATCAGTACAATGTCAATTTCAATAATATTCTATTAAATTTTTTTTTTTTTGATTCTATTAAAACATTACATTCATTTTGATTCGTCATTTTATTAATTCCAAATATGTAAATATTATATCAATTGTTATTTATAAGTCATATTATTATATTCATTTAGATTATAAAAACAATGTTCTAATAACTATTTTGATAATTTTGACTTAAATAATCTGCTCGGTAGATCTTTAAATTTATTTGGTAATTTATTGTAAACCTTTATTGAGTTTATAAACGAATTTCTCTTAAATAGTTCTAATTTACATGAAGGTTGATATAGCTTATGCCTATTTTTAGATCTCACATTTCGTTTAATTACCTCTGATTGAAGGTCTTTGACCTTCAATCAGAGGTAATTAAACGAAATGTGAGACCAGGACGACCTTATCTTACTCAGGATGGTCTTTTACAAATACACAAACCTCCTTTATGTACATACAAGCTAGTGGAAGAATACGAAACCGTTTAAATATGGGTTTTCAGCTATCCATAAACGATGCCCCACATATTGCTCTTACACTCTTTTGGGCCTTGAATGCCGTTTCGAATTCAACTGAATTACCACAACGCAAGAGACCATATGACAGCACAGAGGATACATAGCCATGGTACGCGCTAAGTGCTGCTCCAGTCGACAAGGTAGTTCGTAGTCTTTTTATAGCGTACACAAATTTGTGAAGCTTATCACATACATTTTCCACGTGAGCCTTCCAATTACAATGCCTATCCAGAATTATTCCTAAAAATCTAGTAGTACAAACATCTATGGCAGTCGTTAGGGGTAGTTGGAGCCCTAAATCAAAAATCCGACCGGTCTAACTACAGAACTTCGATGTCGCCCATGGGTTGCGGAGGTCAGATGGCAGTCGCTTCACGGAAAATATCGATGTTCAGCCGAATCGCAGTTAGACTGGAAAGCCGACCCCAACTTTAGTTGGGAAAAGGCTCGGTGAATGATGATTAATAATATATGTTATATATTATAGGAACCTAGGTAGGTGCCGTTCTTCGCAAAATATTCTCGATCGATCTGATATTCAGAATGACAACGTTTTGTTTCCAAGATATGCGAAGTAAATTTATGCCTAAGGCCGCTACCAGTTAAGATTGTTTGAAAGACTAAAGTTAAATTGACTTTCAAATTGTTACTCCCATCGGATGTGAACCCTAATAGAGCCTAGCACAGGGTACTTTTAGACTGGAAAAGTACATTTCCATGAGATATAGATTCTCGTAATAGTTTTAATCAGTTTTAGATTTAAACTTTAGGAGATAATGTTAGTCTAAGGACTTAAACAGTTTTGATTTTGTGATCACCTTAAACTGAGTTAGAACATTGATTGGTATCAACTTATCATGCAGAAGAGTTTTCAGAGAAATAGGTATGATTTTTTTTTTTGGACATTTTCACACGTCATCTAGCCCAAATTAAGCTAAATAGCTTTTGCTAATGTATCTTGACGGCTGATAAACATACTTAAATATTTCTAAATACATACATATTGTACATAGAAAACACCAAAACTTCTAAACAAAAATGTTGAACACAAATTTTTGACTTGACATGGAATCAAATCTGGGACCTCAGGGATGGCATTGCATACTCAAACCACTGCACTTCGGAGATAGTCATCTATCAATATAATATTATGATCAATCGATTGGGGCTCGAGGTCTAGTAGTAACCGACAATGTTAACACATTGCAAAGGTTAAGCACCATCTAGTCAGGCTGGTCTCTGGATGGGTGACCATTTCTTAAGACACTGAAACCCCTCCGTGGCTCGTAGAGCACGTTAAGCCGTCGGTCCCGGTTGTCATACGTACATCTATGGCAGTCGTTAGGAGTATTTGGAGCCCTAAATCAAAAATCCGATCGGTCTAACTACAGATCTTCGATACCGCCCATGGGTTGTGGTGGTCAGATGGCAGTCGCTTCACGTAAAATATCGTAGTTCAGCCGAATTGCAGTTAGACTGGAAAGCCGACCCCAAATGAGTTGGAAAAAGGCTCGGTGAATGATGATGGGTGCTAAAGGGCTCTATCAACATCTCTAGAGCCCAAGTCATCCTCACTTCCACGCCGTGCACCTGCTGACAAATGGACAGGATCTGTCAAGAATCCTACTAATATTATAAATGCGAAAGTTTGTAAGTATGGATGTTTGTTACTCTTTCACGTAGAAACTACTGAACGGATCTTAATGAAACTTTACAATAATATAGCTTATACATCAGAATAACACCTAGGCTACAATTTATAAAGATACGGGAACAATAATCACGCGGACGAAGTCGCGGGCGACCACTAGTAAATAATAAAATGCCTGGAATAGCAACAGGACAGACATAGATATACATCACGACTTTATACCTGAAGCCGTAGACAAAGGTACATTATACACCCACACTTTACCAGTAATTTCGTTGGTCCCACGTAATAGGAGGCAAGCCTATTGTCGTTACCGGGTACTACAAAAATCCATTACTACCTGTAATTCAAATCAAATTTCAACAGCCAGTAAATGTGTTATTTACTACTAAATAGAAAGTTAGCAGTCCGAGCTATGGCAACACGCTCACCCCATATCGTATGGTACCAACAACAGTGACTGTCGAAATGTTGGTGTTATGTACACCTCTGTCTAGTCCGTCGTGTATACATATTAATATTTATAAAGCCTTTGCTTTTAAATTTAATTAGTAAAACC
The DNA here is from genome assembly GCA_963556515.1 of Nudaria mundana. Classification (NCBI taxonomy): domain Eukaryota; kingdom Metazoa; phylum Arthropoda; class Insecta; order Lepidoptera; family Erebidae; genus Nudaria; species Nudaria mundana. The sequence goes on along the minus strand of OY748303.1, from coordinate 3,189,772 downwards.
TTTCAGTGGCTTGCATTGAAACCATATTTTCAAGCTAAAATGTAAAATGTGAAACTTCACTCTCCATTAGGTTTATAGTTAGTACATAGTGCTGGCACACACTAACTGTCCCGTCACAATCTATGAAGCTGTGTGGCGAACATCCAAATTTGGTCAAACGAGACATAGATTGGAGAGAAATAATAAATTTTAGTTAGTGTGTGACTCGATTGATTTCAATTTGAGAAAATTATTGATTACTAGCTGTCCCTACTAAATGTGTACCGCCTCAGATTTTACTTTTAAACCTTCCCTGAGTTTGAACAAAATTATTTTAAAAACAAAATAAGTGAAATCGTTACAGCCGTTCTCGAATCATTTCTTTTGTACTACGAGTAGTATGGTGTCTTGCGCGGTGCTTCACTCGGCACCACGCCATAGGTTTTGGCCTATAACAGGCACCGCACACTAGACGACATGTCGCCGCGTCTACTCGCAGCGTCTTGTTGCGGCGTTGTCGTTTGCAATTGGCGTCTTGTCGTCGCGACTAAACGCGGAGCTGTCGCTAGCGTTGGCGACTAATCGTTACAACAGAAGTCATGCAGGAAGCGATCATTAGTAGTGGAGTATTCGAGAGAGACGATTGTTGTTCATCTTGTGAGTTAATATGGAGCCTCTAGTTGCACTTGCCTTGGTGCTTATAATGCAAAGGAAAATAAACACGTGCACCTTCCTCAGCGCTCACAGAGTGACTGATGACTGTGGACTGACGCAGAGCTGTCGCGCGACTGTCGTCGTGTGTGCGCGTGCACGGCGCGTCTAGACGCGGCGACAAGTAGCGAGCGCGCGCAGCTCCCCTAGCTTGTCGTCGCAACTCCGCGACTCTGTCGCCAAGTGTGCGAAGCTTTGGACAAAATATATGAAATTGACGGCCGCAGCCTGTCGCCGCGTCTAGACGCCGAGCTGTAGACGCCGAGCTGTCGCTGTCGCGTGTCGCCTAGTGTGCGCCTGGGGTAACTTTTGACCCCTTAGGGCTAGGTCAAATTTTCGATTTTTTGGCTTGCCTCCAGATCGAGGGCTATCCATACAGGGGTCAACCATCATTGGAGCATAAGCAGTTCTCGAGAACTAAGGGGGGGGACAAAAATTACATTCACCATTTCTATATATAGATAGATTAAGAAGAAAAAGAAGATTGTTTTAGAAATATTTCTGTAATACTCGTTATAATGATGCTTTGTGCTGGATGGAAGTGAAACACATATTTACGTGACAAAATAATTTTAATTCTACAACGACATAAATCAGTAGTGTTATCATAGCGTTGTATTTTTGTTAGGCAACGGTACTCGTGTCTCGCTTATATTTTGCAGAATTAGCATAACTAAGGGACAGAGAACTAACAAGGGTATATTTTTTTTTTTTTTATTTAGGTTCGCTAAATTGACGCCGCCCGCCTGGTGGTAAGTCGTGACGACGTCTAGCGATTGTGGGCCACTCTCACAGCACACGATACTATAGAGAGTGGCCCTCAACTTGACGACCTACTGATGTGCCTCTTCACGCTCCGCTTAAATATATAATTTATTTCAGAATATTTACGAGAAACAGGAAAAAACAATTACGAGAAGCTTAAACACAAACTATATACTACTCGTATCTAAAACTAGAAACCTAAAATAAATAATATATGTAAAACAGGGAGTACTAGGCAGTGTGCCCATAACACAGGCAGCCGCGTACCCGCGCTGGATTGCCAATGAGAGTCTTTGCGCGAGAAAGCGAGAAAGGGTATTTAATATGTATGTCCATAATTGTTGTTACATCGAATCTACTTAGTTAAATCAATGTTCTTAGACGATAAATGAACAACAACTTTTTAAATACCTACCTATTTAGATGGAAATTATAAATTACAAAAACTAATATCATCGACAGAACCCGCGACATTTTTTAACTAGAAGAACGCTTTGACACTTCGATTTGAACACAACTACAATTACCGTACCGTTAACATCAAATTTTTCGCTCCATATATAATTTCTAGACCACGTTTTTAAATGTACCTAAGCGTTTGACGACAACTTCTATTTATAAAATTAAATTCAAACCATATCCTGTCCATACACACAAGGTATCTAGTTCCATCATAAATAATTTTTTTACTCGAATTTAAATTCAAAAAACAATTCTTGAAAAATAAAAATCTGTCAACCGTCAAACCTTTTTTCACGTCACTCATTGGTCAGTACAAAAATAAAAAATCCCTTGCGTTGGGCTATAGATATAGCAGGCTGTATGTCGTGACGTACGGAACCTTTGGCGGTATTTATTGCTGTTCCCAATCCGGGTAAGCGGTCAGCAGAGGTTGATGGATGGTATTATGCAAATTATAGCACGTATTGTTGTGTTTGGGTGAGATAGGAAATTATTCTTTTTTGGACTGTATACTGATAATTTGTAAGGATTTATCTATTGAAATCATTCATGATTTATGATATGGAGTTATATTTTATTATAGGTCTCTATAAGATTTTATTGAGAGATACATATGTACATACAATACATAAATATGTAAGTACATAGACTTAAAAACGCGTGCTTTATAATTATTTAACTTATATTTAAGCTATATTCTTTCTTTATTGTTGTATTTTTTCTGCAGCTTTTATTTTGCAGAATTAGCATAACTAAGGGACAGAGAATCCACAAGGGTATATAATTTATTTCAGAATATTTACAAGAAATAGGAAAAAACAATTACGAGAAGCTTAAATCCAACTACAAACTATATTCAATCTAAAACTAGAAACCTTAAATAAATATGTAAAACAGGGAGTACTAGGCAGTGCTTTATAATTATTTAACTTATATTTAAGCTATATAGCTTAAATATAACTTAAAATTAAATTAATTAAAGTTAAATTCAACCAGGAATATTCCTGGTTGAATTTTCTCTTACAAGGGAAACGCTTTTCACGAAGGTACTATAACGTACGTACCGATATCATTAAATTTTTGTGTTAAATAATTTTTAAATCGTAGAATTTTGTGCCTTGTCGTGAATTGGAGTCCTGCCAATGACATTTGGTTTTTAGATTTATAAATTAAAAAAAATTGAGAACAAGACCAGTATTTATTTTCTGATTATAATGAACTTAAAACGTATTTTCGAATTAAGGCTTACAACAAATACGTTTTCCTACTCTTTGGGGATAAATAAATGACTTAGTGTATGTGGGAAACAAAATTGTCACTAAAGCATAGATTTATAATAGTAGGCCTATGCCTTAAGAGCCATGACATCTTTCTTAGGGTGATTTGTCACTAATAATGTACTATGCATTGTCCACCAAAAACATTCACATGTTTTGTGGACCAATAAATATGATTGATGAATTTCAAATCAATCTATAGCAATGTACACAGCAAATCTCTGTTAGCAAATCAGTCTTATGGCTAGTAGTATATTAGACAGATAAATTTTATCAATTTATAAGCTTAAGACAAACAGGTCTTTAAGAGCCATTTCACGTTTTCGCACGTATTTCTAATATTTTGAGCTCCTAAATTACCATAGTCTGTAATAACTAGAAGTTATTGAATATGCGCAAAAAATGGGCCAAGCTTTTGTGTTGACGTTTAATGTAACACATTTACTAAAAATAACTTATTTGATCTAGAGTAATCAATTTCCCACAAGCATTTTATTGAAAAATGGGCGCAGAGTTGATTTCAGAGTCGTATTTCAATCAAAGATACTTATAAATTGAGTTTGTAAAAATACATAAAGCATTGGATATATATTTTAATCGTCATTTAATGTAACAGATGATTGAATTGTATTACAATTAGTTAGTCAAAAAATAAACCATTTGGCCAATTTTTGAGTTTAACATCGCAATTTGATCGTGATTTTTGGTTTAAATACACAGTAATTACAAAAATAAAATTATTCCAAAATAAACTACGTTCATTACAGAACCGATTTCCGCAGTAATATAGGAAATTCTTGCATATACTTTGGTCAAAATATTGATATAAATTCAATCGAAATTACAATAAATTACGATACACAAGTGGGCACAGTACTAAGACGGCGCATTTTGTGAAATGGCTCTTAAGGCGATAATTGATATATTTTATACCTACATTCAGTTCGCGAGGGTTAAGTGAAGCTTTGAATATGTCCGAGTGACCACGAAATGTAGAGTGAAAGAAAACTCTTTTGTGTACAACACATGTGTGTGTAAAAGAGGTCTAATATACGTTCACGTACCACTGCACTTGCACAAATGCAAAACTCCGCTTATCCCACGCAAACTGAACCTCTTTATTACCCGACGTTTCAACACGTTAAGAGCCGGGGTCACGGGTTGACTGACAAAAGTATTTAGATTTTATCAAATTATTATTTCAAACAATTTAAATTTCATAATACAAAGCTAGTACACACTAGAGGTGTACCGCAACACATTGCCTCGACGCGGCTTTGATGATGTATAAATTTGTGCCCGCCTCGCTAGGGATTTGCTCTGGCCAGCTAACCACAAATAGCGCATTATTGGTCCTACACTGTGTTTGCGAAATATATTACCACGATGTATTTTACAACATTCCCATGCGTGGAATACTAAGTATTCGTTGTGTTCCTGTGAGATATTATATAACTGGGTTTGCTTATTTTCGGTGTTTAAACATTTATGGCAAATTGAATAAAATTGTTGGAAATTTTACTGGCATAATAATGAGTTTATTTATTGATGAAAATGGAAGGAATTTATCATACTATAAATTTGAAAATAATTACTCAATTAACATTGGTTTTAAATTATTTAATATGAAACTCTTTGTACATTCATGGTATTCTGTTACGATCTTACGATCGCTGGCTTGAAATATCTGAAAATATTTATGATGATAGTCCATGTTATGAACTTTCAAGCAAAACTATAACGGATTAGACAACTATGTTTGTTCAGGAGTTATAGATGCCAATATGGGTGACTACGGAACCCTATTCGGACCGGTTTTTTACGTAAACAACAGCCATTAATAAAAAAATCATCTGTACTAGGTATTATTTTATTTGTGACACAGGCAAAGTTGTGGGCGGTCACTCTTTAACATTACTTAAACAGTCATTCAATAAAATATCTTGTTTGTCCTCCATCGGGGTTACACACTAAGCGTTATATACCCAATTCTTGCCAAGCCATTACCCGACTGTCAGTGATTCATTCCCTGCATTGGTTTCAACTACCACGCTGGCTCAAACTAGCAGCTGCAATATTCATCATAGTGATTTTAGATGCAATTGTTTTGTTTTTAATTACTTACCACCAAATACTGAAATGTCACTTAAATATTTAGGACCGGTTTAAATATTTGAGCAAGCCTTAAACTTAAAATTTTCACACCCAAACATCACTTTAGTTTGAGTATCTGAATAATTGAGTGACGATTCAGTATTCGGCTGTTATAGTTGTGTATTTTGAATAAGTATGTGTTTCGAAGTATGTTTAGAGAAGGAAAACTTGAATTAAAATTCGAAACCCCATATACCAACCCATCTGGCCAGCGTGGTATGAATTCCCTCCTCTTCGGGTGACGCCCAGCAGAGGTGTACATAGATTGAGATGATGATTATGTATATTTTGGATTCCAGAGAGATTAGGTTTCGATTACAGAATGATTATAGATTTTCTGTTGTCCAGTAACGCCAATACGCTTGCCTTCTATTACGCGGAACCAACAAAAGTACTGCCAGTATGTGAGTATATTTATTTATAATGCATCTCTACCCATCCTACCATAGGAATATAGGTATGATTATGTGACGATAAAATCAACTTACGACAAGTGTGAATAGCTTTCCCCACTGAGTTCCGCATTCAGCGGCCAGGGCGCTGCAGACTTTTCTACGCCCAGGACCATCGACCTCCATGATCGGGGCCTGAGGATGGCGTGGTAGCCACCCGCTGTCCTTACACAAGCAGGCTAGAAGGGTTATCAGCCCTACATTCCCCAACGACCCGGGATGAAACCAGACCAAACCCCGAAGAAGCCACACAGATGGCCAATATCCGCCGGGTGCCACTGGAAATTCCCTGTGTGCTCACCAGAGGCGCTCGACAATGGACGTAGGAGTGGTGGCAGGCCAGAGCCGCATCCTTAAAAAAAGTGTGAGTAGCTTCAAACATAATGTTCTGCTATTGGAACGTCCAAATCGAATCCGAGCACGATACACCACATGTGGGAACGGAGTCTTAGTGATGGATCTGCTGACTCGTTGGTCAGCAGAACTTTTATGTTTATCAGATCCTTAGCCGTTGCTAAGGGTCTGATAAACATAAAAGTTCCATATTAGCGGCCATAGAGATCCCCTACTATGTCAGACCAACAACGTTATTGGCAAAACGTAGACGTGGAATCTGCATATGCCTACCCCTTGGGGCAGTTGCCTTTTGTATACCTACGTGAGAAACTAGAATTAGTTCTAAAGTAGGTAAAACAAAAAACTTTGCATAACCTTTTAGTTTTAGCATAAAATGCATAATTGCATAATGTTAAGTTTAAAACACTGAATTAAAACATCTTCGTATTGAAAAGCGCTTCGGCTACGGAAGGTAAGGTATTAAACCAGCTTTGCCTTGTCACCGTGCACGACACTAGTCGACGGTGTGCACTAAGCTTTATTTATGTGCTACTTTTATATTAAAAGTAAAGAGAATAAGTTTTCTTAATTATACGATGGAACACGATGCTGTTTTGCAATAAAACTGTAACCTATTTCTACTAAGTTAACCTGAAAATAAGTTAACATTAACTTAGCCTTCTGGTGCGTACCAAAGACTAGCAGATGAGGTTAGCAAAACAAAAAATAAACTATTTACAATATGGACACAAGAAAGAAAAGAAAATACTATTTACACTGTACTACATGGGGCACACTAAAAGTTTTGCACTTCTAGCTAATCGGAACTATTTGAATTTCGAATGTTATATTTTTTTAAACGTTGCAACCTTCTTAGTAATAAAAAAATAACAATTGGCGGGAAATCATTTGTCAATTGTTTTTTATCACACATCAAAGTTCTACGTATGCAACGATAATGGAATTAAGTCGAAAAGATTTTAGAGCGATGATTTTTTTATGATTTTAAAAGTTCTCTCTCTCCGCAAGACTGTGCCGCTCGTCTTCAAAATGCTTTCGGGAGAGAAGCACCTTGTGTGAGCACCGTCAGGCGATGGTTTGCTGAATTTGATAGAGGTCGAGTTTCTTTACATGACGAATTTCGTGAAGGGCGGCCTTCAACTGCCGTCAACGAAAATAATGTGGCTACTGTTAAGCGGTTAATTGAAGAAAATCCGCGGATTACCTATGAGACAATTCGAGGACTATTGGGGATAGGTATGAGTCAAATCCAGAAAATTTTACACGAAGAATTGAAAGTTCGGAATCTTTGTTGTCTTTGGATCCCTCATGAACTGACAGCGGAGCAGAAGCGGGCTCGCTTGGAATGGTGCTCACAGATGCTATTGAAGTACGACCACGGACATTCTAATGCTGTTTATGACATTGTCACAGGAGACGAAACGTGGATTTATTGTTTTGAACCCGAAAAAAAAACAGTAATCTTGTGAATAGGTGTTTGAAAATGAGAACAAGCCAACAAAAGTGAGGCAGGCAAGAAACGTTGGTAAAAAAAATGATCGCATTATTTTTCTCAGCTACGGGTCCCATCTGTACAATTCCACTTGAAGATCAAAATAGTGTTAATGCCGAGTGGTATTCTACCAATTGTTTACCCAGGGTGTTAGAAAAAGTTCGCGAAAGACGACCCAAAAGCCGCGTTCTCCTACATCATGACAACGCTTCTTCGCACACGGCCAACAAAACAAAGACATTTTTAGCTTCCGAAAAAGTACAACTCGTCACCCATTCTGCGCATAGCCCCGACCTAGCACCCTGTGACTTCTGTATTTTCCCCAAAATCAAAGATTTGATGAGAGGTTTCACTTTTACTAACTCCGAAGAGGCAGTGATAGCGTTCAATCAGCACGTAGAAAACATACCATCAGATCTGTGGTCCTCCTGTTTTAAAAAATGGTTCGATCGCATGAAAAAATGTTTAAAATGTAAAGGAGAGTATTTTGAAAGGCAATAAACATAATATTTTGGTTTTAACATGTTGTTTTTTAAGTTACGCAAAACTTATAGTGTGACCTACGTATACGCAGTGAAATCTACACTATATAGAGGCGTCAAAGAACTGAACCTGTGTGTTTCAGTGGTAAGTGACTGCCTATAGCTATCTAGTGGACTCGGATTGATAAAGACAGTAGATATATAACAATACTTTGTGTTATTAGCACGATGGTCAGTTCTGTGTAAGGGTGTAGTTAATGTATTATGACATTTATTCCAATTATTTTCTTAACATACATTTTTTTACAATATTTATCCTAATTCTGCTTCTATTATTCCTAATCCAACCTATCTGCGTGAACGCTTTGAGTATTTGGTGCCTAGACACAGAGAATGGCGTGTCTCTTCTTCCCTTCTCCTTCGAACTCCTGTTCATTCCTCTAGTTGCTATGAGAAATCCTTCACAACTCAAGATGTCAGACTGTGGACCTTGCTCCCACACGATATACGTGGAAGGCGTTCGTTGGATATTTTCAGGAAACGAGTTCGGGAACATTTCCTATCAAACTAATATTTTCCTACCGTCTTCTTATTTTATTTTTATAATATTAATTGTAAACATTTATTTTTCTTTGTATGGTGTACCAAACCATTCTCTTTTAGTAATAAGTATGTTTATGTTTATGTATTTGTTTAGTAAGATTGTATGTTACGCATTATTATTTATTATTTGTATTTACCTCTAAGTAATGTGACGCGGTGTTGGCTTCTCTTCCCTCTCATGTAAAATCTGTACCTATCCTATATAACTCTGGGTCTGCTGGAAGATAAGTCATCCATTGACTTAAGCACGCCTTTGTGCATATTTTTCTTAAATTACCGATGTATGATGAATTTTAAGTGTACAATAAAGAATAAAATATGAAATGAAATGAACGTCTAAAATTATTCAATACTCTTTCTTAGGCGACTCGTGTATTTCGTTCGTGATAGAACTCCTCCTAAACGACTGGACCGATCTTTTTGAAATTTGGCACAGTCATAGTGACCATCACCGTGAGTGCATATATCTGAATTTATAAAGATCGGTCAAGTCGTTTAGGAGTTTGACCTGGATCGACAAACACAGCTCAATTATTGCAACAGCAGATTGTATTGCATACCTAGTTTAGAAAGTTCACTGAACCATATTATTTGATTATGAACATTGGCCTGATTGTAAGGAACATAATGGGTGACCTCCATTTTGAGCACGACTGTCTGCGAAGCAAACACACTTTCAATGCCAAAAAGCTTTATAATTTATTTACTTCTCATAGTAATTACATTTTAACGTAGTTTAGCAATTTGGAGTCAGATGTTAAGTAAACAATTTCTGTGATAAGGGACTCCCATTTCTCTAATTAAAAATAAGAAGTTTGTTATTAAGCCTACAATAATCATCATCCACTGAGCCTCTTTCCCAAACCAGTTGGGGTCGGTTTTCCAGTCTTACTGCGATGCGGTCGAAACTTCGATATTTTCCGTGGAGCGACTGCCGTCTGACCTCCACAACCCATGGGCGGGATTGAAGTTCTGTAGTCAGACCAGTTGGGTTTTGTTTTAGGGTTTCAAATACCCGTAACGACTGCTTAGGTGTTCGAATGACAACCGGGACCGAAGGTTTAACGTGCTCTCAGAGGCACGGAGGGGTCGCAATGTCTTGACTCTTGAGAAATGGTCACCTATCGTAAGACCGGCCTGACTAGACGTTGCTTGACCTCTTGAACCTACATTAAATACTAGTTAATACTCGCAGCTCCGTCCGCGTGAATTAACTTTTGCCGATAACTTTCTTACTACCATCTGATGTTGATGAACCAAAGCCTTATATAATGTTGCTTCAAATTGATTTAATCAATATTATTTCATTCCGTATCTAAAGACCGCAAGAAAATCTGTCTAGTAACTTTGGAGGTTAGCGTGTAGAGACAGACAGGCCGACCATTTGTATTTTATCTATCTTTTCAAACGACTTCCAAGAAAGGAGGAGGTTCTCCATTCGACAGTATGTTTGTTTTTAAGTTTGTTACCTCATATCTTTGGACTTTTTTTTTTTTTTTAATTCCGCGGCCCAAGGCCGCGGCCGCTCTAACGTCCGTTGCCGGGCGTCCCTGGTTACTAGCAGAGGGTATGTCCAGTGGCGCCCGGCGGACATATCTTTGGACTGGCTGAACAGATTTTGATTTTTTCAAGTGAAACTGAAAGCTACTACTTCTCAAGTGGTCCCATTCAAATTTGGTCCCATTTCGGTAATTTGAAGTCGGTTGTTGTGTCAATATTTGACGTGTATTTTATTAATCACCCACACTCTCTAATCAAATCTTTAAATTCTAATATTTGTTTCAACCCGAGAATCGAATCAAACCTCGGCCGTTGAAAACCGGTGCACTAACCCACCACGCCACCGAAGTAGTTAAACTAGGTAAAGCTACGCTGCTGTAAACAGTGCGCGGCTTCGTATTGACGAAGTGTTTTTTTTATTTAATTTTTTTTTTTTGTATTTAAATTAAATATTTGAGCTTCGTCACGACCTTAATTGAAATCAGCTATTAATTTAGGTGAAAAATTTTTAATTATCGGTCAAGAGGTTGCTGAGAAACGAACATCTGAACATTTTACATTTAACCTGCTCCAATAATATTATTACGAGTATAACCTTCTCATAAAGCTTGAAGTTAAACCAAATCAATTTCATCCATCACTCAGTCTCTCATTGAAAATCAGTACATGCCCAAATTTGGTTATATTCGTACCCCTTCTGTACTTCTGTCATAATGAAATTTAATTATACGCGATCATGCCGCATAATACATCGTCAATATACATGTGAAATTTTATTAATTTATTCAGTAAATTCATTTATCCTTAATATCTAGGTTACTGTGAGATTCTAACCGCGTGTGATAGTTTAAATTGGACACACACACACACATATCACGCCTATATCGTCGAAAGGGTAGGCAGAGGTGCATTACAGGCCAGTATTTTTAGTCCCACGTAATAGGGGGCAAGCCTTTTGCCGTCACCGGGCACACATATAATGGGTTATGTCCAAAATGGCTGAATGAATTCAATACTTTAATTGAATTCAATACCTTAAAACTGGCAGATAGCTGATGTCATAAGGAGTAACCTAGTTTAATTTTTAACATGGCAATTGGGAAATAGAAAACTATAGTTTGATAGTGCCGTGGGCGTTATCTGAATGGCAAAACAATACCCGCAATATTTTCCCCAAACTTCATTTCAATACTGTAAACAAAAAAAGATAAAATCCAATCAACGTACAATCCAAACGCGTAGAGCCATAGCGCGTTGTCACGTGACTTACAATCCAACCCATAGACACAAAATTCCATACAAAATACCCACAAAATAGAGAAAAATAATAGAGAGCTCTAAATTGTCTTTTTTACGATTGACTGCAACAACACAGGATGAAATTGAACTAGATATTTTATGTGAATACACTCTAGGTTTACTGAGATTGCTAGTGGCGCTTGTTACAATAAAATTGTTACTTATTTTTCTTCTTTTAGTCATACACATTTTTTTTTAATTCCGCGAGACCGCGGCCGCTTCCATGTCCATTGCTGCGGGCGTCTCTGGTGACACTGAAGGCATTTCCAGTGGCGCCCGGCGGACTTTGGCCACCGGTGTGGCCTCTTCGGGGGTAAGTCATACACCTTGAATTTTCAACCGATTTCCTAAAAAGGAGAATGTATGTTTTTTTTTATGTTTGTTACATAATTCATATTTTTCGACTGGGCGAACTGATTTTGATATATTTTTTTTAATTGAATGCTACTACTTCCCAAGAGGTTTCATTTCAATTTGGTCCCATTCTTAAAAACTATTTGATCCCATTTCGGTAGTTTAAAGTCGGTTGTTGTGTCAATTTTTGACGTGGTGTATTTTTTTCTAGTTTTAAATATTTTTTATTAACTTGGCAAATATTTATTGTTTACAATAATAGTACAAAAGTCATTCTTAAGCCCAACCTGCCAATGGTTCAACTACTACCGGACAGGTTTATAAAGCTTTTGCAAATTTGCCCAAACTGCTTGACAACGGCCACCAACAAAGTGAGATAAACAAAATAATAACCAACATGTTCATAACCACCTTCCGAATGAATAACATTTAAATTCTAAAACGAAAATAAAAAAAAAAACAAAGAAATAAAATGAAGGTGACGGTGAGGAAGACGATTGCAAGAACTGAGTGGAATTGCCCGAGAGTCGATTTAATGAAATAAAAATATCTGTGAATGAACAAAAGTAAGAAAATATGAAACTTTAAATGGAAGGAAAATGACGTAAACATTCAAAGTAAAAAGGACATTGTTTTAAATGGGAAATACTGCTAGAAGGTTTAATTTGACGAAAACTTTGACAGTAATAAAAACTCGTTCAATTTCTTACCGGCTCTTCTTAGAACAACGCCATGTTTTGAACTTAGAGGAATATTACTAGGTGTGCACGGCGGGTCACGGTGCAAAATTGAGCTGAAGCGAGACTTTCTAATTCTTTTTTTTTTTTTTTTAATTATTTAAAAATTTCTGATTTCTTTTTTTTGAACTGATGGTCTATTTGACCTCTTTTAAGGTAAAATTATTTATGGCGCGCGCATTATGTGTAATCCTCTCGGTATAACTGTCTAAGTCCTCCTGGAACAGGTTTTAGGTGATTATTCCTCCGTGGTCATTTCGATGTTTCTGATTTCAGATATATGCACTCACGAGCATGGTCACTGCCACCATGCAAACTTTGAGGAAGATCGGTTCAGCCGTTCAGGAGGAGTATTCGGTCAAGTGAAAACCCTCGAATGTACTCGTAGTAATAATATTGCATATTGGGAAACAGTATTATGAAACTGTAAAAGATTATCTTTCTGGTTGATTGTTTAGGTATTAATTCACCTGTTAGAACATTTTTAGAAATTTGGTTCGTAGTTTTTTGAATTGATTTTAATCGAATACTAATTTATGCTAACAAAAAACACCGTTATTAAATAAAAGTGAAACGGTGTACAAGTGTTTTTTGTTAGCATAGATTACTATAAGTTTCACCAAGTGCCGACCATCGAAATGGTTGGCACTTGGTGAAACCGAACCATCGGAATGGTTAGGTTAGGTTAGGTTAAAACTGTGACCTCCTACGCACGAGCCGAGCGAACGAAGCGAGCGGCCGGCAAGTGCTAGAAACGACTTGCTTACTAAATATTTGGCTTATTTGATTTTGGGTTAAAACTGTTATTCCAACTGAAATATTTGACTAAATAAAAAATGTTGAAAGTACTAGTTGGTAAACAAGTTATAGATTAACCGTTTATTTCCCAAACATTAGGTTTGCGTTACAATTTTTTGTGAATAATTTTTTTTAGATAGATAATTTAGCAAAAAAAATTATGCGAAAAATTTTTTGGGAAGTGAACATTTGTCAAATTTCTTTCGGTCAAACAAGGGAGACCCGTACAAATTGCTTCTATGCTATATAAAGCATAGAAGTCATTTGTACACATTATCATTGTGTCAGTACAAGTTTGACCAAATGCCGAGAATCGACCGTACCTACCAATATGAAAAAAAAAAGTTGTTCAAGTTATATTAAAAATCTCAAAGCAAGAATCATATTGCAATTTCAATAACTTTAAATTAACTATTGGAACTACATCATTCAGAAATAGTAGATCAAAGATTAATTTTTCGCATCATTGATCACTTTTACACTACAGTAAATTGCAAGATGTTGCCGTTTCCTTCTGAAACTTAGCAATTCTAATTTGTCTGCCTCGGAGTCTGTAAAGGACTTTGAATATAGTTATTTTGCTTTTTCTTTTACTTTAACTTGCAAAGTTTATATTCTATTTGGTCACAATTATGTCGAGGGGGCCAAATCAATTTAAAACCCTACACTGAAAGAGAGCGAGGGAGACAAAGACAGCAAATGCGGTTTGATTGAATATTTTCAAGTTTCAAGTTATGAAGCGAACCTACAGCAGTTTTTTTTGATATTTCAGTAAAATTAGGTAAATCTTCGTCTGTCAGGAGGTCCGATTAGTTTTTTAGGCTCTCCTCCTCCTGTATAATCCTCACCCACTGAGTCTTTTCCAAACCTAGTTGGTCTCTGCTTTCGAAGCAGTTGAACTACGATATTTTCCGTGAAGCCATCTGGTGTCATCGGCCATGTGGTAACGGTTGCTGACAGTATTAAAATTCATTTGTCACCATCCCCAGCTAAGTCTCAGGGGATTGTAGGAGGTGACTAGGAAAACACACAATATAAACCAGTGTAAGAGAACAAAACCTCGAAACAAAACCCGTCTAGCCCGCGTGGTATAGGTATGTTGACTAATAAACCTCCAATCTTCTGACACAAGGCGCAGAAGCAGGCCTCTAGTTCCCGGTGGCCCCGCTAGCTCTTGCTATGGTAGCGGGGCTCCCTGCCCCGCCGTTACCGTTCAGAATCCTTGGCAGAGATCAGGCTACCACCTCAATTTACGACGACAGCTGGCCCTGGTGACACACAACGTCCTCTCTGATGCACAGAGAGGTCTCGATGTCGTAAGACATGCTGACACATTCTAAGACCAACCGGTCTTAGAATGGGTGACTTTGCAATGTGTAAACATAATCAGTTTTCACTTATCCACGAGCCCCGAGAACTAAAATATAATAAAGGCAGATTAATCAATCAAGTAGCATAATTTGATTATAATCTCTTTAATTCTGAACCTCAATAAAACTCTTTAATCTCAATAAAACCCAAATTAAACATCAAAAGGTAACGGTGTAATTTTTTCACAACCGTATAAATTGGCTATTTAATTTGAATTTCACATATCATATTATTTTCGCGAACGTTGTTATTCTACACCGCCCTGTATTAATTTGGCGGGACCTCGCTGTATTATGCGGCGGGTCTGTATTTAACGGTATCCATACATATTTATGTAGGTTAACCCGATAAATATTTATAAAGAGGTGTCGTACTGAGCGGTGTAATGTTTTAGTGATATACTCTATAATCGACACTAATAAAAGCTTGTTTGCAAGCTTAGTAGAGATATTTAGTGTTGTAATTTTATAAGGTTATGATTAAATTTGTAGAAGTATCTGATAATTATGTAACCTGCTATGTTTTATAGAAGGAGCGATCTAATGGTAAATTTAGACCTGTATTTACGGGTACGAATTTAATCATACTATGCTGTTGCATACTCAGCTTAAAAAAATTTTAATAAGTTGGAGGGGGTTACAGAACGGACTTGGATGTGGTTTTCAAAGATACCTTGACAAAGCTCAAGGTATCTTGGAATAAAATATTTGTTTTATTAAAATCGGATGGCAAGAACAAAGTAATCGTCATTGCTGTCCAAGCGGGCGAAGCTGCGGGCATTAACTAGTATAAAATAGTACATTAGATCAGGATCTTCCAACCATCTTTCTTCCAACCGCTTGCGACCCGAAGGCAATGTAATAATAACACAAAAATGATAACATTCTAGAACGAAAACGTCTCAAAATATACATAGACCATATATTCCTTACATAGGACTTATATAGAGGTATCCGTCCGTATATAATATGTTAGAAAAACAGGGCCCACGGCCGTGGGGTATATCAACAATGATAAGGGTAACATAGCTCTCCAGTGTCACGCCCTAAGGGAATTTACAGATATATGGGAATAAAAGGACAACATACCTTTTTAGAATGTATATTTTGTATGAAAATTTAAGGGTAATATAATGTTCATTAATTAAAATAAATAAATATACAGAGTTATTTTAAAAATACCTTTAAGGTACCGTTTCTGAAGGTCATATGTAGCAAGTTTTGTTTAACGAGTTTGCAAAATGTTGAGTATTGTTTTTCTATACAAAAATTAATAAATCGACATTAGTTCGTCTATACACGATATTACTACGCAGCACTGTACGATATTAATGTACAGCGCACAGCACAGTACATTAATATCGTACAGTGCTTATAATAATATTCTGCCTCTGCTCAACCGAGACATGCAATGCGATGTCAGCCAGCGTCAGTTAGTCGACGGAGACGCATGACGCCGGCACGACGCAATACCGTC
The DNA here is from genome assembly GCA_963556515.1 of Nudaria mundana. Lineage (NCBI taxonomy): Eukaryota > Metazoa > Arthropoda > Insecta > Lepidoptera > Erebidae > Nudaria > Nudaria mundana. Next base: position 3,173,503 of record OY748303.1, on the reverse strand, counting down.
GCGTCGTGCTCATGAGTTCGCGCGGCGCTAGCGCCGTGATCCCGTCATATTCAATTTGATCTACTACTCCGTAGATCAAACCATTTCATTATACCTGAGTAGGTTTCGAATATTCAACTACATACCAACTTTAGACTGCTCAATAAGAGAAAAATAAGTTTTGAGTATCTACATCTCGTTACTAAATAATAATACCGTAGGTACTAATGACGTACCTCCTACGTAATTCCCACGTGTATTACAATGCATCGAAATAACGAAAACTGAAGGCATTGTGGATTTAGTGTTTAAGTAAATAGCTGCTTTTAAGTTTAATTTCTGTTAATAAGTAGATAATAGTGTGAACATCCTCGCGTGCACGCGGTGCACCTGCTCAACGACAGATAAGACTCTGGCACGAATATTTAGTAGAGTCTGGAAACAGCAAAGGGCTCGCCGCCAGACGTACGTGATAACGTAACGAGACGTACATGATAACGTAACGAGACGTACGTGATAACGTAAGCCTGGCGAAATGTGGGCGTAATGTAATATGAACGCCTCTGTTTATCCCTCCGGGGATAAAGATGTGATTTGTAGCAAAGTGTGTGTGTAAACACGCGTAATTAATGTTTGTTATTGTGTCGGCTCGAAGTTGTGTAGCTATGGTATAAGAAGTACTACAGGTTCAATCCAAAACATGAAATGGCTTTTTTGGTATTACTATAACGTTTCGTAAAAAGTGTGATACATATGGGTGTTTAGTAGTATATCAGGATTTCGCCCACGGAAAGTCTTACTTTCTTTTAAAATAACTCTATATAGGACATGTGTGTGAACTTAGCAGATCAAAGTGAGTTCTTTTCGCATGCAGCTGAGTTCTATAATTCCTGATAGTTTTTAGAAATAGTTCTGGCGCTTTTACCTCAAAAAATGTGAATTAAAGAAATGATCTGCTAACTTCCCGTAGCAGATCATTGTCTAGCAGATAAAAAAAAAGAGAGTTCCTTTCGCATGCAGCTGAGTTCTATAGTTCCTGATAGTTTATAGAAATAGTTCTGGCGTTTTTAACCCCAAAAATGTCAATTAACGAAATTATCTGCTAACTTCCCGTAGCAGATCATTGTCCAGGAGATCAAAAAAAAGTGAGTTCCTTTCGCTTGCAGCTGAGTTCTATAGTTCCTGATAGTTTTTAGAAATAGTTCTGGCGTTTTTACCCCATAAAATGTCAATTAACGAAATGATCTGCTAACTTCCCGTAGCAGATCATTGTGTAGCAGATAAAAAAAAGTGAGTTCCTTTCGCATGCAGCAGAGTTCTATAGTTCCTGATAGTTTTTAGAAATAGTTCTGGCGTTTTTACCCCAAAAAATGTCAATTAACGAAATTATCTGCTATCTTCCCGTAGCAGATCCGGTGTCAATAAAGTTCCTTTTAAATTGGTTGTTCCTGGGTACACCCTAAATCCCAAGACGCCGGCAACGATGGCCTCATCTAACTCTACACAATGACTAAGCATAGCTTGACACTTGACGAAAGTCAAAACTCTGATCAGTATTTATAAGACCTGAATGTCAACTACATGTCAAGTGATGAGTATTGGGAATAGGTATAATTAAAGTTCAAACTAGTTTGTATTCTATGTATTGTGTTAGTTTCTGAAGCGTCTGATACTTTAATAAATATTGTTGGAAATAGTTTCATAATAAACCTAATCATCCCTATGTCTTCAAGGGGGTAAACAGAAGCAAACCACACACACATTTTACCAGTAGATTTTTCAATAAAATCACTTCACAACAAATGTATTTTTACATAAATACAAAATCAGAACATTCAGCATTTTATATAAATGGGTGCTCGAATGCGCCCGATATCGCAAACCGATTGAACAATCGGATATTTTAATCGGACAATTTTAACTCGATGGTTTACTCGATACAGCTCGAATCCAGTCGAGGGACGAAATAAAATAAAATTGACGAAATTCAGTGCAAAACGTTCTATTGAAATTAAAAGGTTATGTCAATTGAATGTGTCGATTAGACTAATCAATAAGTTGCTATACATTTCGATGTTTCAAGCATTTTAAAATGAGAAATTTTGATGGTAAGTAACTTGCGTTTAACTGATATCTTAATGGGACGCAAGCGTGACACAGATAATCTTTATATATATAATTCTACTGTACGTGTGTATGTCACTGAACTCCTCTTAAACGGCTGGACCGATGTTGATGAAATTTTTTGTGTGTTCAAGGGGATTCGAGAATGGTTTAGATTCACAATTTGGTTCTTTTTTTTTGCAGGACAACGTCTGTCGCGACGCTAGTACCTATTATAATATAATTCTTCATGTTAAACAGATTATAATATTATATGAACGGTACGATATTGCTCTCAGACGAGTCAACCGTTGACTACGGTATCAGATGGCGTGTGAAAACAAAAATGAATTTAATTAATTATTTGCATTTATTGGTCGCAAACCTTAGGTTGACGAATTTAAATATAATTTGGAGTGGGGGCAGAAACGTCAAAATATACTGGACAACCTGTAGGTCCAACCGAAACGTCGCTCGGGGAACAATGATATACATATATCTTACCTTAAAATTATAACTAATAAACCCCATTAGGAATTCAAACTAACCAAAAATAGACATTAGTCCATATTTAGTTAGTTTTAATTGCATTGTTTTATTATGTATATTGCATAATTCTTATTGTAAATAAACCCCTATCTAATGATACCCCAACCCCATTTTAGATGACTGTTTTGAGTGACAATACCAAAGTTTATATGGTATACTTACAGCAGGTGGTATCACGAAACACTGCGAGGTTTCCGACGACGACACCGCACTCCACACGTTGGTGGAGTGCTCAGCGTGGGCGAGTCAGCGCCGGGACCTCGTAGTGGGTCTGGGCGTGGATACCCTCTCACTGGAGACCATGCCATGGTCTCCAGCGGGAGTAGGTGGAACGTGGCATTGTCCTTCTGCGAGCAAGTCGTGCTCGCGAAGGAGGCGGCCGAGAGGGAGAGGGAGCGTACCCTCCCCGCCAAGTTCGTCACGTCCAAAATTTTAGTGTTGCCTTACTAAAATTGATGATACTTACTTACTTACTGACGTTTGTAAGAGCCATTTAGTGACCTATACAAATAAATAAATCATTTCATTTCATTTCATTATTCACCTAAACCTTTAGTTTTCCATTGTGCTAACATCAAAGGTCGTGGGTTCGAGTCCTGCCGATGACATCAGTTTTTGTGATCTCTTTATAATTTCTATTTTAATATTACATACCTATTGGTTATTGACCTTTCATTGTGCATGGTGCCCGGTTACGGCAATAGGAAACACCTTTGACAATGCCATAGGGTTAAACAAGTAAAACTCAGTGAAATTAGTTCACTTTTATAATTTATGCTTTCGATTGTCGACACTTGGTAGAAAATATAGTAATACATTATGAAATGACTCACTTGTACAGATATTCCACAATTTTTTTATTAGTAATAGGACCTGACCGGTTTCGCTCTGTGGCATCTTCAAAGGTGTTTTACACTAATTCACTATTCACTTAACATATTTTAAATACACTGCATATACTTTCTTTTATTAAATTAATCGTTAGGAATGCATACCTACTTGATTATGATTAATCAAGTATGCAGGCCTCACGATTAATTTGTGGAATATCTGTACAAGTGAGTCATTTCATAATGTATTAGTTCACTTTACTAGTGAGCTTTTTTCACAGATTTCACAAATAAACGTTACAAACACGAAGTCAATATGCAAAATGTGGCCAGTGCAAATAATTTCATATTTCCATGAGTCAACACTAAAAACACATAACACTTAAAATATCATACCAATTAAAATAGGCACGACGAGGTTATGCTTCCTAAATGAAATTTGGCCAAACGCCCCGCTCGCTACGAGATCGACCTGCCGTGTAAATTTATGAGATAACTTTGGATTTTGTGACCCTTCACGCTCGTTACCATAGCAACGCCTCCGGGGAACTCACCAGTTTTACACCGATTGGATTGTCCTGTTCGGAACTCGATATAGAACTTTTTTGGAGCACATTCATTTATCTGTCCCAGCACTACAGATTTTTTTTAGAAATCAAAAAAAGAACTGTTGTGTTCTTTAATTGAATTTTGTTGTGAAACAAACTTCTAAAACAAAATAAGCTATGCAAGCAGATGATTTAAAATAAATTTTGAGATTTTACATGTAATAATCTTGCGCTCTTAGTTTTTATAGACTTTAATAAAGAAAAGCTGATATTGTGAGTGATGCTTAAGCACGAAGGCGTGCATTTTATTATAACTCCATTCTAATTTTAAATTTTCTTTAAAATTGTACGAAATTATACTTATTATAACTGAAGGTTTAACCTGCTCGCAGAAGGAAACGGCCGAGTTTCACTGGCTCCCGCTAGAGACCATGGTCTCCAGCGACAGGGTATCTACGCCCAGGCCCACAACGAGGTCCCAGCGCTGATTCGCCCATGCTGAGCCACCAATGTGTGGAATGCCGTGTCCTCGCCGGAAGCCTCACACGTTGACACGCGAGTGTGACCTCACGATGCATGCGAAACGGGTGCCTGCCGTTTTGCCGAAAAGATTTTGACAAAATTTCATTACCCAAACAAATTTTAGCAACCTTTGTTATACCATTGCAATATTTCGAATGATTTTAGTACGCATATTTTTATTTGGTCAAATTTTTACCAAGTATAATGTCATTAATTAATTAATTGGCATTTGGTTTTTAATCAAATGATTTATTACAGCAAATAATCTTCAGACAATAAACGTTTGGTTAAATGATGTTGGTTGTTTGGTGAATGGTTAGGTTAGGTTAAAACTGTGACGCACGAACCGAGCGAGCGAAGCGAGCGGTGCCGCGGCAGCGGCCGGCGAGTGCCATACACGACTTGCATTAATAGAAAAAAACATATTGTTTTTAGTAGGTTAGCCAGAACTCAACTATTTAGATTAGGTTAATTTCTTCTTTAAACAAAATGGGTAGGTTAGGTTAGGTTAAAACTGTGACCTCCTACGCACGAGCCGAGCGAGCGAAGCGAGTGGTGCCGCGGCAGCGGCCGGCGAGTGCCAGACACTACTTGCATTAATAGAAAAAAAGATATTGTTTTACCCGGAACTCAACTATTTAGATTAGGTTAATTTCTTCTTTAAACAAAATGGGTAGGTTAGTTTAGGTTAAAACTGTGACCTCCTACGCACGAGCCGAGCGAGCGAAGCGGGCGGTGCCGCGGTAGCGGCCGGCCAGTGCCAGAAACGACTTGCTTACTAAATATTTGGCTTATTTGACTTTGCGTAAAAACTGTTATTCCAACTGAAACATTTGACTAAATAAAAAATGTTAAAAGTACTAGTTGGTAAACAAGTTATAGTTTAAACGTTCATTTCCCAAACATTAGGTTTGCGTTACAATTTTTGTGAATAGATTTTTTGCTAAGTAATAATTTGGCATAAACAGATACTTACCGAAGTTTCCGTGCCCGGTGATGATCTGTATGGTCGAACAGTAGACTGACAGACGGACGAAAGCAAAATTGTCCGACGAATGTAAACTACCAAAAAATATTCTCTAGACTATCTCTACTAGTCTTCTCTAGAAACCAGTGTAACACAAATGGCTTCAACCAAAAATATAATCTTACGTCTCATCGTTAATTTGTCTTAACATGAAAATAACTAGCACATATGAAACCGTAATTAACTCAGAAATGTCACAAGAATTTCATTACCATAGCTAAAACTTCTTATTACTCTCGCAAGGAACCACCGTAAACCAGTTTTCATGCCTATATAAACCGGCTTTTACTGAAACGCAACATTATATAACCGCGTGACAATATTTGACTTCCTTTTAATACATTGCGTTAGAAATATAAACGTGACGTCACTACTATGAACATAGACCTCAACCTATAGACTGGCAGTACCAAATAAAAATGGTGTCGTACTCGAGGGCACGCTAGGTGACATTATCGCAGTCAAAAAATTTGAAAATTACGAAAGTAATATAATAGAAATTAAATCACGTAATAAATGTGTCAGAAATATTGTAGAAATAAATTAAATAATCAAGTTTATATCAAAATATGCCCAATAGACTAGAGAATTATTTATTTATTTATTTACTTATAAACCATTGTAAACATGGGCAACATCAGATGTTACAGCAGTAATTTATAGATTCACCATATTTTACCATAATACTAGGCATGCAAATTTAGTAGGTGGCTTAATGGAGGGCAAAATTTCTGGATACATAATCTCACCATATCAAGTTTATGATAAAATCTTACAAAGTTCAAAATACAAGTAAATCAAGATGTCGTCTTATTACATCAATTTCCGAATATTATAATAAAACAATTATCATCATAGCAAGACTAAATGAGTTGTAGCCAATTGGCAACAAAAACGTGAGCAATTTTTCAGTACTAGTCTTCGTGTCTATCTATTGAAGGTCTCTGACTATGGATGCATAAATATTTGGGTAACGATATACATTGAAAGTTATTTGTAATTGTTTGGTATTAGTTATCTGTTTGTATTTACGCAGGTCTCATTACCATGTTTGTATTATCTTTGACGAATAATTTTGATACATTTGGACTATACGGATATTTTCCATAAGTAATATTCCACTATGAAGCGCAAATATATTATGATATCACCTACACACAAATACATATGTATGTAGATCTGCATACATAATACTTTTGTGCTCGGTATTGTAACAGTCATGACAAATGAAACAGTAAACAAGGTACCTTTTTAAATATTTAGCTAGAAATAATAAATTACAAAAAATGAACTACAACGCTAAACTTAATGGCGTGATCTTGAAATTTCGAATTATACGAGTATTATGTAGGTCACACTATAAGTTTTGCGTAACTTAAAAAAACAACATGTTAAAACCAAAATATTATGTTTATTGTTTTTTAAAATACTCCCCTTTACATTTTAAACATTTTTTCATGCGATCGAACCATTTTTTAAAACAGAATGACCACAGATCTGAAGGCATGTTTTCTACGTGCCGATTGAACGCCATCACTGCCTCTTCGGAGTTGGTAAAAGTGAAACCTCTCATCAAATCTTTGATTTTGGGGAAAGTACAGAAATCACAGAGTGCTAGGTCGGGGCTATGCGCAGGATGGCTGACGAGTTGTACTTTTTAGGAAGCTAAAATGACTTTGTTTTGTTGGCCGTGTCTGAAGAAGCGTTCTCATGATGTAGGAGAACGCGGCTTTCGGGTCGTCTTTCGCGAACTTCTTCTAACACCCTGGGTAAACAATTGGTAGAATACCACTCGGCATTAACACTATTTTGATCTTCAAGTGGAATTGTACAGATGGGACCCGTAGCTGAGAAAAAAAAGCGATCATTTTTTTACCAACGTTTCTCGCCTGCCTCACTTTTGTTGGTTGTTCTCATTTTCAAACACCCATTCACAAGATTGCTGTTATTTTTCGGGTTCAAAACAATAAATCCACGTTTCGTCTCCTGTAACAATGTCATAAACAGCATTAGAATGTCCGTGGTCGTACTTCAGTAGCATCTGTGAGCACCATTCCACGCGAGCCAGCTTCTGCTCCGCTGTCAGTTCATGAGGGATCCAACGACAACAAAGTTTCCGAACGTTCAATTCTTCATGTAAAATTTTCTGGATTTGACTCATACAAATTCCCAATAGTCCTCGAATTGTCTCATAGGTAATCCGCGGGTTTTCTTCAATTAACAGTAGCCACATTATTTTCGTTGACGGCAATTATAACATTCGAAATTCAAATAGTTCCGATTAGCTAGAAGTGCAAAACTTTTAGTGTGCCCCATGTATGTTACTGGTTACAGCACGAATTCTCATAGTAAGTAGTGCACGTTTGGTTATACTGAACCACGTTAGCGTACTGCAACTGTTTATGAAGGTATTTCCGTTCGTGGTACTACATCAGGATACTCATGGCGTCCGTAAAACGATAACTTATAGTCACAAACTATGTTTACTATAGTGATCGGGATGCCTCGCGAGCATTAAAAACATTATTTGAGCTTTTTCCCCCATTTTCCCCTGAATCCAAAAAAGCTCACGATGAAAAGAAATTATTAAGCCAAGGAACACTTGTGCCAAGTTTCGTGAAGATTGGATAAAAACTGTGGCTGATAGCCCGGAACACACTACAGAGAGACAGACGAACGAAAGCAAAATTGTCCAATCTCTAAACCTAGACGCTTCGCTCGCTACTCTCGCTCGGTCAATTAGATGTTAACAGTTTGGGAGTTCAACACAAGAATGCCTCCACGGCCATACTGACAGACAGCTCGTGCTCGAGCTCACGTTCCAGTTCTCTTGAAGTAGTACCGCAGCTACGGATGTACCCTATCACGGCTACATCGACAAGCAGCACGTGGTCAAGCTCGTGCCCCAATTTTTCTGGAAGATTGCCCGTATAATCTCTTATGTACTTCTTTATTATTTAGCCACCACAAAAACAATCTAAAAAGATCTTTTAAAAATGCAACGGATGTTTTGTAGTCGTTTGAGAGTGGAAGTATTTTAAGAGAAAGGTTTATAATTATAAATACAGTTCTTCAAAGTTTAGTATGTGTTGTCAGTAAAACCGAAGCGATGCAGGTCGCCACCATTAAATAATGTACCTTTATTATTCCATATGATTTTCGAATTCGCATAGCAATAGTGTATTAATTACACACGCTTTTTTGAGTTCTGCGCGCGGTCCGCTACTACGTCCGATGCCGAAGGCCTCTGGTACGCAGAAGGAGATATTTCCAGTGGCGCCCGGTGGAATTACATCTATTTTTTTTTTATTCCGCGCGACCGCGGTCTCTCCCATGTCCATTGATATCATTACATCTACCCTTACCTACCATTTGAGAAATACTAGATACAGACGTTATTATTATGTCAATCAATCAAAGAATCAATTTCATTTATTTAGTTTAGGCACATAAAGAGCACATATGTCAAAATTTTACAATTTTGTCAAGTAATATTATATAAATACTAAATTAAGTAAGTACATAAATAACCATTAGAAATTGATTCTTTTTGTTTTTGTTTACATTGTTACAATTAGTTTATATTGTATTATACGAGTGGCCAACAACAGAACTACATTATAGTCTACATTATAATAATATAAGTAGCCTTTCATCATCAAACATTTTTTAACTACTATTTTAAACTTATTAAGAGGCATGTCAACCAAATCCTGAGGAATTTTATTATACATTTTTATACATTTGCCTACAAACGAATTACCAACTTTATGAAGTCTAATTTTTGTCATTTCCAGTTTATTTTTATTTCTTGTATTAAAATTATGGTTATCGGATTTTTTTTTGAAGAGATCTATGTTCTTCCGTACATATAAGATGTTGTCGTAAACATATTGAGAAGCTACTGTTAAAGTATTAATTTCTTTAAATAGTTCTTTCAGCGAGTCACGGGGTCTGAGTCTATAGATTGCTCGTATAGCTCGTTTCTGTAATATGAATATTGTCTCAAAATCGGCAGCTGAGCCCCACAGCAGCAGACCATATGACATAACGCTATGAAAGTAGTTAAAATAAACTAATCGTGCCGTTTTTTCGTCAGTCAGTGACCTTATCTTTCTAACCGCATAGGCAGCTGAGCTAAGTCTTCCTGCCAAGGCTGTGATATGAGGACCCCATTGTAGTTTACTATCTAGAGTTATCCCAAGAAAAACTGTGGTATTGACTATTTGAACTAATTCATTATTCATAGTAATATGAGTATCCACCTGTCTAACATTGGGCATAGTAAATTTTACACATTTTGTTTTCTTCGCATTGAGGAGCAAGTTGTTACTTGTGAACCAATGCAATATTTCCGAAAGGGATTTCCTACTTTTTGTCTATCACTTTTAAAAATTAATGCTGTGTTATCAGCAAATAATACTACTTCACAAAGATTTTTAGTGAAATAAGGAAGATCGTTTACGTATATTAAGAATAAGGGGTCCTAATATCGAGCCCAGGGGTACTCCCATAACTAATGAGGCGCCAGAAGAGTCGGTGCCATTAATGTTTACTTTTTGTACTCTACCAGTGAGGTAAGACTCAAGTTAACCACGTGAGCTGTTCGAAACACCATAATAACCTAATTTCAATAGCAAAGTCTCATGATCAACACAATCAAAAGCTTTAGATAGATCACAAAATATACCAATGGCATCCTGCTTTTCCTCCCAAGCATCAAATTCACGAGTGCAACTCCTGCATCCGTTGTGTTCCTGCCTTTAGTGAAACCAAACTGTTTGTTATGAAGTAACTTATTATCTGTAAAATGTGAAAGCAATTGATTAAATATATTTTTTTCAAAAAAATTACTGAGGGTTGGCGGGTATGGAAATAGATCGAAAATTTGAAGGATCACTTTTGTCTCCTGCTTTAAATAAAGGAATGATTTTACTGTACTTCATAAGATTAGGAAACTTATTTTCATCTATACTATTATTGAATATGAATGCAAGGTGAGGCGCTATAGCGGGCACTATTGATTTTATTATATTAGTTGTAATGCCCCAAAGATCCTCGGTATTTTTTATATTTAGTTGTTTAAAAGTTTTAAGTATAGTGACAGAGTCAATATACTGAAAATCAAAGTTAATTCTACATTTATCAACACTAGATTTAAGAAGAGAATTGGCTACGTTTTTTGACGAATTTAACTTATTTGTAGTGGTGATTGGAACATTTGTGAAAAAAGATTCAAATGCATTGGCCACTTCAGAATCAGTGTTAATGTGTTTATCATCTACTCGTATTTTTAACTCGAAGGATCGATCACGTGACCTTGCTTTACAAGTTTCTTTGTTAACTGCATTTCCCCTATCTCAACCAAAATTAAAAGTGTACAGTTGCTGTTTAAATTACTATTTTTATTTTTTTTAATAATGTTACAGTAAGTTAATCCCGGCATACAATAGTTAGTAACATTTTGTTCTAAATATGAACTTAGTAACTGGCCCATTGATTTCCTTAATTCATCACAAAACATCACTATTTCAGATTTAATCATATTTTGTTTGGTGAAGGAACTACTGGGTTTCTTGTTTGACTCAAGTGAAGGGCTTATGTTTTAAGTCAGCGACGACTTACAGACCGGCTCAGGACTAATTAAATGGTTGTTTGATGTCAATGTGGAATTTGGACTCATAAGATCCTTCATGGCCAGAATGTATTCCTGATACTCACTTTTAACATTACAATACCAGCTGTCAGTCATTATGTCTAGTGATTTTTTTTAAATTATTAATTTCTGATTCTAACTTAAAAATAATGTTATTATGATCAGAGATATTATTTTCAATTAATAATGAATACATGTCAAGTTCATCGCCTAGTTGCCTTCTCTCATTAATATACTTGAATATTGGATAGAAACAGGCGTTACTTGGCGAACATCCATGACAAAACGATGGTAAGTAAAATGTTTTAAGAAAAACTTTTTAAAAATTATATAATGGCATTAATTTTTCGCAGAATTAAAAAGACAACAAAACGTCGACAATTGTTTCGCCTCTAAACGAGGCATTATCAAGACTGTCTCAGAGAGAACAGCAAAATTCGTGGTTGGAACGTGTTTGCTTATAAGTAAACGCGTGCAAATTTCATTATCGCGATGTAGGATTCTTTACAATAACTAATGGGGGTAGAAACCTCAGATCATGCTAACTAAGTTCCAAAAATAGGTATTCACCAATACTTGACCTTATCTGTTTGATTTAATTACTGTCTTTTGATAAGTTGCGTAGAAAACCCAAATGACACACACAAACCAACAACAATTAATGTGTCTGTCTGTTCGTAAACAGATTAAGTAAGGGAGATGTGTGAAAATCTATTTGTTCGTTGAGTAAGGTGTCCGCATCTCTTCTAACTATTTCTAGCCTTTCCCAAACACTTAACTTGAACCCTTTCTCACATAAACGTAAAACTTTAAAAGTGTTACTATTGTTCAAGGAATGACCAGTGTCAAGAAGATGCTTCGCGAAGAGGGATTTCTCAGGACAACCATTGCGGGACGCCGCTCTATGTTCCTTATATCTAATATCGAAGGACCTGCCAGTCTGTCCCACATACTTCAAACCACATTCATCACAACTCAACAAATAAACACCTGATCTGCGTGAGACCGACACCGAATCCTTGCCATTACATAGCTCCCTCAAGGTGTTCTGAGTTCTAAAAGCAACAAATATCCTACTTTCCCTCATGATCTTAGCTATACTCAACGAGACGGGACCCACGAACGGCAAACAGGCCGTGTACTTCCTAGGTGGATCTTGAGTCGGATGTAATAAATGAAAACTAGCCTTTCTGCGTTTTTTATTTAATAATGAGTGGACCATTCCTACGTCATAGCCATTACTTTGTGCTATGTAGCAAATGATGGACAATTCTTCACCAAATGCCTGTGGGCTCAACGGTACCGCCAGTAACCTGCTCAGTAAGCTGTGGAAAGCTGCCATTTTATGTTGCCATGGGTGATTGGATGAGTAAGGAATAACTGTGTCTGTAACTGTTGGTTTCCTATAGATACGGAACTCATGAATACCGTTCCTTCTAGTAATTGAAAGGTCCAAGAAATTGAGAGTGGAATCTGACTCCAACTCTAGTGAAAAATCAATTCTAGGGTGTACTGAGTTCAACTTGGAGACAAGGACGCTGAGCTGACGTTTTGTTCCTGTCCAACATATAATAATATCATCCACATATCTAAAATAGTACAAGACATGAACGTTCCCAACTATGTGGTTAGTCTCGAATGCATCCATAAATATTTCAGCTATTAAAGGACTGAGTGGCGATCCCATAGCCAAACCATTCCTGGATTCCATTCTGTAGAAAAAAACTGTTGTTGAACTGAAAGTAATTCTGAGTCATACACAATCTTGTTAGGTTATATATAGACCATGGCTCTACGAGCCAGATCTACGTGTGCATCTACCGCTCCCACACAGGGGATTCTGAGACAACTAAGCTCTTCCAGTACCTCAGCGAGACGGCTGATGAAGCACAGGTGCGGTTCCCGAACGCTGACCTAGTATTTCTGGGGGACTTCAATGGCCATCACATTGAATGGCTGGGGTCCCTCAAGACTGATCATGCGGGTAGGGCCGCCCATGCGTTCGCTCTCTCCCACGGTCTGTCCCAGATGGTATGCGGGATCACCCGGATATCAGACAGGTCAGATCACGCGCCCGCTCTGCTGGATCTACTGCTGACGAGTCGCCCAGCCCAGTACAGTGTTTCGGTAGGAGCCCCACTGGGTAGTTCCGACCACTGTGTTCTTCACGCTGGCAAGAAGGTGTCACCTCCTGCACGTCCTGTACAAACGTCACGACGACTATGGCACTACTCCTCAGCGGATTGGGACGGTCTACGCGATTATTATGCGTCCGTCCCCTGGAGCCAGCGCTGCTTTGTAGGAAAGGCTCCTTCGGATAGTGCTTCTGCGATTGCTGGCGATATCAGTTTAAGGATGGATTATTACATCCCTTTCACTGATGTCACCAGTATCCGCAGAGCCCGTCCCTGGTTCGGGCGAGATTGTGCCAAAGCTGTTCGACAAAAACAGTTGGCATATCGCGCCTGAATCAGGGCCCGGGCTGTGCGCGACCCAAACGTGGATCACCTCAAAGCAGCGTACAACCGGGCCCCAAAATCGAGTAAGAGGGCCTTTAAGAGAGCGGATGCCCAGTGCGTCGCGCGGCTTGGTCAGGAGCTCACTTCCCATCCCACGGGCAGCCGTGGATTCTGGCAACTGGCCAAAGCCGTGCAATCTAACTTTTGTCAGCCCTCGCTGCCATCGCTGCGTTACCCAGATGGAACACTGGCTCACAAAGCCCAAGAGAAAGCGTACACGCTCGCAGACCTCTTTGCGGCTAATTCCCGGGTCGACGACCGTAGCCTGCAGCCCCCCGCCATCGCCAACTGTGGTCACACTATGCCTGATATTGTTATCAGGCAATGTGATGTACGGGCAGTACTGCGGTCACTCGACACGCGGAAAACCAGTGGCCCTGACGGCATTCCGGCGGTGGTGCTACGAAAATGTGCAGCTGAGTTGTCTCCAGTATTAACGCGTCTGTACCGCCTGTCATACTCTTCAGGGCTCGTGCCGGAGGTCTGGGAGGAGGCGAACTTACAACCGATCCCCAAGAAAGGGGATCGATCAGATCCAGGCAACTATCGACCCATAGCTGTCACCTCTGTCATTTGCAAGGTGCTTGAGCTCCTTATAAATAAGCAGCTCATGCAATACCTAGAGGATCACTCGTTAATCAATGATCGACAATACGGCTTCAGGCCAAAACGATCAACGGGTGATCTTCTGGAATTCGTAACGCATGTCTGGGGTGGGGCTATGGAAAGGCACAGCGAGTCCTTAGCTATTAGCCTGGACATCGCCAAAGCCTTCGATAGGGTCTGGCATGCTTCGCTCCTTTCCAAGCTTCCGGCATATGGTCTACCTCCTCAACTGTGCAGCTGGATTGCCAGCTTTTTAAACGAGCGCCGAGTGCGGATCCTCTGCGATGGCCAGGTTTCTCGCTTCTTGCAAGTGAATGCCGGGGTACCGCAGGGGTCCGTACTATCACCAACTCTCTTTCTTCTGCATATCAATGATATGCTATCCCTCGGGAACATTCATTGCTATGCAGATGTCAGCACACTGCACACGGTAGTTACTCGGTTCTTCCAACGGCGGGGCGATCTGAGATTGAGGAGGAGAGACGACGACTTGTGGCTGATCTCGACCGTAACCTCGACAGTATCTCTCAATGGGGTACCGAGAACCTGGTCGAGTTCAATGCCCGCAAAACACAGGCGTGTGCATTTACTGCGAAGAAATCCCCTTTCCTTCCCCTACCCTCTCTTCAGAATGCATTATTACCAATGAAGGACAACCTTGATATCCTTGGCATAGACGTTCGTCGAGAGCTCAATAATAAAAACTACATCGAAAGATGTATAGGGCTAGCTTCGCGGAAACTAGGAATACTGAATAAGGTGAAGAGATTCTTTACACCGGACCAGAGGTGTCTGCTGTACAAGACGCAGATTAGACCCTGCGTCGAATACTGCTCTCACCTCTGGACGGTTCCGCGAAGTATCTGCTGGACGCTCTCGACGCTATGCAGCGACGGGCTATCCGTATTATAGATTGTCCGGAGGTAACGGGAAGCCTTGAGCCGTCACGACTTACCACCAGGCGGGCGGCGTCAATTTGGCGAACTAAATATAAAAAAAAAAAAAAAACAAGAACGTCAATTACCATATTATCTAGATTTCTTTTTCTATTTTTATAACTCGATCGGATGTCATGAAAATAGAAAGTGAAACTCTAGTCTTAAGTTTTAGGAAAACTAAACATTCGTAAGAAAACAATTTCGTACTTTCGTAATATTATTTTGTAACTATTCCAATTTGAATATTTCAATTTATGTCCTAACCAAACCTTCCGGCTTCGTAATACCGATGCAGTCATATTCAAGCCACAGAGGGCCAACGTTTCGCAGCAAATATTATACTGTAGATTGCGTACGAAGCCAGTAAATGGAACGACAATATTTTTGTTAGTTTTTCTTCGTCGAGATCGTCTCTAGAAATTTGATTCGACGACAGCACTAGAATATAGAATTTCCTTTGAACAAGTTACAGTTTTTTTGAAAGAAAAATGGTTTTCAAATTACGTTGGGAATACGAGATATTCCTTGGCAACATTTTGTTCTTGTTTTAAAAGTCAACCTCCGCTGCTTTTTTTTTTTTTTTTTTTTTAATTCCGCGGCCCAAGGCCGCGGCCGCTCTAACGTCCGTTGCCGGGCGTCTCTGGTTACTAGCAGAGGGTATGTCCAGTGGAACCTCCGCTGCTAACTTTTTCTGTAGTCTTCTTGTGGTTAAAATTATACTGCGAAGAGTTTTTATAATAATGGTATTATAATATACTCATAATAGGGTTCAAACTAGTAAGTCACCATAATAATTTAAAAAGAAAACAAGAGTATCTATTCATTAGTTTTCGCACGTTCCGTATGTATGCTTAGATTTTTAAAACTACTTACGCAACGAATTTTGATGCGGTTTTCACTAATGAATAGAGTGGTACTCGAGGAAGGTTTTTGTGTATATCATTTGTCAAGCAGGTGAAGCCACGGATAGTCCACTAGTCCTACTAATATTATAAACGGGAAAGTTTGTGAGTATGTAAGTATGTATGTAAGTATGTATGTAAGTATGTATGGATGTTTGTTACTCTTTCACGTAAAAACTACTAAATGGATTTTAATGAAACTTTACAATAATATAGCGTATACGCTAACGCTAGCGTAACTTTACAATAATATAGCGTATACGCTATATTATTGTAAAGTTTCATTAAAATCCATTATAAATTAAATCCTTTATAAATTGTAGCTTATGTGTTATTCTGATGTATACATCAGAATAACACATAAGCTACAATTTATAAAGATATTGTGTGAATTGTTCAAAATATGACGCGGCGCGACGGGAACGGCAAAAAATCCAAATTACCACGTGGACGAAGTCGCGGGCGACCACTAGTCATAAATAAAATTAAAAACAAAGTTTTTTGAGTAAATATTGAAAGGCAAACTTGGATATTGGTAAATCGAGCAATTTTTATGATTTAACCCTTAAATAACGCGTGAAGATAAAACTGGTCGCGTCGTCTTTGCGAATCTGGCAGTACTTGTAAATATAGAAGCAATGACATTTTTATTTTAAGTACTTACTGACGTTTGTAAGAGCCATTTAGTGACCTATACAAATAAATAAATCATTTCATTTCATTTCGTCGTAAAACAATATTCTAAAATTTGCTTCTACTGCATTTGTTTGCTGAAATCAGTGTAGGTATTATGCATGTCAAACTTAAAAGGACAAATCACCAAAAAAGTTTAAAAAAAATTCGGGCTGAAATTTATTTCCTAGGGGACTTTCAATTGGATAAATGAGGGTTTCCTCCGTATAAAAATAGAAATACCCACGGATTATGAATAAAGTTTAAACCCCGCTTAAGACCATTGTTTTAGCGATTATAACATAATTATATTTGTCATTAGAAAAAATGTTAGATTCATAAACGCTTTCACATAATACCTACGTAAACTTTTAAGTGTCAAAAAAAACTATAGCTTTATCATTAAGTGCACATCTCATAGCAACAGTGGAGCAATTTACTTTTACCGGTATTACAGTTCGGGGCAAAGGAACACCGCTATGGTGCCAAAACATAATTTTATTAACATTTTATGCTAAACAAAACTGCTTGCGCAGAAGCTGCAGGATTTTTATAGCTTATTACTTTTCCACAAAATGATAACGCTGAGTAGATATTACATTTTTATTATAAATGGTCTAAACGCATGATGGTTTTATAGCCTTAGGGATAAAATGGCTAGTTTGAATTCTGTAATAGTACATACATACAAAGAATCACTTTTGCTACTTAGTTGGTTCCACATAGATAAAGACTGGTCTATTGCCTCTAACTGGGAAATTTAACAAAACTTGCCTGCTTTGTCTCGTAAGATATTCTTGAGGTACGCACGATATTTTCATAAATCTATAAATATAATATGTTTTTAAAGTGATTGCACTTGTCTGTGCTACGTTTATTAACTCCACGGAAACAGTACAGGGATGAAAAGTTGCACAATGATCTGTTTTATTCTGATGTATAAGACGACGAACGTCTGGGAATAAATGTTGCAAGTAAAATTATTTTTTTAAGTACAAAATTATGATGAAGAAAGATTCTTCTGATACTGGAGCTAGACGGCCCTCTAAGAACACTTAAATTTTTTTATTCGTTCACGGTGTGATCGTAAGTCGTTCGAGAGGATAAGTAACATTGATTGTACTATAGTTTTTTCTATACAAACCATTGAGTTAACAATATTAATGAGATTGTGATTTTACTAACATAACATAACATCTCACGCAACCTTCGCGCTTCCCACTAGAGCTTTGACAACTGACTTTTAGGTAAATGAGGTAGATAATATCGCTAAAGATATGTAAGGAAATCCGTTACGTCATGTGTGTATCAAAGGCCTCGCATGTTCGCTTCCCGACCTTTATGAATACACGCTATGTCTTTTAATCACTTTGATCAGAATGCACTTGATTTATTTCCAAAAATAACTGTACAATTTGCCATGCTTCGTTTTAGGGTTAAATACTTTATATAGCTACTAGTGTTTAGCCTCATCTTTGCAACAGTACACCTCGCGAGTACAGGGTATATCGATATTGTCATCAAACATTAAGTACTAGGGTGTTTTTATAATCCCGCTATCCCGCCATAAAAAAAGATAAATGTTTTAAATTAACGAAAACACGTGCCAAGTTTTGTGGTGATCGTATAAAAAATGTAGACTGGAATTTTTTTCTGCAGGTACAGAATTAATGAGGATTTTCTTTGCAGCGTTCAATTATGTAACAATGTTCCAAACATCCAGGTCACTACTATATATTGGCCCAATTTGATCTGACTATCTACCATAATAATTTGCACAATTTATATTCCAATCAAAAATATCATTACACCAAGAGGTTTTTGAAGTTTGTTATCTAACGTCAGGTTTTTTTCTTTTGTGATGCTTCGTCAGCTATTATACTCCCCTCATTGAAGTTACTAGGGCGTAATGAGTACGAGGAACACTGATGCATAAAACCTTAGTACAGTCAGCAACAAAATCTTTGGTACACTCAAAATTATCAACAGCTTCATATCATATTTATCGGGTTCAATATTTCACAAATCGTCGCAAAGAGGACATCCGCATTGACATTAATTTGGAGATTTTAATTACTAAAATTAGTACATAGTAGAATGGTTCGTGAATTTTATGTTGATTGTACAAACAAATAGCCGGTCAAGTATAAAATGTGATATAATTAAACTGGTTATTTCTGGGTACTACGGGGCCGATTACAACTTCTCAGGGGTCCAAGTCATCCCCACCGCACGCTTTTAGTGTTCTAAGTTCAATTGTAAGGTATTGGCACTTTGAGACAGTGGCTTGGTGGCCTTTATATATGTCTAATAATTTTTTTTTTGTTTTTTTATCAAGACTTGGTCCATGCCTGGTCACGTAGTGCCCTTGCTCTCTTGTTATCCTTTTTTTTATTGATGCTCCTACTACATCACTAGTGCTAATAGTGTTAACCAGGGTTCTTCACGAGCTTTGGCTGTTAATTATCTAAATTAACGCATAACTTCACGCGTGGTGTATTACTTAGTTGCAGCATCTTGCTGGATAGGTTGTGTGTTTCATACTATGAATGTGACTGATGCTTGGAAAAGAGTGGCCAGGAGTTTTTATTGCCAGATTCTTTTCTCTTTGGGTCCACCCATTGATTTGCGATTCTGACTTTAAATGTAAATTCTTATATGCTGAGGTTAATAAGTGTTATTTTATAACCTATATTATTAAAAATTTTGAGTTTGAGTTTGAGTGGTGGGTTCACAATCCAAATACGAGTAGTATAAAAATATATAACAATGATCTGTCAGATAACCCCTTCAAGTCACGCAATACAATCATTAGCAAACCTACTACATAATATTATATAATGGGTATTTACTTTCATCTATGTAAATAAAAAATGCGGACAAAGACTGAAACTTATTATTAATGGCTTTAAAAATACTATGTCAGGCAATAAATTAATTTAGACAAACAAAAAGTACCTACTTACCATACAGAATTTAAAGGCTGAAACGTGAATGACTCACAAACATCTTCACAAACTTTCACATTTATAATATTACTAGAAGACACTCGCAACTTCGCACGCTTGATAATTTATATACCTACTAAAACCACTCGAGAACCATTCTATGCATTAGTAAAACATCATCAAAATCCGTTGCGTAGTTTTAAAGATGTAAACATTCATAGAGACAAACAGACAATGGGATAATACGAGAAAGAGAATGGGGAAGGTTAATACGAGACCTACAGTTGAAGCCTTTTGAATAAGAGAGTATTAAACACAAATTAGCCTTTGACTATTCCGGACAACTTCGGCAATTTTCGGCAGTTTCCAACATCTGCCGATCTTCTTGCTCCATTTTATTGACAGCATTCAAATGAACCGTACCCAAGAATTTTATGATGTACTTGAGTATAGAAGTTTAAATTTAATATGGGTCCCGATGCGTTTTAATTTGTTGAAATACACTCTGATGCCTAAGACTTCACCAGTGGAGTAGTTATAAAATTATATTTCGTTTTAATAAGTGCTAAGAAGTCCTATCAACACTTCCAAAACTGCTGACAGGCCTTTGGCAAAAATAATACTCAAAGCGCCAAAAAACGGCAATTGGCTCGCCCTCTATTACGTTGGACCAACACTGACTGGCGAAATGTGGGAGCAATGAAATTCGCTGTTTAACTCTTTGGGGACTAGTACGGTGTCTTGCGCGGTGCTTCGCGCCACACCACGACATAGGTTTTGGCCTATAACTTTGGACCCCTTAGGGCTAGGTCAAATTTTCGATTTTTTGGCTTGCCTCCAGATCGAGGGCTATCCATAGAGGGGTCAACCATCATTGGAGCATCAGCAGTTCTCGAGAGCTAAGGGGGACATTCCCCATTTCTATACATAGATATAGACGTGGATTTTTGTTCTGTATCCTTTTAAGGTTTTGAAAGTTAGTCTCGGAACCCGGCCTCTTGTTTCGTCAATTACGTGCATTCAACAAATTTTTAGGGTTCCCGTTTTACCCATAGGGAAGCGAAGTCTCAGTAATAGGGTTCCCCCGTATTACTGAGACTTCGCTATCCGTCCGTCCGTCTGTCTTGCGCTGTATCTCATGAACCGTTTTAGATAGAAAGTTGACATTTTCCCAGATGATGTATTTATATTGCGTTTATAACAACAAATACTAAAAAAACAGAACGTAATTGTTTTCTTTTTGGTACGGAACCTTTTGTGCACGAGTTTAACTCCCACTTGGCCGGTTTTTGATTTAAGAATCTAAGAAATAAGTATGATTGCGGGATATTCAAATTTAAAATGCGTTGTTTTGTTTAATCAGGGCCTACCTACCTACTATAAAACCTAAAAGGCTACTTGAAAACTCCTAAAAAAACATTATGGTAGTCTTAATTAACTGTAAAGTAAATCTATAACGGATTAGATAGCTTTGTTATTCTGGAGTTATAGAGGTAGAATAGTAGAATGTAGAATAAAAGTATGTAAGAAAAAACATAGGGTTGAGACACTGGGGTCATTGGGTCCGAGCGCTCGCCGCCTTTATACAGACATTGCTAAACGCTTAATCGATGCTTCTCAGGGCCAGAAAGCTGACTATTTTCTGACCCAAAGAATGAGTATCGCCATCTAACGTGGCAACACAGCCAGCATTCTGGGAACCTTCCCAGTCGGCAATGACGCGGAGGATTTTAAAATGATATTTTGTAATGTAAATATTTTTAGTACCTATATAATTATGTTAATTGTAAATAAATATTGTCATAAATACTGAAAAAAAAATGAAAAAGACAAATAATTCTTGCAGGCGGATTTGCGGTGACCAACTAGTTTTAATTAAAAATCATAGAAATTTCAGAATCCGCAACATCTAAAACAATGAATGTCAAATTGAAACAAAACTTTTTTAATCACACAAAATGAGAGTCCCATAAAGTTGCTCACGCAAACGTAAAATCGTTAGCAGCTTTGGCGAACTTCAGATTTTTTAATTAAAAGTCCGAGCTCATAATTAATATGCTTTTAGGTCTTCGATTTCAGGTGCTCAGTTGACTTAATTGAAGGAACACGTACAAGGTAATGAATCATTCGAAAAGGACAAACCTTCTCGAATTCGAACCTACGCACATTTTGTACATTTCGATCTTCCATTTTCTGTAAGGTGGATCATCATCATCATTTGAGCCAATAGACGCCCACGGCTGGACATAGCCCCCCCCCCCCCCCCCCCAACGAATACCACAACATTCAGTCCTGCGCTTTTCGCATCTAGTCACTTCCCGCGACCTTTATGATGTAAGGAGCATAACGTGATAAAATTAAATATCACACACCTACACAAGTGACATCGTTTCACAATCGTGAAAGTTGAAAAATCTATAAGATTGTTAATAATGCATTATTTTTACACTAGCCGGCGTCCACGGCTGCGTCCGTGACAAATTATATGCTAAAACCTTCCTTGAGAACCACTCTATCCATTGATGAAAACAACATGAAAACCGATGCAAAAGTTTTGAGCTGTGATGATGCGGTGAAGGACTTTGTTTTATCAATAGTCTAGTCTAGTCAATTACCAGATGAACCTAGTGGAAAGTGCTAATTAAACTAATAGGAGAAGTTTATTAACAGTGGATAGCGATAGGTCCATAACGATGATACTCGTATCTATAACTTTGGAAAACATAATTCCCAAACAGTGGCAATGTGGCAAACTAGCGAAGTGCAGACATACATTACAAGTAATACAAGCGTCTACCTCTTCGCAGAAACAGGCATGATTGTGTCTGAGCACGATGAATTAACCTTCAGGGCATGTTATCACAGTATCGGTATATTATAGAAACAACATAGTGACATGTTAACATAGGACTAAGTCGAGCCAGTCAGTATTCATTAAAAAAACAATAGTTTCTAAATGTTAGTTAATATTTTTACGATCTGCATTTGTTGATAGGTATCTGTTTAGGAGTTAGGGTATTTTTCTATATAAATTAAGTCATCATTCACTGAGCCTTTTCCCAACTCAGTTGGGGTCGGCTTTCCAGTCTAACTGCGATTCGGCTGAACTTCGATATCTTCCGTGAAGCGACTGCCATCTGACCTTCACAACCCATGGACGATATCGAAGTT
Organism: Nudaria mundana; assembly: GCA_963556515.1. Lineage (NCBI taxonomy): Eukaryota > Metazoa > Arthropoda > Insecta > Lepidoptera > Erebidae > Nudaria > Nudaria mundana. The sequence continues at coordinate 3,150,533 of OY748303.1, read as the reverse complement.
CTGTTGTTACACAGGTCAGATTTTTGATTTAAGGCTCTAACTACCCCTAACGGCTGCCATAGATGTTTGTATGACAACCGGGACCGACGACTTAACGTGCTCTCCGAGGGACGCAGGGGTCTCAATGTCTTAAGAAATGGTCACCCATGCTAAGACCGGCCTGACTAGATGTTGCTTACCCTTTGCAATGTGTTAACATTGTCGGTTACCACAAGACCACGAGCCCCTCCTTTCTATGTATATTAAATAAACTATATAATTATGTTGTACCAGATAACTTATCCATTATTCATTTTATATTATAGCAATAACACCGCGATACGTCGACGTCATTACGTGCCCATTAGGTTAAGATATATTTTATACTCGTATATTCTTATTTATAAGATATTTATGTACTAACTAATATAGTTTTAAGTTTTATTTACTAATACAGTTTTGTGTTAATATTCAATATTCATCAATATTCATATGTATTTTTAGGTTTAAGTCTATCTATGGCCCGTAGAATAAGTTAATAAAATATCTTGTAACTGTTCTCATGTAGCCTGAAATAAACGATAAATAAATAAAAACAAGTAAGAAAATTGTGCATAAATCACCTACTCTATTCTATTAGGGCTACCCTGGGCCTTACCCTGTAATATACACATTCAGTTCCCAGTAAAGTGCAGTGTTTCCAGTGCAACTTGTAAAACCAAAGAAAAAACAACTCCCCGAGTTCTATTATTATTCTATGTATTAGTTAATAGCTGGTCGACACGGCTCCGCCTGCGCGATACTTATAGTTTTCTCGTTCCCGGATCCCGTGGGAACATAACTATTACTGGGATAAAGAGTAGCCTATGTTACTTAAGGATAATGTAGCTACATATCAGTGAAAGAATTTTCAAAATCGAATCAATAGTTATGGAGCATATTCGCTTCAAACAAACAAACAAATCTTTCCTCTTTACAAGGTGCTAAGGAGCCATATCAACATCTCCATGACCCAAGGCATCCTCACCAGCATGTTGTGCACCTGCTGACCGACGGAAGAGGCACTGGCAAGAATACTCGGAGTCTGAAAACGATAATACACTCGCGTCGGACCAACAGTAACTCGTGAAATGTTAAGCGTATCATAATGTACGACTACGTAAGTACCTACTATTTATACCATATTTTGTGGTACGACGCAGAACATTTTCATTCTCACTTCAGTGATAAAGATGTGACCTTTTTGTGTTATTAATTCCAAACTATAAGTAATAATAGGTTCACATCAAACCGCAATTAAAATAAATTGAGATAAATCGCAGTAATTGCATACAATATTATGAAAATATTCAGAAACATTTGTCACATCAGATAATAAATGAATGCTCATAAGCAATAAAACAATATAAATGGAGAACGTTCAGTGATTAATCGTGAGAGAAACAGTTTTAATTAAAAATAACTGTTGTTATTTAATCTGAGAGTTTGACTTTGTAATGTGACGATCAATCTTTTGAAGTCGCATAAGTCGTAAGTCAAAACCCTCTGTTGTTATATAACTTATCTAAGTTTAACCCTCGGCATGCCTGGTGACCAAAAGTTACACAGTATGCCTTGTAGGGTCTCACGGACCCGGACTATTAGCCCCCTATAAACATGTAGTAGTGTATAATTAAACTAGTGTATTAAATTAATTGATAAGCTAGCAGTATAATATGCTACAGTATGTAATAAAAATAACCCAGAATCTATATGTGTTGTTATTTATTCTTATAATTATACGTAAGCAGCGATTTTAACAAAAGCGTAAGCGTAGCGTTTTTACTTTGCATCATGTATGAAAGTTTTACTTAAATAACAGGTACACGTGCACTTAAATCACAGCTTTGTTCTAAAGAACCGTACCCTGGACAGAAATGGCGGGTGTCGGACGTCTAGAGACTCATAACGGTCAGCTACTGAAGACAGTTGCGTGCAAAATTCAAATTTTGAATGAACTGCAGCAATTTATGTTTAGTGATGGGTCTGTGGGACCCTACCAGGCATGCCAAGGGTTAAAGATGATTATTTCTGATTTCTATGAAGTTATTGCTTTTAGTCTTTCTAAGTTTGAAGGACGTTTGCAACTCTAAATTAATAAGACTTATTTATTCTTATAATTTTATTTATAACGGTTTTTAAATCCCATTTCCTATGTCCATAAATCTGACGGGACACTAAAAAGGAAAACAAAGGGTTAGAAAGATGAAGACAAAGCTGGCAGAAGTAAGTCTCTATAATTATTTATGTAATTACATTATGTTTAGAAAACCACAAATATTTGTATAAGTACCGTATTGTCTGGCTGTGCAGAATCGTACTACTAAAAACGTTCAGTAACTTCTTAGTAATAGTTATTCCTATGACAGGATTAATTATAAATGCCTCGGTGGTGCAATGGTATGAGTATTCGACTGCCGGTCCTGAGGTCCCAGATTCGATTCCGGGTCGAATAAAATTATTTGTGTGATCCACAAATGTTTATTATCGGAGTATGGGTGTTTTCTATGTATAATATGTATGTATTTAGAAATATATAAGTATATTTAGCAGTCGTCTAGATCCCATAGCACAAGCTTAATATTAGCTTACTTTGGGCTAGATGACATTGTGTGAGAATGTCCTAAAATATTTATTTAAAATATTTAATTAAAAAATTAGGCCATCTGCGTGTCAGACCACGCATGGAATAGGGCCCAGCATGGCCTTTATAACTCCTGAACTAACAGAGTTTTCTAAGCCGTTATTGCTTTTCTTCAAAGTTCGTTATATGAACAACCATTATGACATATTTAGGTTTTTCGCGCCAGACGTTTAGATTTTAGAGGGAGGGAGGAAGCTGTGTATAAATTTCATTAAAATCGGTCCAGAAGTTTAGGAGAGGTTTCATGACAATCGACAGATTTGGTTAATTTGACACTGTTGGTACCCCGGCCTACCACCAGTGCTGTCTCTAACGGATATTTTTAAAACCTTCAGAGGAAAGAAGCTCGCCTCATGCTACGTGGTACCATCAAAGTTACTGGCGTTAAGTAGGCCTATAACCTACCCCTTTAAGGAAACAGAAGTGATTTTATGACTGTATGTAAGTATTTTTTTTATAACTACTTGTAAAGGTTGCCTACTCATAACAATTACATGTTACAATCTAGATGTTAGATGATTACTATATCATAATCATAACATTGTATAAAACAAAGTCTTGCTATGTATGCCTAAATCTTCAAAACTACGCAACGGATTTTAATGCAGTTTGCACCAATAGATAGAGTGGTTCTCGAGAGTTTTTGTGTACCTATATAATTTATCAAGTGAACAAAGTCGCGGGCGTCCGTTAGTATGAAATGAAAACAAGAACTTGTTAGTGATTAGCTTTTTTTATAAGAATAACTAACTTTTGTATCTACAAAAATATTTTCGTAATATGAGGCTTGCTTGTTAAAGTAGAACCGCAACTCTAATTAAGGTAAAAGGGCGAATCTCTAAGGCAAACTGAATTCTTGCTCCTACCTACCTACTACGTTGTAATAAATGGAACCATATTTTTGGTATTATTTTAATTAAACATTCCCACGTTCCGTTTACCCTTCGGACGTTTCGTACGTCGAGTACTCTTTAGAATATAGAACGTAGTGAGTTATACAGATAAAAAGAATTAAGTGTGTGTTTGTGTGTATGTGTGCACGTGACGTGTAATTATGTATATTTTTTTTGCTTGTAATTATCGCCTCCGATAAGCACTGAGAGAAATTCCATTGGCGCCCGGCGGCTATGGAGGTACTAACTGTCTAACAAACAAATAAAATTGTATTGTGTGTATTTAATATACCTTATTCATTTTAGTATATTACCTACGCATTTATTGAAAATGTATAAATTTGAAATTACACACACTTCAAATTAATTTGTTCTCTCAGTGCTTATCGGAGGCGCTCGGCAATGAAGTTAGGTACGGGTGGTGCCGCGGATAATTAAAAAACCAAAAAAAGTACCTCCATAGACAATTACTATTAAAAAAACAGTCATGGCTAAACTTAATAGTTCATTTCTCGTTTTCTTAGCACTTTACAAACTTTAACCCCATTGTGAAAGGGAAAGATTAAAAAAACACTAACTTATTACTTTATACATCTCATTCTCTAATCAGTATTTATACAACCTACTTGTTCTTCTAATCTTGTCCTTCAGTCTTCTAATTTTGTTATAAGCTTACCTGAAACAACAAAAAGTATAATTAATACATAGCTCTCATATTTTTTGCAATATTTTGTCCATATTAAAGGTTGTTTGGAAAATATGCTCTTTACCATATATTTGTCTGTTATTTGTGTACAAAAGAAATCTTATCTTTATCTTACTTTGATACATACACACACACATATCACGCCAATATTCCCGAAAGGGTAGGCAGAGGTGCATTACACATCCACAATTTACCAGTATTTTAGTCCCACGTAATAGGGGCAAGCGTATTGCCGTCACCGGGCACTCTAGAAAGTGGGTTATGTCCAAAATGGCCAAATGAATTTATAATACGAAAATAAGCAGCTATATAATAATTTTGAAAACTAAATTATACTAGTTATCCCGGCGAACTTTGTATCGCCTCAAATATAATAAAAAATGAATATTTTAATATTTCATGCAAATGTATGTATTATAATGACGGACAGACAGACAAATTGTCGTATTAAATATATAGATTGCAAACTTTAATGAAACTTTAGTCATATTTATTACCCGCCTTACATAATCCCTCTCAAACAATTTATTACGAACATTTAAGAAAAGTCAACTACTTAAGTATATTTTGTAGTTAGCTAACTACCCGGTGGTTTTATGTAAACGTAGACATTTAATTAATCTATAAACTAAACTGTTTATGACCGCGTGCTTCAGTGTTTATGAGTGTGGGTACAGTCGCGCACAATGTTGTTAACGGCATTATTATAGTTGGACATTATTTGTAACTGTGGTCATTCTACATTGTTGGTTGATTTCTGTGAGTGAATAAGTATTATACCTGCTTAGTAAAAATGTGTTAATTTTTAAACGCATACACAGATACAAAAAATGTGGTCTTGGAGGGAAGGGCATTAACGAAGTATTTTACATAAATTCTCAAGGCACAGGGTAAAAAAAATTACATTCACCTAAATCTCTAAGTTTTCAGAATGACTAACTAATCACAACTATGTGTAAATTGATTTTTGTCGTAAATGCAACAAAGCGCTACAATACAAACGCCATATTTTCTTAATGTCCCTTTTTGAATACAACAGTCAAAAACGTAAATGACTAAACAGTTTAAAAAGAAAGTTTTTGTCTTTTGCTTCACCGTTGTGAAAAAACAAACAATATTCCAAGAACCCTAAAACTATTAATAACTTTCGTAGCGCGAGAAACAAGGAGTATTTTCTCAAACTAAAAGTTTTTCTATACTACATCGTTCATTTAATCAAAGACAAGCGAGTCACGGTGAAGTAATAGCTGTAATTGTTATTATCGAAACATGAGTTGCAGTATCAGTACTGTGCAACTTCCGGACATTGTAGAATAAACTAGAAGGTTGGTTAACTTGTTTAAAACAAAAAACTTATAGTAAGGTTGAACGTAGGTTCTACGTGAGACTATTATCTCTGGGAACCCGACCTTAAGACTATTCAAATATTTGTTTTGTAGTTAAAGTTTTTTTATTGAGCGAAGCGAGCGCAGCGAACGGAGCGCCTTATCAGGTGACTCAAATGCAACTCAATGTGAAATTGTTTCTCGACAAATACCCAACCGATTTTCATGATTTTTTTCACTCAAAAATCAAGCATTCTCATGAGCAGGTTTTGTTCGAGACCGAATTTTGATTTAGGACCCTCAAAAAAAGTTATTGACCAAAAATATGTCAACAACCGATTTTCATGATTTTTTCACTCAAAAATCAAGCATTCTCAGGAGCAGGTTTTGTTCGAGACCTGCTCCTGAGAATGCTTGATCGAGAAATTCGGTCTCGAACAAAACCTGCTCCTTATACTCGTAGATTGATAAATGCCTTAATACAAATAGTCGCTTCGCTCAATTGCATGCTGCAGCGCAGTACCACGGCAGCGACCTCAGCTCCTAGTAGGTATATTATCTAATGAAGTGACAGCTGTCAGTTGAAGTAGTTTTAAAATTTTAGCTCGTAAGATATTTTTCGTAAAATAAATACTTTTTAGCGTATTTTCTATTAGAATATAGTATATAATAGTCCGTAACTAAGTAATAAGTACGAGTGCATATTGTATCGTTGTATAATTGCGGTATTATTTATTACTATCGAAAATCTAAACTACTGGTGTAACAGACATGTTAAAGTGAAAAATTTAGAACCAGCTTCTTCTTTCACGGGAAGTATATTAGTGTTATTACTATTCTTTTACACTTTTTTCATACAGTACAGTACTTTACAAAGGCTCACATAACTGTGAGCAACATCAATCCACACATCTGGCTCTGTTAAAGTCTCAGTTGCCTTGACAAGTTGGAAGCCAACTCGATGACAACAACAATTTTGCCTCAGACAAATATAAACACTCACTCAACAGCTACTCACATACAATATCACCTAAATTAGTGCTTCTTAATACTTCCTGTCCTGTTTTGTTTAGTTTTTTTCTTGTGAAGTATCTTGCCTACCTGATTTCACTATAATCATCCTAATTATTTTGTTATTATCTTATTTTATTCATCATTAATAATAATCTCAAGTAATTCCTTATAAACTATAACTTTTGAACTAGTTTGTTTCTGTTTTAGTATCCTCCTTTCTTAAATAATAACTCATCTTTACTTACTTAATTTTTGATATTCCCTAAACTTAATTAACTCCATTCACATACACAGTTGCTATACACTATCCTTTTTATTTCAGTGCCACTAAATTCCTTATTGAGAACAGAAGAAAATAACCATGATGAGCAGCGCTGTCACCCGTGACAAAAGCTAAATCTTACACTAAAAGAACTGGAGATTTCTAAAAAGTTGAACAATCAGTTGTTAGAGGACCGTGCGGACAGTGCAGTAGAAGTCTTAAATATTGTGGAAAAAAACATCCAACTCAAACAAGAGCTGGCTGAGCTACATGGACAGGTCATAGAACTCATCATAGAGAGGGAGCGCCTCCGGGAATCAGTGATGGGTTTGCAAGATTGTAGCAACACTCATGAGCAAGCTTTGAAACCCTTTCTTAGCGAGAACTTATGTGCCCTTTTAATGTTACAGAAGTGTGTACATAATTTAGTATAATAGAATTTGAAATTTCTTCAAGATTCAAAAATAATTGTTTTGCTACAGTACGAAAATAGAGCAACTAAATCGACTTTCATATATATGACGTCTGCACCTAGTGTCATACTAGTCTAGCTATAAGGTTTAAAATTCGTGCCGCTTGTGTCTGACACTGCGCAAGCCCTATGTCCACGGAGTGACGCTGACTTTGAAACTAGTGTCACAATTAGAGTGGCAGTGCATACACGCTGACACTAGTGTCAGAAACATAGTCGACACAAGTGTTTTATCCATCGTGTATTAGCGGCATTAGTAGCCTCAAACAAAACAACATAAAAACTTACGGACAAACCACTTGTCAACTCGACTATCCTAGTGGTTGCTGCCTTCAGTAGTTTACGCGCGAGCCATTTTGTCGTAAACCCGAGGTTACACTGTTACAGGCATCTGTTAATAATTCGGGTTAATGGAAATTAACCACTTTCATTTTGGTTATAAATTTTCATGGGACATATACTCGTACCTATGTTAATAAAATAAAGTTATTTCCCTGTGGCCAGTTGAATAAAAAGACCATAGAGTTCTTCAAGTAATAGGTGGTTACCTTTTGTGAGTGTAAAATTTATGGTTTTACTCGGCCACATACAAGGTTTATTATATTTTGGGATGTCATTAATGTTATTATACACCACAAAGAAGCCGCAAAAGTAAGTCATTATTATACAAAGTCACCACAGACATGTCATAATCATGCCCTACTATATTATTAGCTATCTACAGGTTGGCGTGGTCCAAATAGCCTTAACACGTTGAATGTGGCGCTAAATTCATCGGACTTCACTCCGGTGCGGCATGAGGCCTATCAGCCGCCCCCTGTACACTTCACCAGGTGCGATTTGGGTCTTTTGACCTCACATCGACACGTTAAGGTAAATTGCTTATAACTTCCCGAAAAATCATTATATAGATATGAAACCACGTTATTTACATTCGTATAAAGTGACTCAGTTTAAATATCGCTTCGCCCCGGGTTGTGACATGGGAAAATAGAGAAAATTACAGAAAACAGTTTGAGGTTTTAAAACCCCACACAGCACCAAATTCGGGGTACATTTTGTAGATTACTAGTGATGGGAAATTAAAATATCGAAAATTAAGTTAAGTTTTATTTATGTGCCTAAATACCTCATTAGTATTTTGTAATTGTACCTTGATAAATGAAATAAGACATTAAGAAATATATATTCATCTTTGACGTACATAGCCCCGTTCCTTAGCAATGACCGCCGCTCCAGAGAGAGACCGCGATATTTTCACGCCACACCGAGCGAAGGTACACGCGTGAGGTGTATGTACCGCATACCGCAGTCAACGTGTTAAGTGAAAATCCATTTATTTAGTAGTTCTTAATTCGAAATAACCTTCTCTCATCATCATCCATCGAGCCTTTTCCCAACACAGTCGGGGTCGGCTTTCCAGTCTAACTGCAATTCGACTGAACTTCGATATTTTCCGTGAAGCGACTGCCATCTGACCTCCACAACCCATGGGCGATTTAGACCGGTCGGATTTTAGATTTATGGCTCCAACTACCCCTAACGACTGCCATAGATATTTGTATGGCAACCGGTACCGACGGTTTAAGATGGGCCTGACTAGATGTTGGTTAACCTTTGCATGAAATAACCTTCTTTATTGTCAGGAGGAATAACCTCAACTGTATTATTTAATTACTATGTTAATGACTTGATTGTTGAGCTCACAAGGACCAGCATTGGTTGCCATATAGGAGATGCTTGCATAAATAATATTAGCTATGCAGATGACATGGTCCTTTTGTGCCCAACAGTCAAAGGCATGCGATTGTTGCTGCAGGTATGTGAACAATATGCCAAAGACCATGGTTTATTGTATAATGACAAGAAGACTGAGCTGTTGGTGTTTAGGACAAGCAATAGCCCTAATAAAATTCCACCTCTTTATCTGAATGGTACAACACTGAAAGTGGTTGACAAATTTGTATACCTCGGGCATCACATAACCTCCACTTTTAAGGATGATTTGGATATAGATAGAGAACGGCGCTCGCTTGTGGTAAGGACCAACATGCTCAGTCGACGCTTTAACTACTGTACTGCTGAGGTCAAGAAAACACTGTTTCAGGCATATTGTCAGTCCTTTTATACGTGTGGTCTCTGGGTCGGACATACCAGGCGAGCGCTCAGCACCGTCAGGGTACAGTATAATAACGCATTTCGCTGGTTAATGAAACTTCCACGGTGGTGTAGCGCTTCTGGTATGTTTGCTGATGCAGAGGTTGGCGGCTTCCACGCTATTATGAGGAAAAGGATAGTGTCATTGCGTAGTAGGCTCTGGCTATTTAAAAATTCTACAGTAATGAAGTTGACACAGAATTTATTTAATACAATTGACAAAGAATGGATCCGGAAGCTGACAAGTAATAATAGTAATTTATAGAGTTGACAATGTAATATTGGTGGCTATATACCTGTGGATTGATAAATTATTGTCTTGTACCCCCTGTGTAGCCACCAATATTACAGCTATAGCTATAATTGTAATTATAATGTGAATTTGTATTTTAAATAACCTTGACATGTGTATAATTTATAATGTATTTCCTATTAATATTGAATATTCCTATAGAAACAATTTATATGGGTCGTAATGGCCCGAAATAAATGATTATTATTATTATTATTATTATTGTAAGTAATACTATATTGGTGTCCTATATAGCTAGCAAGTAAGCCACTATACTCACACAAAACCACGTCTGTATCTCAGAGACATAGATAATTAATACGAACCGCATTTTGGTCCCTCGTAATATTTGCCAGGGCATTCTTTCTACCATTGCGGCCCAAGGCCGCGGCGGTTCTAACGTCCGTTGCCGGACGTCTCTGGTTCACACGCAGAAGGTATTTCCAGTGGTGCCCGGCGGACTTTGACCACCTGTGTGGTCTCTACGGGAGTTTGCTCGAGATGAGAATCCCGCATCGTTGGGGTAGGATTTTATCCCGCGTCGGTGAGTGAATCCTTTGCTTGTGAGCCTTTGCCCCGCAGCACGCAACCCTTCTAGTCTGCTTCTGTACCTTATTTATTATGTTTAATTAGATAAACAATAAACACTATCAATGCTTTTCTGATCCCCAGACAGAGGCCAGATAGGTGGCCAAAACCCGCCCGGTGCCACTGTGAAGTCCTACGGGTGCCTAAGGCGCCCTCCTAGTAATGGACGTAGGGGAAGCCACGACAATATTCAACTAATAGAAAAACTGTTACGTTATACATAATTTTATATAGAATAGAATAATCTTTATTGTACACCAATATAAATAAATATGAGAAACATCGTATGAAAATGTACAATTAAATAAATAAATAAATATGTTAGGACAATCCACACAACGCCATCTAGTCTCAAACTAAGCAGAGCTTATGATATGAGTACTAGATAAACTGATATAAATACTTATATACATTTTTTATGTAAATACATACATATTATACATAGGAAACATCCAGACTTCGGTACAAACGTATGTGTCATCACACAAAGTTTGTCCCGACCGGGAATCAAACCCGAGACTCCGGCGTCGAAAGCGGATACACTACCGACCACGCCACCGAAGCAGTCAAAACAATTATATCCTAGTAGTGAAAATATAGGACATAGGTAACGTAATTTGATTGAATTACAAATTACAGTATTAATTCAAGCACTGAAAAGCCTTATAATTACTGTTTCATAACAACGCTGACTGTGGTTTCAGGGGGTTGGGTGTCCGTTTCCACAATACAAGATCTTTGTAAAGCTATATGGTGGTGTTGGGAATTTATTGAATGGGAGGAACTATTAGGCATATATTTTAAGGTCACTGTAGTTTAAATTACTGCTTTAACAGTGTTGGTTGGTGATCTAATTATAAAAAATATGTTAGTTTAAGGTAATTAAAATCTACTGCTATCACAACCTTTTCATCTATCACAATTGTTTAAGTTTTTGATAAGGCTGCAACAAGAAAGCATGAAAGATACCTTGGGTAAATACAAGCCGAATGAAATAATCATAATGTTAGGGGATTTTAATAGTCGGGTGGGAGTGGAGCGTGATGGATATGAAAGTGTTTTGGGTAAGTTTGGTTTCGATAGAGTGACTGAGAATGGAAAAAGTTTGCTTGAAGTATGTTTGGAGTGGAATCTTGTGGTAATAAACACTCTGTTTAACCACAAAGATATCCACATGTATACTAGACAAGAAGGAGAACAGAGAAGTATGATAGATTTTGTGATTGTGGACGACAGATTGAGAAAGACAGTGTGGCTGTGTAGCGTCACCAATGCTGTTTAACCTATACATGGATAACTGTCTGAAAGATCTGAAAGCGAGTGTGTGTGGTTTAAGAATGGATGAATTGACCATCAAGCGCCTCTTATATGCTGATGACCAGGTAATACTTGCGTCATCGGCGGAGGAGTGGCAGGTGATGGTTGATATTATGAATGAGTCTTTGAAAAGGAAGGAAATGAAAGTGAACGCAATTAAGACGAAAGTAATGGTATTTGAACGAGACGAAAGCATGTCGAACTGTGCGATTGTTATTGAAGGAGAAAGAGTGGAGCAAGTGAAAGAGTTTGTGTATTTAGGGTCCAAGTTTACAAGGGATGGAAGATGTGACGACGACATTGAAAGAAGAGTTATGGCAGGAAATCAAGTGAATGGGGCTCTGCATAACTTTATGAACAGTCAGAAGATTTCCCGGAGGGCTAGGCTGGCTGTTCATAGAGGAGTGCTGGTCCCTACACTTATGTATGGAAGTGAATGTTGGGTTTGGCAGAAGAAGCATGAAAGTAAAATAAATGTAGTGGAAATGAGAAGTTTGAGAAGTATGACTGGGGTGACATTGGTTGAGAAAGTGAGGAACAGCGAGATACGAGAATTTTGCGGTGTATCAGAAGATGTAGTGAGTAAGATAGAAAAAGGGATGCTTAGATGGTTCGGGCACGTAGAAAGGATGGATGAAAGAAGATTGACGAAACAGATACATAAGGCGGGCGTGAATGGACAGGCAGGTAAGGGTCGACCTAGGCGAACGTACTTCGACCAAATCGCAGATGTTTTGAACAAAGGTCAGGTCAAGAGCACCCAGAACCGGATAGCGTGCATGAAGATAGTTATGAAAGTGGAAGAAGCGAAAGAAGTATGCCAGGACCGTACAAATGGAATTCCATAGTCTCTGCCTACCCCCAATGCCTAATTAAGGACAAAAGCGTCTAAAAACATAGATAAAAAAAATAATTATCAAAGTTTTGAATGTAGTCCGGTCGAAGTAAACATGCAGCTTCACCTTTAATCAAGGTCAAAATAAATATTATTATTTATAAAAAGCCTATTTTCGAACGAACTTTTAACTCTCTGGGAAGGTTTTAAATATTGGTCCTACAGTAGCAAGAATTAGGACATTTATTGAGAAAGAAATTTCCTCCAGTATAATTTATGCTTTCGATTGTCTGCACTTGGTGGAACTTATAGTAATACATTTTTGATAAAAACTCAGTTGTACACTATTCCAAAAATATTTTTATTTTCGTAAACCCTGACCGGTTTCACCTTATGGCATCATCAGAGGTCTCATACTCAATCACTCACACAATTCACTTTTGTAAACCATAAAAAAAAATCCTCCCCTTATTGAATCTTGTTGGTTTTTTTTTCAGCCTGTACTGTCCCACTGTTAGGCAAAGGTCTCCCTGGAATCTTGTTGTAAATTTAAAAAATCTTGAAAAAGTTGCTTATTATCTGCTACTAGTTTTCGAGCCAAATTGACGTGTATAATGGTTAAATAGTATAATTTAATAGCGGTATATTTTATAACGACAAGGCACTAAAAGTTGGATCATTGCTTCTTGTGTGCATCAAATATTTAACAAGACAAAGAGAGATAATAGTAAATCGATAGAAACTGTATCGTAGAAATAATTGCCTATACATATATAATGAAAAACAAAGCCAACTTCTTGACATTATATTTCGGTTAATGGCCTTGTTTTGACCTTGTTCAAACATTAATTAGATCGTAAAATAACGCTTACTTGTTAACACCTTGACCTTTTAGTTTCTTAATGACCTTTGCTCGTTATATCATTGTTTATTTATTTTACACTCTAGTTTAAATATAGTCCGAGACGCTCAGGACTTTATTTGACTGTGACCATAGCGGCTGGCACGTAAGATTGTGTTGACTTTCATCAACATATCATCGCAAGGCAACCAGTTTCAAACTTATTTATTTATTTTACAATTTTGCTTATATATAATTTGAAAGTAAGAGACAATAATAAAGTAGACAAAATCATATAATTTACAGTAAATATTTAGGTACTGGTAATTTCCGAAAAAAAATTTCCCAAATCTAGCATAAGTAGAAGAAAGATTTAACTGTGGTGCAGAGGGAGGTAGTACGCTGCCACAATGGCCATTCTTACCTGAATAACAAAAGAAAACACTGGCAACTAAGCGGAGGACTTCTTTGACGCCATAATTCTATACACACTATACACACAAAAATTTTTAGTAAGGTGTAATTTGTATTTTCTTCTACTGTTAATTTTCTTTCTTGTGGTCCCTATTGTAAATAAATTCAAATTCCTAGAACGATATTTTTGTTTTGATATTGTGTCTGTCTATAGATGCTAATGTCCGAAGTCACTTGAACGGATATCCATTTTTTTTTGATAGATAGACTGAACCCAGTTTGGCATAAAATAATAAACTTTGTTTCATTTAAATCAGATGTCAGGGAAAAAAGTAATATTATTATAAGCTAATATCAGATTACAGCGTGATTCAGTTGTCCCATTTCCAATTCACACGGGAACACGTTACCGGGATAACAGTTACCTATGTCACTCGGGGATACCCTTATGTAGCTACTTATAAGACAATTATTTTTTTAATTGGTTCAGTTGTTACAATGCCTATTAAATTCAAAAATACCAACAATCAAATCATTCAACGAGCCTTTTCCCAACTCAGTTGGGCTTTCCAGTGTTACTGCGATTTGGCCGAACTTCGATATTTTCCGTGAAGCGACTGCCATCTGACCTCCACTACCTATGGGCGATATTGAAGTTCTGTAGTTAGACCGGTCGGATTTTTGATTTAGGGCTCCAACTACCCCTAACGACTGCCATAGATGTTTGTATGATAACCGGGACCGACGGCTTAACGTGCTCTCCGAGGCACGGAGCGGTCTCAGAGTCTTTAGAAATGGTCACCCATCCTAAGACCGGCCTGACTAGATGTTGCTTAACCTTTGCAATGTGTTAACATTGTCGGTTACCACTAGACCACAAGTCCCACAAACAATCAAATCGTGACTCTTTATAATATAAGTATAGATACCTACTTCACGCGAGCAAAGAATTAACCAGATATTAATACAAGAAAGTCTTAATGCATTATCAAAAGAAAAACAACCTAATCCCACCGTCTTCTTATAGATCCCGTACAACACGTGCCGGGCAGATATGCAACCCGTATACTATGGACAGAATCTTCACCAGAACTGAGCGTTTCAAGAGATCGTTCCTCTGTAGAACGATCGAGGCCTGGAACGCCCTGGCTGCGCACGTATTTCCTCCTACTTACAACCCAGGGTTCTTCAAGCAGAGCGTGAAGAGGCACATCACTAGGTCGCCAAGTTGAGGGCCACTCTTAATAGTACATATTGCGTACTGTGAGAGTCGCCCACAATCGCCAGACGTCGCAACGACTGTCTACCTGGCGGACGGCGTCAATTTGGCGATCTGATATTAAAAAAAAACAAAGTAAGTTTATTTTTCGTTTATTACTAAAATAGCCCCCTAGCGCTTAATAAAGGAGGTAGTGTTTCAAACAAAAGGCACAAACGAAACAGTAGCATTATTACTTCGAATCCTTTCACTTTTTTAACAAATGCCAAGCTTTGTTTGTAGTAAGCTCGTTGTGCCTCTGATTGAGAAGGTCCTTTGTGACGTGGAACGTTTGATTAACGGGGCCTTTGGTATTGTCTGAGGATAAGCTAATTTTACGTACTAACTGTTGTTTCACAAATCCGTAGAAGAAAGCTCACTAGTTCCCGTATCCAACAGGATAAATTGTGAAAATTAATATTTAGTATCATCATCATTCAGTGAGCCTTTTCCCAACGCAGTTAGGGTCGGCTTTCCAGTCTAACTGCGATTCAGCTGAACTTCGATATTTTGCGTGAAGCGACTGCCATCTGACTTCCACAACCCATGGGCGATATCGAAGTTAGTCCTGTCGGTTTTTTGATTAAGGGCTCCAAATACCCCTAACGACTACCATATATGTTCGTATGACAACCGGGATTTTTTGATTGCTTTTGTTCAATTCTACTAAGTAGTTATAGGGATAGTTCGATCCCTGGTCACTACACTCCTGACATGAAACTACTGCTAACGTTACGTAGTAAGTATTTATTAATAAATATAACCTTTATATGGGAGCGTCGTGGTCTAGTGGTCACCAAGTAGGTGTATACAACATTGCAAAGGTTAATCAACTTTTCTTAAGACATTGACGCATCTCCGTGCCTCGGAGAGCAAGTTAATACGTCGAGCCCGAAGCGAAAATTCGACTGGTCTAACTACAGAACTTCGATATTGCCCGTGGTTTGTGCAGGCACATGAGCGCAGCGAAGCAAGCCTATCCTCATCCGTCTTTGAGCAGTCATTGCCCTTAAGATTAAATTGCAACAGATCGAGATTCTAAAACAGTAATTGATTATATTCGAGCCGTTTGGGGTTGAGACTGGGGTCATGGGGTCCAAGTGCTCGTCGCCTTTATAGAGACATTGCTAAACGCTTAATCTATGCTTCTCAGGACCAGGCTGGCTATTTTCTAATCCAAAGAATAAGTATCGCCATGCAACATGGCAAAACAGCCAGCATTCTGCGAACCTTCCCAGTCGGCAATGACGCGGAAGATTTTTTAAACGATATTTTATAATGTAAATATTTTTAGTATTATAATTATGTATATTGTAATTCTTATTGTAAATAATATTATGATATTAATATATTGATTATATTAATATCATAAAACAAACACAATATAGAATTTTGAGACCAAAATTACCTCAAAGACGATACAAGAGACTTAACGAACCTCTAACAAAGCTTAAGGGGTTGTCTTAAACAGTTTGAATTGTAACCGAGTATTTACTCAACCGCTCACGTGGAGTCAAACAGGTGTAAAACGTTGATAACACACAAAATACCAAGATATAATAATTATTTTCTGTAATTATTTATAGCGTTATAATTGGGTACACTACATAAATACGAATAACTTTAATCCGTCAGTCACAAATACGAATTTCAAAATACCAATTTTCATAATTCCGACTGGTTCAAAATTCCGAATATAACAACTCCGATTGATCATTATTCCTATTTTAATAATTCCTAAATTTCAATATTCCTAACGTTTAGAATTACTACTCTCAAAATACCGAGCTTCAATAGATCGAATAACAAAAAGTCCGACTTAATGATATTTCGAAACATCAACAATCAATTCCGGCGCTTCGCCGGCCACTGCCGCGCCACGCTCGCTTCGCTCGCGCGACTCGCGCTCTGTTGTGGTCACAGTTCTAACCTAACCTAACCCACTTCTACCCATTCCAGATACCCAGACCAGACTGCGTGAAGTTGGTTCTGCAGCGATTTCTTTCTGTCACTAAATTCTGTAGAACAAACATGTTGACTTTTAGTTTATTCGAAGTATTGAAAATCATAATGTCGTGTTTCGGACCGCGAACCCTTCGAGCATTTGACTCTTCGAACGTATGAAAATCGGAAAACTAACAAATCGCATTAATGACTTTCGGTAAAATAAGTTTCGTGAATTTTAATAATAGACATTACAATTCTTAGGTATTATGAAATTCGGACGTTTGAAAATCGGAACATCGCAATTCGGAATAAAGTTTTTCGGACTATTTGGGTGTTCCCGTTATAATTAACTTCTTTCTAAAATACATAACTCGGTGATTTCAATGTTTAAGAAAGTTTATCATTGAAGGTTTAAGAATTAGGTATGGAAGCTTAAATTTTGCCTACGACTTTCGTTTCTGCTGTAAATATGAATAAGATTATTAATAATTACTTTGTCACGATATTCTCATTCATTAATAATTGTGTTAATGTTAAACTGTATCAGAATTAACTACTTACACAATACATAATAATATCTCGTTCATACATATATATCTGACTACCTCGGTGGCGCAGTGGTATGAGTATGCGACTGCCATCCCTGAGGTCCCTGTGATTCCGGATCAAATCAAATTATTTGCGCGATCCATAATAAATGTTTGTTTCGGAGTATGGGTATTTTCTATGTATATAATATATGTTTAGAAATATACAAGTATGTTTATCAGTCGTCTAGAGTCCATAGCACAAGCTTATAATATTAGCTAAATTTGGGCTAGATGACGTCGTGTGCGAATGTCCAAAAATATTATAAACAAAAAAAAATTCGTACATAGTTTCTAAATGATATGTATGTGTAGAACGGGGTGATGGAGCGGGGAACAAAGAAAAGTACTCGGAGAGTAGTTGAAAGTAAATATAATAATAATAATTAAAAAAAATTGCCTCTGACATACGGCTTTCCTACGAGCGGACTCGAGTAGGTATAAGTCATCCAGCAATGGTGGGTGGCCGTCTACCGTCCTCGAGTCAGTTCTAAAAGGTCCACATGGATACTCAAGCAGTGGTTGAGGTATCCAACACACGCTCCTAGTCCCTACTCGTAGCAAGAAATTCACAACAATATCAGTGATGTACCATGTGTGGTGTGACAAGAATGTATAGGGTAAGGAACGAGTATGTTAGAGGAAGTTTGAAAGATGCACCAGTAAATGAAAAATTGAGAAGCGAGCGGCTGTCATGGTATGGTATGGACATGTTATGAGAAGAGAGGAAAGCAATGTCGTTAGAAAGGTGCAAAGTATGACTGTAGAGGGTTTAAGAAGTAGAGGTAGGCCAAAGAAAAGATGGATGGAATGTTTGAAAGAGGATATGACAAGGAGAGGAGTGACTGAAGAGATGACGTCTGACTGAGGTGTGTGCCGATAAGGGCAGGTAGATTGACCCTTCGAGAATCTTGACACCAACTACTAAATTTACCGGTAGCGCCATCTAGTTACGTCTTCGGTACTAACTCAGTAGTACGTACTAGAATGGCGAGTGACGCAATCTGTTAATCTTCGGTGGTAGTTTCGTTACATATGGTATTTATAAATGATAGGGTGGGGCACTACCAACATCTCCGGAGGCCAATTTATCCTCAACGCGCGGTGCACCTGCTGACATACGGACGAGACTGTGCCAAATTATATTCCCCAGAAACAGCAACAGGCTCGCGACCTATTACGTGGGGGTTAAAGAACTGGCGAAGTGTGGGTGTACTGAGCGTCTCTGTCTACCTCTTAGGGGAGGAAGGCGTGATTTGTGTATGTGTGATGAAATATATAAAATTTACATACATACATATATCACGCCTATATCCCCGAAAAGGTAGGCAGAGGCGCATTACACACCCACTCTTTGCTAGTAATTTTATGGGTTCCATGTAATAGGGGGCAAACCTAATGCCGTAATCGGGCACTATTGAAAGTATTTATGGGTTTTATTTAACTTATGTCCAAAACGGCCGAATGAGGTTAATAATAAAGAGTAGCAGCTACGTTATAATTTTGAAAAAATTATGCCTTGCGATGAAATGCTGATTAAAGGCAACTACATCTTACGTGTCAGCCGCTATGGTTCAGTCAATTAAAGTTCTGGGCGTCTCGAACTGTTTACCTTACTACCCCTGCGTCATTGTTTCAATGGCACAAGGAGGCGCTGGAGAGGGACCACAGGCCTGCGACTCGAGAAATCGAGGACCAGCGGTCCCAACTCCGCCAGGATCTCATGGAGTCATGGAGGGTGCGACTTGAGCAACCCAAGTGGGGTACCACCATCATCGCGGCGGTGAGACCGATCATGGCCGATTGGCTGTAGAGGCAGCATGGTGACCTCACATATCGTGCGACGCAGATCGTTACCGGGCATGGATGCTTCGGTGGCTATCTGTTTCGCATCCATCGTGAGGTCACACCCCGGTGTCAACACTGGGAGGTTTCCGACGATGACACCACACTCCACTGTGTGTGTGTGGAGTGCTCTGCGTGGGCGAGTCAGCGCCGGGACCTCGTAGTGGGTCTGGGCGTGGATACCCTCTCGCTGGAGACCATGCTTCGAGCCATGGTCTCCGGCGTGAGTAGGTGGAACGCGGCCGTGTCTTTCTGCGAGCAAGTCATGCTCGCGAAGGAGGCAGCCGAGAGGGAGACGGAGCGTACCCTTCCCGCCGAGTTCCGTAGTCAGCGGCGAGGGCGCCGCAGACTCATCTACGCCCAAGACCATCGACCTCCATGATCGGTGCCTGAAGACGGCGGGATCACCACCCGTCGTCCTTACAGAAGCAGGCTAGAAGGGTTGCGTGCTGCGGGGCCTTTGCCCCATAGCACGCAACCAGATTCACTCACTGACGCGGGATAAAACCCTACCCCAACGAAGCGGGATTCTCTTCCCGACCAAACCCCGCAGAGTCCACAGAGGTGGTCAAAGTCCGCCGGTCGCCACTGAAAATACGTTCTGCTTGTAACCAGAGACGCCCGGCAACGGACGTTAGAGCAGCCGCGGCCTAAAAAAAAACCTTACTATAGGTACCTACCTACTCCCAATTATAATTTTACCCTACACAATGTTCTTTCAAAACACAAACAGAAATTTTAATAATTAATTCAAAATATACGAAGGTATTCCCATCAAGGTAAGACGTTCAACTCCTGGTTTAATTTCCGGCTTGTGTCGGTATATTTTAATCTCGACGCCATTTTGGATATTTTCATCTGCCACCGATGTTCTTGAGAACTACTTAAGAACAGCTGGAGTTGCTATTTTTCTGGGTCAATAACTTGGAAACATCGTGTGATCGCACTCACGTAGATTTTAACCGACTTCCAGAAAAGGAGGAGATTCTATGTATAATGTGTATGTATTTAGAAATATATAAGTATGTTTATCAGTCGTCTAGATCCCACAGCACAAGCTTATATTAGCTTAATTTGGGCTATGGATGACGTTGTGTGAGAATGTCCAAAAAATATTTATTATATCGAAAATTTTGTTGCGTAAAGCTACTTATTCCCAATTGGTCTCATTTCAATTTGGTCCAATTCGGACAATTATTCGATCCCATTTCGGTGATTTAATGTCGGTTTGTGGTTTCAATTTGACATGACATACAATTTCTACTGCTACTAAGAAATTATAGAGATAACTGTCTACTCGTAATTACTAATCTTAGAAGCAGGTTACCTACTGGCCTAATAATACATTCTGTATGTCTAAGTAACGTCAAAGAGGAACTAATAAGCAGTAGGTTACCTTTGTAGCGATATCAAGGCAGTGATCCGTCCTAGGATATGAATTAGTTATTTGGATACTCTGAGAGCATACTATATTTTAATTTCCATAAATTATTATAATATAAGCACTAAACCATTAGAAGATGTACCTACCTATATTTTATTTATAACTAGCAGATGCCCGCGGTTTAACCCAAATTATATACACAAAAACCTTCCTCGAGAACCACTCTATCCATTGGTGCAAACCGCATCAAAATCCGTTGCGTAGTTTTAAAGATCTAATACATAGAGAACGTAAGCGACTTTGTTTTATTCTATGTTCAGATACACTTGTATAGTTGTACCGCCTTCCCATTGGGATAGGCAGAGACCACTTGCTACATGGACAAAATTTTGTCGCTTCTTCAACTTTGTTAGTTTAGTTAGTCAGAATAGAAAAGAATTTATTCATATACATTTGACAAAAATATACAAAAAAGCCGCAACTCAATAACATGTCATAAACTACATTATTTTCTAAAGTAATGCTAATTAAGTCTATCACTTACTTAAATAGATTTTTTTTTTCTATTTCAGAAGAAAGGTTATTTTTAATTTAATTTAATTTAATTGATTTAGAAACAAACAGTCATATACATAACCAATTTTACAGAACCTTCATATAATTGTAGACTTACAGTTTCCTGTATTTTAGGAAAAACGAGATAAAAAAACAAAGAACAATTTTGCAACTTTAAAATTTTAAATTACAACTAAAATAAAGCTACAATCTGACAATCTGACAATATTAGAAAAAATTGAAATAGAATCAGATATATAGATTTCCTACTCGGATAGACAATGATGATGATAGACACTGTACAGTCTGTTAATCTTTTATTATTACATTGGAGAAGGAAACAATATAATGTAGGTTATCTTGTATCGCTGGAGACTATGCTTTAAGCCATGGTCTCCAACGGGAGTAGGTTGAACGCGGCCGTGTCCTTCTGCGAGCGGGTAATGCTCGCGAAGGAGGCCGCCAAGAGGGAGAGGGAGCGTACCCTCCTCGCCGAGATCCGTAGTCAGCGGCGACGGCGCCGCTGACTCATCTACCTTCATGATCGGGGCCTGAGGACCGCGGGATCGCCACCCGCCGTCCTTACAGTAGCAGGCTAGGGGTTGCGTGCTGCGGGTCCTTTGCCCCACACACGCAACCAGATACTCATCGACGCGGGATAAAACCCTACCCTAACGACGCGGGATTATCATCCCGATCAAATCCCCGTAGAGACTTCACAGGTGGTCAAAGTCCGCCGGGCGTCACTAGAAATACCTTCTGCGTGTGAACCAGAGACGCCCGGCAACGGACGTTACAGCGGCCGCGGCCTTGGCCAACGGAATTTTAAAAAAAGGCTATCTTGTACCCTGTGGACTGAACTGAGCTTGGTTTAAAACCAACCTGTGTTTCAAACCCTCACAGTTCACATTTCATTCTGAGTGAAAGGCGAAATTTAGTTAAATTGTTGTAAAAATTGACCACACTAGAATTTTAGGTGATCTATAACTTTTAACTTACAATCTTTACCGTTTAGGTAGCTAATACAAAGATACTTATTTAACTTATTGTTCAAATAATAATAGTTATATATTAGAAATATTTTTTATTAGCTATATATATAGTTGTATATTATATATGAGGGGCTCGTGGTCTAGTGGTAACCGACAATGTTAACACATTGCAAAGGTTAAGCAACATCGAGTCAGGCCGGTCTTAGGATGGGTGACCATTTCTTAAGACACTGGAGAGCACGTTAAGCCGTCGGTCCTGGTTGTCATACAAACATCTATGGCAGTCGTTAGGGGTAGTTGGAGCCCTAAATCAAAAATCCGACCGGTCTAACCACAGAACTTCGATGTCGCCCATGGGTTGTGGAGGTCAGATGGCAGTCGCTTCACGGAAAATATCGATGTTCAGCCGAATCGCAGTTAGACTGGAAAGCCGACCCCAACTTTAGTTGGGAAAAGGCTCGGTGAATGATGATTATATATGTATAGTAGTATCTTTATTAGTTAAATTTAATTATAAAACAATTATACCTACTTCCTATTCTAATTATACCTACTAAGTTCCGCCTCGTCGCCGACTGGCAATGTTCCGAGAAGGCTGGCAGCATTGCCACGTTGTATGGCAATGATTATTCTTTGTGCCAAATAGTAACCAGCCTTCTGGTCTTGAGAAGTCTTGGAGAAACTTTTGGAGGACTACCTTTCAGATAGAAGACAGAGGGTCAAGATAGGATCTTTCACTAGTAGTGAGATAGAAGTATCCTACGGTGTACCTCAAGGGAGCGTACTAGGCCCAACATTATTCCTCGTATACATTAACGACCTGTGCAATCTGAGAGTCAATAATGCAAAAATAATTTCGTATACTGACGATACTGCTGTAACATTTTTTGGAAAAAAAATGGTCTGACGTTAAGTCCAGCACAGAGCTGGGTATGTCTCAGGCTAAACGCTAATCTCCTAACACTAAACACAGCTAAAACCAACTATATATGTTTCACCATTACTAGATAATCGTACACAGCCTAAGAAAGAATTTGCCATAAAAATTCACTCATGTGATAAAACTAATCCAAATATTGCTTGCACATGTCCCACAATTATTAAAGTATCACAAGTTAAATATTTGGGGGTCATAGTGGACCAGAGCTTGACATGGAGTTCCCATATTCAACACCTCACTGGTAGAATTAGAAAACTGTGCTGGATATTTAAGACACTAAGACACATCGTTCCGTCGGATGTGAATAAAGTAAACGGCCATCCCAGGAATGTATTAATATTGCTCTTGCACAATCAGTACTAGGTTATTGTATTCCAGTGTGGGGTGGTGCTGCTAAAACTAAACTTATGGACGTGGAGCGTGGACAACGAGCTTTAATAAAAACCTATATCCTCTGTGAGATCTCACTTTATTGTCTGTTATTTGTTATTCTTAGGAAGAGGGCAAACCTACTGCCATTACCGAGCTCTAAAACCTACATTTATATAGTAACCATTTTGTAACCCAAACCAGGCCTCCGTCACTCGCTCAAGGCCGCACGCTATATACGAGTACCTACCGCTCGGCGTACCCTCGAGAGTACAAACTGGCAGAGGGCTGCCGAACGCCCGCCTGAGCGCTTGCATCGCACCGCACTGCACGTTTCCCGCGCTTACGCTTCGAAATGTAGAAACCACGTAATTATTGTGCGAATTATAGTAGGTATGCAAATGGTATGCACTATTTTAATAATAACAAAATGCATTTTTAACTTGGGTTTCATTTATTTACATTTCTTTTTATTTTTCGTGCACCGGGATTACGTTGTTTGGCTAACAAAAAAAGCGTCCAAGTGCGAGTTGGACTCCCCCATGAAGGGTTCAAAATTTTTACGATTTATGGCGTATTAAAAAAAACTACTTACTAGATCTCGTTCAAACCAATTTTCGGTAGAAGTTTGCATGGTAATGTACAACATATACATGGGGCATACTAAAAGTCAAATCATTTGGTCAATTGTTTTTTATCACACATCAAAGTTCTACGTATGCAACGAAAATGGAATTAAGGCGCAAAGATTTTAGAGCGATGATTTTTTATGATTAAAAAGTTCTCTCTCTCCGTAAGACTGTGCCGCTCGTCTTCAAAATGCTTTTGGGAGAGAAGCACCTTGTTTGAGCACCGTGAGGCGATGGTTTGCTGAATTTGAGAGAGGTCGAGTTTCTTTACATGACGATATTCGTGAAGGGCGGCCTTCAACGGCCGTCAACGAAAATAATGTGGCTACTGCTAAGCGGTTAATTGAAGAAAACCCGCGGATTACCTATGAGACAATTCGAGGACTATTGGGGATTGGTATGAGTCAAATCCAGAAAATTTTACACGAAGAATTGAAAGTTCGGAAACTTTGTTGTTTTTGGATCCCTCATGAACTGACAGCGGAGCAGAAGCGGGCCCGCGTGGAATGGTGCTCACAGATGCTACTGAAGTACGACCACGGACATTCTAATGCTGTTTATGACATTGTGACAGGAGACGAAACGTGGATTTATTGTTTTGAACCCGAAAAAAACAGCAATCTTGTGAATGGGTGTTTGAAAATGAGAACAAGCCAACAAAAGTGAGGCAGGCGAGAAACGTTGGTAAAAAAATGATCGCAATTTTTTTCTCAGCTACGAGTCCTATCTGTACAATTCCACTTGAAGATCAAAAGAGTGTTAATGCCGAGTAGTATTCTACCATTTGTTTACCGAGTGTTAGAAAAAGTTCGCGAAAGACGACCCAAAAGCCGCGTTCTCCTACATCATGACAACGCTTCTTCACACACGGTCAACAAAACAAAGTCATTTTTAGCTTCTGAAAAAGTACAACTCGTCACCCATCCTGCGCATAGCCCCGACAGGGTCCTAGCCCTGTGATTTCTTTATTTTCCCCAAAATCAAAGATTTGATTAGAGGTTTCACTTTTACCAACTCCGAAGAGGCAGTGATGGCGTTCAATCAGCACGTAGAAAACATGCATTCAGATCTGTGGTCCTCCTGCGTAAAAAAATGGTTCGATCGCATGAAAAAATGTTTAAAATGTAAAGGAGAGTATTATGAAAAGCAATAAACATAATATTTTGATTTTAACATGTTTTTTTAAGTTACGCAAAACTTATAGTGTGACCTACGTATATATTTTATACATATATATTTTTTGTTTTACCATTCTCTTATTTTAGAAGTTAGAGGTGGGGGGACGCATTTTACGCATTTTTTGGATCACTCGCGCAAACAATTCAGTTTAGAAAAAAAATGATATTAGAAATCTCAATATCATTTTTTATATTCTTTTTTGGGTTCCGTACCCTAAGGGGAAATACAGAACGCTATTGCTAAGACTTCACTGTCCGTCTGTCTGTCTGTCTGTCCGTCCTTCCGTCTTTCACTGGGCTGTATTTCATAAACCGTGATAATTAGTATACCTTGAACCGTGACATAGTAAATAATGTATTTATGTTGCCGCTATAACAACAAATACTAAAAACCAGAATAAAATAAATATGTTAGGGTACAACCAATACAACAAACGTGATTTCTTTGCCGTTTTTATTTATTGATCAATAAAAAATGTAAATCATTATATAAAACTATATTGATTGACTAATAAAAAAAATTATTGATTCGTAACATTCGTTTTATTAAAATAATCATCATACTCGTAGGTACAACCCCAACGCATTCTTACGATGGCGTCACTAGCACGGCGGGCAACACAGTCTCGACTCTATGATCGCGTATTTAAGGTACAATTCTTCACGTATGTGCAGCAGGTATTATTATTAAAATTTTGTAGGTTAATATAGAGTAGGTATTTTCGCTTTTGTATGGGAGTGATGTATCTGTTACGTAGTAACTATTTATTAATCTGTACCCAAACGTCCATTCCAGCAGCCAGGACCAATGTAATATACATTTAATATCCAGCAGTCCGAGCATACACAAGTCTTTCTGTTCCTGGCTGAATATTCTAAATCTTCCTGTTCATCCGGGCATGGTTTAAATAGTTAATTCTTTTCAAAAGTGCTTATAACAAGCTTACACCATTAGTCTTAATACAAAACCCGGTTTAGCTTACTCCCCCGCAGTAGTTAGGGTGGCAATTAAGGCACTATTTTGTAGTTCCCCTAAATTTTAACTACAAAAGGTTCCACCGCCAAATGTGTGCGATGACTCGCAGAAATGAATGCGAGGCTATTCTAGATGCGATTATTTGTTTGTGACAGTGCTTGGGGGGTGTTATTTTCCAAAGACAAACTAGTCATGATGATAATGAGTTTAATTTTTATTTATATTACAGGCAAGTTTTAGTACCTAGTCGCTACGTATAGAAGGTACTTACTCAGTCAGCACTTCATTTGATCCTAAAATATCAACTATACCTTGGTATAGTTTAACTGCTTCGGTGGCGTGGTCGGTAGTGCGTCGACTTTCGACTCCGGAGTCGCGGGTTCGATTCCCGGGTCGAATCAAATACTATTCGTGATCCAGAAATGTTTGTTTCGGAGTTTGGGTGTTTTCTATGTATGTTATGTATGTATTTAGAAATATATAAGTATGTTTATCAGTTGTCTAGATCCCATAGCACAAGCTTTATAGCTTAGTTTGGGCTAGATGATGTTGTGTGAGAATGTTCAAAATAATAAAAAATATAAAAAAAAACATTTCACAGGTTAAAAAAAAGTGCCAATTTCACAAAAATTTTCACTTGGAGAATGCTAACACAGGCTATGTATTTACTAAAAACAAAAGATTTACCAAACGTGCATTACTGGAATTTAAGAAAATTATGATTCTTTACGACTGACACAATTTAACTCAAAGAAACACAACCAGGCCTATGTCACTCGCCTAACAACCGCAAAAAATACGTGACGTTAGCGACAACTTGAAGTTGTAAATCAGTAAGGGTTGTCTCTTGTTTGTGACACGGCATTGACCATAGAGTTGATATTGAGGTATTAACGTCATAATTATTGGTCAAATTATGCTGGTATATTTTAATTTACTGGACAACCTTAACGTTCGAATGATGTTATCTGTAAACAAAATAATGTACTTTAATTAACCTCGGAGTGCAAGTTCTGTATGTAAGTACTATTCCCTATTCTGTGACACAACATAATATTTATAAATGTTCTCAACTAAAACCTCAAAACAGAAAACAATAAAGCCTTTATTCATAATCTTTACCTAAATTAGTTTCCTAGGATATAGATAACATCATGAAGCGGCGTAATATAGCGGCTAATGGATGTCACTAGAACGTTGTCTATGAAAAGTACATTAGCTCTGTTTCCTAGATAACGGTACCTACTTTACACAGTTATTGTTTACATAGAAAATTAAAATATGCTTACTTTTTTCTTATATAATTTTACAATATGCAGTGTTGTATTAGGATAATCCTGTGATGACACTGTAAATGTTTTGGAAATATATTAAAATAAATAAATATGAATCACAAAAACTATTGTCTAGTCTAATCTAAGTCTTTGTTAGTTGGTAGAACGTTCCCGAACGTTCGAACGTTCGAGTCCAGCCCAAGACTATAGTTTTTGTGATCCATATTGTAAAATTATACATACAAAATGTTTTAATGAGGTTATTCCCCGCTGTACGGCTGCTATATGACGGTGGAATAAGAAGCTTACAAGTATTTCCCGATAAAACCATTAATTAAGTTTAATAAAGGTTGTACTAACTAAAAGGTTGTTAAATAATCCTCATCAAATACCAGTTGATAAACAAAACTATCCATAATATTATTAATAACCTTGTGATACTGATCCAGGTCATAGTTATACCGAAAGGGCCTCAAAATGATAGACATTAAGCGTCAATTTACTCTCTTAGATAATGGTGAAGGGAAGTGCAAACGATTATATTCTGCTCTCGCAAAATAGCCCATATTGAGTGTTTTATCTTTTGTTATATTTATTTCATCATTATCAAAATCATCTCAGCCTATTTGACGCTCACTGCTGGGCAAAGGCCTCCGCCAAAGAGGGGAGAATTCAGTGTACATATTATACCAAGCTGGCCAGACGTGTTGATATCCCCAACGATGCGGAATTCTGATCCTGACCAAAACCCTGAAGAGCGTTCACTTAAAGGCTGTAATCAACTGAGCTGAAGGAATAAAAGTTCATATTAATTTTGTATAACTCGTGTGCGATAAGTTGAGACTTGAGCACTGTGATTTTATTATTATGTTTGTACAAGTCCAAAAATATCGTTACAAACTTTCGTCTGAGACTTTGGGCTCGTTTAAGGAGACGCAGCGCGTCGAGCGGTGTGGTCCGCGAGGCGGGCCGCCAGAAACACAAACATACGGCAATGTTTGGAGCGTTCAAGGAGAAGCGTCTTTGCAAGCGTTTGTTTGAGTTGTAGCTGCCCAAGCTACGAGCAGCGCCGCGTCGGACGCGGCAAATGTAGCGACAGGCGACGCCGCGGAGCACGCGGCGGGTAAACCAGCGAGTTTCGCAATGGGAGAACGCGGCGGATGAAGTGGCGGGTGACGCCGCAAAGGACGCGGCATGGAAGGGTGGGAGAGGTGCGGCGTATGCAGTGGGAATGACATTCGTGTATATCCATGAAATACCTCATAACCCTTTGTTCTTACTGACTGGAAGAGTTGCATATTCTCCAAATTATTCGCGTTCGTCTGCTGTGAACCTGGGTTCCACTCTAGCGGCAAATAAAATACTTTTTAAGTTATAATTATCTTCATGCAAACTATATCAATGATGTCTTCCATGATTACAAACAATACACACGTTTGCTCTTTGTAACTAGTCGAACAAGACTGGAAGGACGGCGGCAATAAGCCGCGAGAGTCGCAGCGGGTGACGCACTGAACAACGCCGCATACAAAGCTGCGTCTCACGCGGCAGGCGCAGCGCAGTGCAAAGCCACGCCGCTCGCGTCGCTCGACACCCCGCGTTTCCTTAAACGAGCTCCTGTATTTCTATATGTTTGTATTTGCGCGTGACACGACGCGGGCCGCTTCACGCACCGCCTCACTATAAACGGTTAAATCGCTCGACGTGCCGCGGAAAGACACGCCACACGTGAAGCTCGACGTCCCGCGTCTCCTTAAACGAACCCGGAGAGGTGCGGGGTATGCAGTGGGAATGACATTTGTGTATATCCATGAAATACCTCATAACCTTTTGTTCTTACTGACTGGTAAAGAGTTGCATATTCTCCAAATTGTTCGCGTTCGGCTGCTGTGAACCTGGGTTCCGCTCTAGCGGTAAATAAAATACTATTTAAGTTTATTATCTTCAAGCAATATATCAATGATGTCGTCCATGATTACAAACAATACACACGTTTGCTCTTTGTAACTAGTCGAACAAGACTGGAAGGACGGCAATAAGCTGCGAGAGTCGCAGCGGGTGTCGCACTGAGCGACGCGACGCCGCATACAAAGCTGCGTCCCACGCGGCGGGTGCAGCGCCGTGCGAAGCCACGCCGCTCGAGTCGCTCGTCACCCCGCGTTTCCTTAAACGAGCTCATGCATTTCTATATGTTTGAGTTTGCGCGTGACACGACGCGGGCCGCTTCACGCGCCGCCTCACTATAAACGGTTAAATCGCTCGACGTGCCGCGGCAAGCCACGCCGCACGTGAAGCTCGACGCCCCGCGTCTCCTTAAATGAACCCTTTACCTGCCCTATTCTCAGTTGTAGATTTTGTTATGAACAGCGTAACTCAATATTAATGACTAAAAGTGGTTCGAGTGCAAGTCTCAACTTATCGCGTACAAGTAGTATGTCTTAGGGCGACATATTAGGCAAAGCATTCCCCCTGTAACCTGCCGCTGGTTCAATACTAGCATAAAGACTTTTACTTTTTTTATTTTTGAGATTTATTTATGTTATAAGAACTGTTATATGTTATATTTGAAAAGTTTAGACTAAAATGTAAAATAAAATATTAGGAACCATTATTATATTGTTAAAGGTTAAGAAAATGTTTTGTCTGCTAGCGTAAACTTTAAAGAAATTTACAAAATTTTATGTCAGATCAAAGTTGAATCATCTGCAGACGCTTTCTTTAGAGTAATTATTCTTTGATGTAAATCTTTATACAGAATACATAGTAATAATTTACTACCACTCCGTTTCTCTGTTTTATTTATTCTATAAGTAGGTATATTTCATATATAACTATAACTTTATGAATTATTTATCTCCTACTTAGCAGATGGCTGTGAGATGATTCTAAGTCTGCTCTTATGCATAAATTACAGTTATTGTAGAAAAGGGTATTACATCATCTTAGTTAGTTACTTAAAAGACTACTTACCTAACATTTTTATGTTAATTCATGATACATAGTCGTAACAGCATTCTGAAGACAATAGATTGTAGTTACGAATCACTAATGTATCGTCACCTTGTGAGGCATACGATTGATTCACTTAAATTGTATTATTCACTAACACAACTAACATAGTCATACGATAAATATCGTTTGTAACTAATAATACTCGTACTAACAAATTATGGATGTATTATTTGAAATAAATGTTGTAGAACGGGGTGGTGGAGCGGGGAACAAAGAAATACTCGGAGAGAGGTTTAACCAAGTATAATAGTAATAAAAAAAAAATAAAGCCTCTGACATCCGACTGTCCTACGAGCGGACTCGAGTAGGTATAAGGCATCCAGCAATGGTGGGTGGCCGTCACAGAGTACATTACACTATACTGAAATACAGGCCCATCTTCCGGCGTAGTGGGGTAGATTTTGTGGCAAAGAAGGTACCGCCATCTGTTATTTGATGTTGGCAACTTTTGAACCGACTTCCAAAAAGGAGGCCTCAAAATAGATATAGCTATACAAGCTCCACACGTCAGCAGACGGCATCTGTGGATGTGTCTGCCAACGCTTAGAAGAGGGTACAATTCAACTACACGTTGGCAGACACATCCGCAAATGCCGTCTACTGACGTGTGGAACTAGCTTTACAGAAAAGCAGGCTCATTTCTTGGGTTGGTAAATGAAATAACTTTCACTATTTTGCATAAGTATATTTATTAGCAAAAATACAAAACTGATTAGTCACACAGACACTACTTTTTGTGCACTAAGTATTAAGGATTGTTTGGGAGAATTTTCGCGTCTTTGGAACACAAATAAAACACGATATTAAAATATCACAAAAAATTTAGCCGGCTTAATTGTTCACATTTCAGACATTTTGTTTTTTTTTTAATTTTTGGCATGGTTCACAGAAATTTGTATTAGGGTGGCTAGTATATTAATATGAAAAACAACCACAAGTTTCTACTGCTTTATTTAACAGTTTTGATAAAATATTGGTAAATAGCTGCCAAATGTGTTATTGTGCAATATTATATAATAATGAAATAAACAAAGATATCATTTCGAATAACTAATTTGCAGTACCGTTCGAAGTAACAAAGGGACGTTTAGTACTTAATGGTCAAATAAATACCATTTTAGTAGAAATATTTCTATACAATTTTTTTTTTCTTTTTTTTTAATTCCGCTAATTTCCGTTGCGTGTGGCGCCCGGCGTACAATTTAACTTTGATTAAAATAAAATAAATATTTATAAATATTTTTAGAGATTCTCGCACAACGTCATCTAGCCCAAACTAAGCTTTAAGCTTGTGCTATGGGATCTAGGCAACTGATAAACATACTTATGTATAAAAGAAATAACTACAACGCCATCTGTATTTCAGCGTATAAGTTATTAAATCTCCAAGAAAGTATGAACGTATTATTTTCTTCTAAGATTATCGCCTCTGGTGGCCGTCTACCGTCCTCGAGTCAGTCCTAAGAGGTCCACATGGATACTCAAGCAGTGCTTGAGGTATCCAGCACACGCTCTTATTCCCTACTCGTAGCAAGTAATTCACACAATATCACACATCGTTCTTCACTGCAATCCGCGCGTGCGCGGATTGCGTGGAGTCGCGCTGTCGAATTGAGAACCTCCTCCTTTTTTGAAAGTCGGTTGAGAATCTACCGATATAGTAAAACAGTTTTTTTTTATTTACAATAAGAATTACAATATACAAAATAAACATAATTATAGACTAAAAATATTTACATTACAAAGTATCGTTTAAAAAATCCTCCGCGTCATTGCCGACTGGGAAGGTTCCCAGAATGCTGGCTGTGTTGCCACGTTGGATGGCGATACTTATTCTTTTAGGCTGGCTATTTTCTGGCCCAAAGAATAAGTATCGCCATCCAACATGGCAACACAGCCAGCATTCTGTAAAACAGTTAAATTCTTTACTATTAAATACACTGCAATTTTATTTGTAGTTTTCTATTTTACACGACTCAGTATTCTCATCACATACCTATTCAATCGTAGAAGCTTTAAATACAAACGAACTAGGGCAGAAAACGTATATTTTTTCAAATTCAGACAATACCAGTAATCCACTCCAATTTAACTATACGGGGTACACAAAAATATGGATTTTTTTCCAACGTAGGTACAAGTTTGAATAAACTCAAACATTAGCCAGCGGTGAAACGGTTTGTTGCCAGCGAGAAATTGTTGCAGAAAAGTAAATTTGAATGTATGGTGTGATTTTGTTGCTATGGAACTGTTGCTAATTGTTTTATACAATAGTGATTGTTATTGTCTATCATAGGCGTAGCGAGTGAAGCTACATTTCGAGACTGGACAATTTTACTTTCATCCGTCTTTCTATATGTGTGTTCCCGGCTAGTTTTTTACCCGAACTTCTTGAAACTTAGCACAAGTCTTTCTAGATTAAAAAACTTTTTTTTTTATTGAGAGCTGGCTTTTTTAATTAGGAGGAAATAGGGGGAGAGGAAGCCCAAAAAATGTTTTTAATGTTCGTGAAGTCTACAGTTCGATCATAGGTATAAGCGACTAGGCACTATAGTAATACGGTAATAACACAGATGTGGAAAAGTCAATTATCAACTGACTTCCAAAAGAGGAGTACGTTCTTAATTCGACTGTACGTTTTCTTTTTATGTTTCTTACCTCATATCTCTGAATTGGGTGCATAGAATGATGCTACTACTTCCCAAGAGATCTCATTTCAATTTGGTCCCATTTTGACAATTATTTGGTCCCATTTCGGTAATTTTAAGTCAGTTGTTGTGTAAATTTTTGACGTATATTTTATTTTGAGTGAAATATCAGATTAAGATTGAAGGCCACATAGAAGGCCAATACCACAGACAGACAGACATATATCACGCCTATATTCCCGAAGGAGCATTACTCACCCACAATTTGCCAGTATTTTTGATCCCACGTAATAGGGGGCAAGCCTATTGCCGTCACCGGGCACACATATAATGGCCAAATGAATTTAATAAAAGAATCAGCTATATTGTAATTTTGAAAAAAGAAGTTAAACCTCATCGTTATTAAATCGCAAGGCAAAGGGCCTTGTGGTGAAATATTGATGAAAGGCAACAAAATCTTACGTGCCAGCCGTTATGGCACAGCCAATCAAAGTCCTGGGCGTCTCGGACTAAGACACACATTTTATGTTGATATAGATTGTTTTGTTTCAAGTAATACGAGCGAAGTAAGTAAGAAAGTGGAATTCGAAATTAATTTCATGTTATTTGTTCAGCTCGGGCAATTTTCCTTTCTTGTTATTTGATTTGAGAAATTTTATTATAGGTGTTTCAGTAATTTTACGGTAGCTATTTAAGATATTTTCAAATTGAAAATATTACTTGTGGGGATCGCCCTGTTGAGTCCAAGTTTCTTTTAATGAAACAGAATTTGGATGTGGTATTTCCGAATTGCTTATTTTTTTACAAAATGAACAAGATTTTACAGTTTGAAATAAAGATTAAAATTTAGATAAAAATATTTGGTTAAAACAATTATTATTTAACTTTGAAGGTTTAAATTTTCATTTTATTTTTATAAAGTGAACGAATTTTATACACCCATTTCATTGTAATTTTTTTTTGATTTCACGTTCAGTGTGATACTGTTGTTATTATATAAAACTTGTAATAATAATAATATTATATAATAACCTGGCAACCCTTGAAATCATCTAACATCATTTTTCATCTTAAAATTATTTTAATATTTTTATTTACTTGTACAATCTAAATTTATACAATAATCACATATTACATAGCACGATTGGCAATAAATTTATAAATCACGTATACAAACTATATATTATCATATTATCAAGATAAAGAAATATTACCAAAAATTGCAAAGATGTTTGGCATATGTCACTTTAAGAAAATGGTAAACAAATATAAAGAATTTCAAGAAATGAATGGATGATAATTAAGGATAATGCTGACAAGAGCAAAAGCCAGACAGACACAAAGTGCACCCATACCAACCCCGGACTCGTCGCATAGCTCCGCCTCCCATTTGCCGGAAACTTTGGCTACTAGTGAGGCGTCGAGCTCTAGCAGCGACGAGTATTTCTCTCCACCGACGTCGCCTCCACCTGTACGTCGGCCGGGGAGAGGCCGGCCACCGACCTGCTTGGGACCCCGACGCCCTCCGGCTTCGATTAGGGACCCCGCTGCCGGTGGTAATGTGCACCGCATGCGATGGACTTCTTCCATAAACGAGAACGTCATGCGGGCATATTATGCGGCTACAGAGGGAGGAATTAATCTCACTGCATATCGTGTACGGATGCTGTCTTTGTTTCAGGAGCTTGAACCAACTGTTAACGTATCAACGCAACGTCTGTCGGAGCAAGTGCGTGTTATACAACGTGGTCATATGTTGGATGATGCCGTGCTTGAGAGGCTTCGCTCAGATTTGCAGGGTAATACTGGTATTACAATACCTACATCATCAGGTACACATGTTCCTACTGTTTCCACACAACGTCCTACTGATGATGATTTATTGGATACCGGGGTTACAGATATAAGTACCCAGTGCAATGTACAATTAGGGAGCGCTTTGGAATGTGCACTGAGGGAATATCGAAACGTAACACCTACAGAAAGACCTCGTCTACCGCGTTTGCCTACGCATAAGAAAAATATAGCCCTAATGAATATAGTGAATCCAGAGCACACTCTGGATTCACTACTGTCAGACCATTTTAACAGTAGTGAAAATCTCGGTGATACACATTCAATTCTGTACTGTGGGGCTGTTTCGGCATGTCGAGTAGCAAATATTAAGCTTTTATCAAATGATACTTGCTCTTGCTTACTCGACCGAAATTTGTTACACCAGGCAGGCAGTATAGGATTGAACGTCGTATTGCCGAGACCAGGGCTCTCATTGGGAAACTTATTTGCTTCAGGTCAGGCAATACTCGCCCTAGAGTGATGCGCTTTGTGAACCGGGCATTCTTGAGGACTAATATTAGATCCCAAGAATTTGCTTTTTGGGTCACAGAGCGCATTGACTACCTGAAGCAGAAAGTATATGCGTGGGCAAATCGTATTAAAAGATATAAAAAAAGAGTGGACCGGTATTCCCAAAACTGCATGTTCCAAAGAGATGAGAGATGGGTCTACAGAGATTGGGAGCGATCTAATTCAAGTGTGATTGACGGGCGCCGGCCAGATGATGATGCCACCATTGCATTCTGGAGTGGCATCTGGTCGGCTCCTGTCAGCCACACAGAGGATGGTTGGATGCGGGATGTTAATCGTCTGTGTGAACCGATCTGTGTGAAACTATGGAACCATTAAATTTTATAGGTAGTGATGTCACCGACGCAGTCCGTCTGTTACCGAACTGGAAATCAGCAGGCCCAGACGGACTGCACAATTTTTGGATAAAATGGTTCCGAAGTTCACACGGGCGGTTGGCAGCTCAATTCCAATCATGTTTGGAATCAGGATCGCTTCCCGATTTTCTAACTACTGGTATGACCCATCTGTTATACAAATCTGGTAGTGCCATAGAGCCTAAAAATTAAAGACCAATTACATGCCTACCAACGGTCTATAAGCTTCTCACATCTATTTTGAGACAAAAAATAACGCGCCACATAACTGACAACAACATCATGTCAATCTCTCAAAATGGATGTAGAAGTGGGGCTCGTGGCACTAAAGAGCTCCTAATTATGGATATGGTTATTAGCCAACAGGTACGCCGTAATCGCAAGGATCTGGCGACATGCTGGATAGATTACAAGAAGGCCTATGACTCTGTGCCTCATTCATGGCTTAGGAGGGTGCTGGAGTTGTATAAGATTGATGCAACTCTATGTATATTATATATATATATATATATATATGTTCTTAGGGACATGCATGGGGCAATGGAAGACCGTCTTGTGCTATTCAGGATGCCGACAGAAGTGTGGTAATGGTGGACCGATAAAGATCGAGCGTGGTATATTTCAGGGCGATAGTCTGAGTCCGTTATGGTTTTGTCTGGCCCTGAATCCTCTCAGCGCTTTGCTGGAGAATTCAGGTCTAGGGTACCGGTTGCGGAAAGATGGCCAGGTTTTGTCTCACCTTCTTTACATGGATGATTTAAAATTACTTGCCCCAAACAGTCACCAACTGATGGAATTACTAAAGGTAACGGAAACCTTTAGTAATTCTATCAGAATGAAATTTGGCGTAGACAAGTGTGCGAGCATGCATGTGAAGAAGGGTGGGATAGTGGATTCCGGAAGAATACAACTTTCGGATTCCACCCAACTTAGGTCCCTTTCGGCAACCGATACTTACAAATACCTGGGTATGTCACAAGCGTTAGGCATTTCAGAGACTGACATGAAACAATTATTGAGCGAACGCTTCTTTGGCCGCCTAAAAAAAGTACTTAAAAGTCTTTTATCGGGCGGTAACAAGGTGCGAGCCTACAATGATTGGGTCATGCCAGTTTTAGTGTACTCGTTTGGCATACTCAGATGGACTCAGACAGAACTTGACGCCCTGGATCGAAAAGTCCGTACGCTACTCACTACATACCGAATGCATCATCCGCGTTCATCTGTAATGAGGTTGTACATACCACGGAAGTGTGGGGGCCGAGGCTTTCTTAATGCTAAGACCCTTCACAACCGTGAGGTGTGCAACCTCAGGGAATACTTCCTGCGGGTGGACGAGGATTTGCATCGTGATGTTGTCACAGTAGACAACGGATTGACCCCGCTCGGTTTGGCTAAAGAGAACTGGCGCAAACCTGTTATACTAAGTACCAATGACCGCATGGATGTATGGAAGAGTAAAGAGTTACACAGGCGTTTCTATCAGGCCCTACATGGACCTGATATTGATTTTAAATCATCCGTATCCTGGCTACGATTCGGTAATCTATTTTGAGAAACCGAAGGGTTTGTCTTTGCAATTATGGACGAAGTTATCATGACTAAGAATTACCGGAGATATATTCTGTAGGATGGTACGGTTGACATATGTCGGGCGTGCCACCGTCCTGGAGAGTCCCTTAGACATATTATCTCTGGTTGTTCTAGTTTGGCTAACGGCGAGTATTTGCATAGGCATAACCAAGTAGCTAGGATTGTCCATCAACAACTTGCTCTGAAGTACAAACTTGTGGATTCAGAAGTACCGTATTACAAGTATGTGCCTGACCCAGTTCTCGAAAATGATCATATCACATTGTACTGGGACCGATCTATTATCTCTGACAGGACTATTGTTGCAAATAGGCCTGATATAGTGTTAGTAGATCGGTTAGAGCGCCGTGCAATAATAGTTGATATTACTATGACGGCAATCTCGTGAAAGCCGAAAAAGACAAACAAGTAAAGTACTTGGATTTGGCCCACCAGATTGTCGACATGTGGCATGTAAGCTCAGCTGTTATTGTACCGATAGTCGTTTCCGTGCATGGACTGATCGCCAAGAGCCTCGACCAACACCTACAGAGGCTCTCGTCAGACAGTTGGGTCAAGGGCCTGATGCAGAAAGCAGTGTTACTCGATACGGCACGCATCGTGAGGAAATTCCTCTCTCTGGAGCCCTAATCACCGGTTGGTCCTTGTACCCGATGCCGGTGGGTCACTATTTTTTGTATTTTGAAATATATTTGTATTTTTTATAGATTTATTTAAAAATGTATTAAATATGTATTTAAGTTAAATAAAGGAAATAATAATATAATAATTATTATTATAATATAATATAATAATATATTATAATAATGACTAAAAACTACGGAAGTTTTTAGTAATGCCATTAAGATGGAGTTCGGTGTTGATAAGTGTGCGGTTATGCATGTACAACGGGGGAAGGTTGTAAATTCACCGAATTTACAACTTTCTGAGATAATAACTCTCAGATCTCTCTCCGAGACCGAAACATACAAATACCTAGGTATGTCAGAGTCATTGGGTATAGCGGTAGAGGATATCAAGAAATCGGTGAAAGAACGTTTTTTGGCCGCCTGACAAAAGTTGTTAACAGTTCTTTGTCCGGTGGTAACAAATTGCGGGCTTTCAATGGTTGGGTGATACCTTTATTGTCATACTCCTTTGGCATACTTAGGTGGACTCAAACGGAACTAGACGCCCTGGATAGGCGAGTCCGTCAACAACTCGCATTGCATCGAATGTTACACCCACGATCATCTGTCATGAGACTGTACATTCCACGGAAGTGGGGGGGGGGGATTTTTGAATGCCAAGAACCTCCACAACCGTGAAGTGTGCAGTCTGAGAGATTACTTTCTACAGAACGGGTGTGACATTCATTGCGATGTCGTGATGGTTGACAAGGGCCTGACACCTCTTTCCTTGGCTAACGAGAACTGGCGTAAACCAAAGGTACTAGGTACTGAAGACCGTAGGGACGTATGGAAGAGTAAGGAGCTACACGGGCGGTTCTACCGGGTCTTAACAGGACCCGACGTAGACCTGCTCGCATCGGTGAACTGGCTGCGTTTTGGGGACCTCTTTGGGGAAACTCAAAATTTTGCCTGTGCAATTGCAGATGAGGTTATCAAGACGAACAACTATCGGAAATACATCATGAAGGACGGTACGGTCGACATTTGTCGAGCATGCCACCGTCCTGGTGAATCACTTCGCCATATTATTTCCGGTTGTTCGTATCTTGCTAACACCGAGTACTTGCATAGGCACAATCAAGTAGCCAGGATCATCCATCAGCAACTTGCTCTTCAATATGGCCTTATTGAGTTTGAAGTACCGTACTATAAGTACACACCAGTGCCAGTTCTTGAGAATGGTCGTGCATTGCTCTACTGGGACCGATCAATCATCACGGACAGGACTATTGTTGCCAATAGGCCCGATATCGTGTTGGTTGATCGGACCCAACGTCGGGTAGTGCTCGTCGATATCGCCGTCCCGCATGACGTAAATCTCGTGAAGGCAGAGAAGGACAAACTTAGTAAGACAAACTTAGTAAATACCTTGATCTGTCCTTGGAGATAACCGCCATGTGGGACGTAGACTCGACGATCATTGTCCCGGTGGTCGTTTCGGCAAACGGATTAATAGCGAAGAGTCTCGATCAACATCTCAAGAGACTCTCGTTAGATTGTTGGATCAAGAGTCAGATTCAGTAGGCTGTTATCCTCGACACGTGGCGTATTGTTAGGAGGTTTCTTAGTCTGTAGCCTCCACCGCCGGTAGTTTGGGTCCTACTCCGCTACTGGTGGGTTACTATTTTTTATATTTTTAAATGTATTTGTTTTTTTTTTATAAATGTATTTAAAAATGTATAAAATAAGAATGTAAAGGAATAAACGTAATAATAATAATCTTTATTGCCAGAATGTAGTAATAATACAGCGTAGATGTTAATGATACAGTAGTAGTAATGGTTGTAGTAATAGTTTCTAGTACTACAACCTATTACCATCCAAGCTGTTATGTTATTTGATACATTCTACCATAACTATGGTGTGCAAAATTGAGTCAAGTGCAATTAATTTTGTGTTATAGATATCACATCAATTATAATAGTAATCAATAATAATAAAAAAATAGTCAATCTATAATATAAAAAAAAAAGTAGTCAATCAATCAATAGAATATAAAAATAGCAATATAATGTCAACTTAGGGCAAACAAAGGGAATGTCACAACTGTAGTTAGAATGTCATAACTGTATGTACTTGTAGTTATTGCTCAAGTCTTTCCGAAACAAGCCCTGTTCAAGGCCTTTCCCTTGTAAGGGAAACGCCGCGGGTTCGACTCCTCCCGATGTCATTTCAGTTTTGGTGATTTCCAATAATTTATATCTAACTAGCGGACCCGACAGACGTTGTCCTGCAAAAAAAAGAACCAAATTGTGAATCTAAATTATCCAAAATATATAAGGGGATTCGAGAATGGTCTCGAATCCCCGACAGACGTTGTAATTGAACTCCTCCTAACCGGTTGAACCGATGTTGATGAAATTTTTTGTGTGTGTTCAAGGGGATTCGAGAATGGTTTAGATTCACAATTTGGTTCTATTTTCTTTTTTTTGCAGGACAACGTCTGTCGAGCCCGCACAAAAAATTTCATCAACATCGGTACAGCCGTTTAGGAGGAGTTCAATTACATACACACGTACAGTAGAATTATATAGTATAAAGATATTTTAAAATTGCAGAAACAAACACATCTATATATTTAATACAATTTGTCTGTCTGTCCGTCCGTCGCGTTTTTCAATTATAATTAATAATACATATATTTGCATGAAATATTAAAATATTCTTCCTTTTTTTTTCATATTTGAGGCGATACAAAGTTCGCCGGGATAACTAGTTGATTTTAAATACAGGAATATATTCTATCAGCCAGCAACAATCTCTGATGAAAGATGATAATAGAATTGACTTGAATATAATATAATACGAGTAGGAGGTGACTCTATTGCTGTTTCTGGACACTATAAATATATTTACCAAAGCCTCGACTGTATAACAGCAGGTGCACCGCGAGCAGGTGACGATGAGTTATGCTTTAAAGATAGGGCCCCCAAATTACCCTTTCTTTATGATTTGTGTAAGCGTTCATGAACACGACAACGCGTCCGCGTCGTGTCCACCTCGCGTCCGCGTCGCGAAGCTGTGCACACGACAACGCCTCCGCGCTGCCTCCATGTCGTCTCCACTCTGCGTCCGCCTCGCACCCGCGTTGCCTCCGCGCCGTATACCACGCAGTCACCAAGTCCGTGCTTACCGGAGGCGCTCGGTAATGGATGTAGGTGGGGCCGGAAAAAAAAAAAAGAAAAACGGCGCGGAGCTAGGTAGGTAGTTAAAACTTTCATGCTAACGAACTCCCGTATATTCGCTACTCAACTACCATTTCTAAAACTATAATTTTGAAAAACAGAATTGCAATTCATTTCCTTTGAGCTTTATACCATGTATCTGTCCACCAATCAAAACAGTGAAATAAAATAGAAGTTAGCTGATTACAACTCTGTTAAAATAGTCTATGCCTAGAGCATTTTATTGCTGCGGACGGCTTTGTGTTACCCCTTTGTTGGCTCGCTTTGTCCGTATCAATGCGATCATGTACACAATGAACAGAAAAATTGGCTTTCTACATTCAGTTGATAATAATTCATAATAGATTGAAAGCAATATATTGTTAGGACAAGTAATTAAAAGATGGTTGAAGAACCACCGTTAGTTTTTTTACCATTTTTTTTTATTGAAATGTATTTTATCTAATTGCAGTTCATAGTTAATGTATTCATATTTATTATATACAAGAAGAATAGCTTTGAGTTGGAAAAAATATTGGTCTCAGAGAAATTATGAAAAACAAAGAGATATACTTATACACAAAGAAAAAAGTAAACGAGTCTTCAATACTCCCCTGTTTAACATATGGCTGTCAAGCATGGTCTACTAGGAAAAAGGACAAAAAGAAAGTTGCAGTTTGCCAGAGAAAGAGGGGAAGAGACGGATGAACAACATGACGAAACTAGACTTTAACTACGGAACCTTAAAAAGGATGTAATTACTAATGCATTTCTACGCGTCACTAGAAAAATATGCCTAGCAAACCTTCGTGACTTTATCCGCGTGATAATTTGGTTATTGCAACATTTTCCATTGCTAACCCGCTCCTGTTGATCATAGCTTGATTTTAAATAGCCTATATTGCTTGCTAATAATGTAGCTTTTGATTAGTGAAAGAATTTTTGAAATCTGCAAAGTTATTTTGGAGTCTATTCATTGCAAACAAAAACACAGTCAAATATTTTATTTTCTTTTTATAAAAAAGCATGAAGCATGATCGTCGCGTATCTGCCTATTCAGTCTGTTTTGGACCTAACACTAAAACTCACGCATTACTGTTACCCCTGTTACTCCGCTATTTGACATCGGTCTCAAGTGAGAAGGTGTTAATTACCCGGTCGAGAACATTCGTGCTGGGACACGCATGCCTTTACCTTTATTCAATTGTGTTAGTTAAACAATTTCGTCAGTAAACTTGTTATTCCCTAGATTCAAAACGTATATTTACGGTTATTATACGACTATTACACTGCGAAAGATTCTGGAGTACTGTAAAATGATTATAGAGATATATAGTTTGTATAACGAACATGGTTTTAATTGAATAAGGTAAGCGGTACTTACTATAAATTGTTTTTTTTTATTGTTTATTTGCAATCCACAAACTAAAACTAAAACATTTGACAGTTGAAGATGGTATGGACAATATGCAGTAGTTTAGAGTGTGGATAGCTGGTGCCTGTGGTAGGTAACGAGACCTGAATTACAGGTCACCAGCGCCCCACTGAAAGATGTAAAAAACTGACCACAATCAGCCTATGTAGCAACAACATCGTACATTACACAAAACAATGATAGTTACTCGGATTTCTGTAGCAAGTGTAAATTTGCGCTTAACGCGCACTTGAATATGTGAGAGTGCGCAAGTGCCATGTGTGTGCGTGTGTGTGCGTGTGTGAGTTTGTGTTAGTGTGTATAAATGTAGGGATGTGTAAAAGAAAAAACAAATTTAAAAATGAAAGAATAAATAGCCCTAGATTTTGCCAGATATTTGGTTGATTCCACGTAACAGATGGCAAGTGTATTGCGGTTAAACAGTTAACAGGAAAGTTCCCAGGATCTTTATGTTTTTAGATCCCTTCTTCCTCTTCTGTTCCCAACCTAGTTCGGGTCGGCTTTCCAGTCCAGTTTGACGAATCTAAATAAATTTCTAAAAATTTCAAAGATAATAAACGTTATTTTATTTTATTTTATAGTCTAACTGCGATAGGGCTGGAATTTACACGAATATAGCGTAGATAAGTCATTACATACTGACCTTATATTGGCAGGTATACAATACAATAAACTTTATTGTAATACTATAAATATACATAGGAAATCAAAATACTTAAGAAAATGTACAAATGGCGGCCTTATCACTAAATAGCGATCTCTTACAGGCAACCTTTGAACCTGATATATTTTAACCTGAGTTACACACGTGGTTACAGGCAGTCCAAGCTTATGTATATCCACACCATATTAATATGAATAGCTGTGTAAATTACTAATATTATAAAATAAAGTCCTCCGCAGAGTCTGTCTGCTTGTTCGCGATAAACTCAAAAACT
The DNA here is from genome assembly GCA_963556515.1 of Nudaria mundana. Taxonomy (NCBI): domain Eukaryota; kingdom Metazoa; phylum Arthropoda; class Insecta; order Lepidoptera; family Erebidae; genus Nudaria; species Nudaria mundana. Next base: position 3,106,637 of record OY748303.1, on the reverse strand, counting down.
ACTGCACCAATTTTCATGCTGCTTTCACCAACGGATAGAGTGGTTTTTGAGAAAGGTTTTGGTGTATTATTACGGGCGAACCCATGGGCGTCCTCTAGTGTAAGAAACAAATTAATTAATCAAGAACGTTTTAGTTTACAAAATATTATCAAACCATCTCAGCTACGAAATGTTACTACTATATCTATTCGGCCAAATCGGCTCAATATGAAGCGATATCTATACACCAAACCTAATACTATTATATAGTCTGAACACGTGCCCTGTATATCCGGATATACGGACATTATAATGTATTATGTTACCATAATAATGGCAGGTCTAACAAGGTCTATTGGGAGTAGAGTTCGAAACTTGTATTACATTTGTAGAGGTTTAAACCGTATTACACCTATTTCGGGTAGGATTGTTCAAGTTGTAGTCAAATATAACAAGGTATTGAAGCTTATTAATGTAGGAATGGTATGGAGTTGAGTATGACTCAAAAATAGAATTGATCATTTTGAAATTATATTCTAGGATTCTGTGGTATTTTATCCCTGTACTGTCCATCTTTTTTGCCTATCATTTCCTTACCAGGAAAGCCACCCTAACTGTGCTGCGAATTGTAATATTGTTTATCTATATTAGGTTACAAATATGTATGTTCACTAATATTGTTCACAAATATCTCCATTCGGTACGGCCTGAACCTTAAATTTTGTTTAGTCAAGTTAGTACGAGTATAATACTCTACTTTCGTCGAAAGCAAACACAAATAATTTTGAACAATACAAACATTGATGATAAATATAAATCAGTAAATAAGTACGAATTAAGCTAAATGAGTCAAAATCGACTCATATAGACTTCAAAAACCAAAGACCTAATTATACACCAGTATATAATATTAATGATCGGATAATACCTTATGGAAATACTTACAAAATACCTAGGTATGACGCTTGACACAAAGCTTCGCTAGTAGGCTCATGTCAAAAAGAAACGCCAGGAGCTAGATCTTCGCTACAAGAATATGTACTAGCTACTTGGCAGATATTCAGCATTGTCAGTTTACAACAAAGTACTTCTGTACAAACAAGTACTCATGCCTGTATGGGCATACGGTATTCAACTTTGGGGCTGCACCACACCACACACCAATGTTGATATAATCCAAAGATTTCAAAACAAAGTACTTCGGAGTATAGTTAACGCTCCCTGGTACATTAGAAATGAGGATATCCACCGCGAGTTAGGAGTGGACCTTGTTGCCTAGGGTATAAATAAATACGCCGAAGCTCATGAACAAAGACTTCTGCAACATGTGAATGTCGAGGCTATCCAGCTCCTTGACACCACGGACATAGTAAGGAGACTGAAAAGGACTTTTGAGTTAGTGTAGTGAAATTAGTGTTACGGAGTGCAGTGAGTGCTACTACCCTTGAAGAACACAAGAACTAAGTGTCTTTCCATTATAATAGAGACTATAAGAAAAGTGCCTATGGACACATTCTTTAAATTGTAATTTTTCAGCAAATTAAGTTATATGTAAATTACTTATTAGCCTCAAGTCTAGATTGTAATTGTTATGAGGTAATCATTAAGTTACATCATAATGAAAAAAAAAAAACAAAAAAAAAGTAATTAAGTACAAACTAATAATTTAGTAATAACCTTAATCAATAAATAAATATAAAAACTGTATAATAACTACGTATAACGTAGTAACTCCAGATACATTATTTAAGGTATCATGTATTATAATCATCTTACTGTTAAGCACAAGAAAAAAATATAGACAAACTTGTAATTGTGAAAAAGTACTGCAACACTTCAAAAGCTTAGAATTTTGAATTCATGTATGAATTTGAAACAGCTTTTAAAAATAGTGTCTTGAAAATATTCTACTACTCCGTGCTTGAAGTTTATTATGCCAACGTAAGTGTTCATAAATTTTGGTTTACTACATTTAAATATAAAAGCACAATAAACTTGTAAACGCAAATTCATGGCGGACCACATTAACTCCGGACAATTGCCGGATATTTTTGAATTTCAAATCCGCTATTTAACATACTACCACACTAAGGGTTAAACATTGTACACAAAATACTCGTATATTAAAATAGGGCGACATTTATGTAATTCTCTTTCTTTGTGCTGTCACATAGTAACAATCTACGTACAAGGGATTACAGTAATTAATTTACTTACATTATTTTAGCAGACTCAAAAGAGGCTGACTTACAATAGCATGAAATAAATATAAGTAATGAATTATAAAACGTAATTACACAATTATTGCTCAAATCACACCCTCCATGTCTCCATGAGATTCTGGCGGAGTTGGAAATGCTGGGCCTCACGTTCTCAAGACGAAGGCCTTTGATCCCGCTCCAGTGCCTCCTTGAGCCGTTGAAACAATGACACAAGGGCTCTCACTTCCAGTTCCCAAGGAGGAGTCCCGGCTAAGAGACATGTAGCCTCTAGGGAGAGTGGGCAGAGCATTTAATTGGCCTGATGGATATCTACCTGGGCAGGTCGTGCTCAACTAACCTTACTAACTGATCTCGATGTTGATACATGGTTTTATTTATCACACTTTGGTTTTTAGTACGTAATCGTTTACTACTGAAACTACCAAAACTGAATTACATTATTTACTAATTTTCCAGTTATTGTATGTCAGCTAACGGCTAATTTAAACAATTTCAGACCTTTATTCTCTAATTTTATACCAAGAGGAAACACGCCTTATTCATGAATTATATATGCGCAGCCTTAATTTGTAATAAATTATACTTAAAAAGACCTTTTCGAACTAAATTTGCATGATATTGTATACACAAAATTATATTTACAATCATCGTTGCATATTTTGCAAATGTCTTAAGTTTGCAAATTAAAAATGTGTATTTTTATTTTCTTCTAAATTTCTGATATATGTACAGATTACTACTTACACCCCTTTCATCGAAGAGGTAAGCGCAATTCACCAACTTTTCATTAGTAAAGCACAATGGGCAAAACATCCCCACCATCAACACATTATGAACAAATGATAGAACTTGGCAAGATTATTAATTTTTTGAATTGTCCCCATACAATTCCCAAATACGATGGTCCCTTGTGTTTGTGGGCACTGGTGATACATTTACTAGAGTACATCTATCGGCAGTAAATCTGAGTTAACGATATCATGTCTCTATTCTACTGGGGTAGGCAGGGACTACAGATTTCGAATTACTACGATCCTAACTTAGTTACTAAATCTTCTGCTAAACTGCGAAGCCTACTCTTACCGTACTGTTTGTCATTTGCCCATCTAATATTTTTTTTTACAATATGAATCACAAAAACTTATACAAAAATTTATATATTATTATATAAAAAAGTTAGCATACTTCAATGCTTATAAAAAATATCTAATAATTTATTTATATAGGATAACATGGGTTATATCTACTCTAATTGAAGCGGGTAAGGTAAAATTCCCAAGGAGTACATTAAATTTATTTGTTTAGGTAAATCTTAAACAATTAAATACGAGAATCAGGTTTTCTTTTTAATTTTGAATGTTGTTAAATTCGATAGGAGTAGGTTTAGCAAATTTATTCTATTTAAAACTGAAGGAATCCCGTGGATTGGCTTGAATGTTTTAGTTTCTTCAATTTTAGTTGTTGTAATACGAGTAAAGGAAAATATTTGTATGTTTTATGTTAATATCCTAGTATACTTAATTAATACTCTTAGTTTGTAACTACACTTATTCAACTAACGATCTCCAGTCAACCTGTGACCACAGCTCTTGCAATGCAACCCAGTCGGATCGTAACATCGTAACCCCATCGTGATCGCGTCACACACACATCACGTCGATATCCCCGAAGGGGTAGGCAGAGGTGCATTACACACCCACAATTTGCCAGTATTTATAGTCCCACTTTATAGGGGGCAAAAGCCTATTGCTGTCACCGGGCACAGTTGAATGGATTATATCTAAAATGGCTCAATGAATTTAATAAAAAGTGTAGTATAAATAAGTAACTATATTGTAATTTTGAAAAAACAGTTTGTGAACTCAAAAACTACTGGTATAATTTTTTTTTATCTGTTAGTACGAAATTGGAACGGACGGAACTTGAAAACGCTAGTTATACTCGAATCCATTTAGGTCAAGAAACTTAAAAGTTGAAAATAATTATGATTTGTTCCCAGCCATTATTTAAGTAAGTATTTCACGTATTATGATTTCTTGCGTGTTTGCAATTGAATAAAGCTGTCAGAAATGTAAATTAATAATAGGTTAAAGGTCGAATATAAAGTATACTATCAAAGATTTAATCAAATAGGCTTCAAGTGTTTGTAATTTTTCGTCGCAAAGTATAGCCAGATTGTGCTGATAACGTTCACGAAATGTTGACTTGATCCGTAATAAAAATGTTTAATAGTTAACGATCACTTTTAATCACGAAAACTGAAATCGGCAAGACTTGAACCCACGGCCTTTCCCTAACAAGTGGAATGCTCTCACCACTGAGCTCCGATGACCAATACCGACATCATCCAATCCATGCTTCATACTTGCCGGGCGCCCCTGTAAATAACTTCTGAGTGTGCACCAAAGACGGCAACGAACGTTAGAGCGGTCGCGTTCATATTATAATTTCTAGATGTCACTATTATACTGGTACTATCTGAAAGGATAGGTATACTACTACCACAGAATAAGGAATAGTATGTAAGTACTTACATTCTACTACGTCTTTTGTGGATGAACAGACTGATTCGTTAGCGGCATATCCTTCCGTATGCCTGCCATCAAAAGCCCATGGTGGTTGATCATGACCTCGAGCAATCGAGGGATAGGTCGAAGAAAAATATACGGTATTACTACTCTACGCTATTGACAAATTGTGTTTTTTTTTAAATATTTGTGTTGCTAAAGTGAGTCCGCCCGTCTGATGGGAATCCGAGGGGACGTGACGCGTTTGGTAGGCACTTTCATTGCACACTATTATCAAAAGTGGCGGCCTAGAGATGTGCCTCTTCACGCTCTGCTTAAAGAGCTTCCTCTTCCGCAGGCAGGGCGTGTCAGGACACTTTTTTTCGGCAGATCGTTTGAAACATTCGGTCCTGGCGAAGATGTTCTCTATTATATGACAGTGGAACCTCTTTCAGGCACGCGTTATTGAAGAGCTCTTCAGAACACCCCGGGTAATGCGCCTCAACATAATTATGGTGAGATTTTATACTATGCTATGTAATCATGAGGTTTATTGTATCTCCTTGTGAGCTTTGTAGTTTAAAAACCTGAATACTCCCTTAAATAAGGTTCCTATGACGACGTGCATAAAACATTTTGCAAGTGGAATTCGGGTATTTTTGTATCTATCCGAATAAAATACGGCTTTTACATACATAAAGTTTTATTGCTAAACCACTTTGAGTGACTTAAAGTACCCTTCAAATAAAAATGTATTCATTAGCCAAAGTTCTTTGCGACCATGTAATAAAACCGTAATCCATCAATCAAGTTAAAGCCTCACATGCGCTCCAATTTTTATTGTTATTGTTTCGGGTGTTCGTTGATTTCTTTGTCAAAACTTGGCTATAAAGGCTTTTAGTCGATAGTTTTATTATACAGTCAGTTATGTTCGTAGTTTCACTCGTTTTGTATAGTTTTCTCTTTCACAATTATCACAAAATCTAGAAATTGGTTAAAATGTCGTAATTATTTTGAAACGACTCCGATAAACCCGCCATGTCCGTGTCTCTTCAAGGTAGGTACCTTAATATTATCTAACTTTGAAATGAAATCTTCAATAGGTACCTACCACTAAAATAATAGCCTTAAATTCCATCTATAGTATTGAGTGTGAACTCGGTCATGCAATCCAGTTTGGGGAACAGTTTGAACAAGCAACAATGTGCATAAATTAAAATACAAGACACTTATCCTGAATAATTCATTAGGTTGTTGTTTGCGTTTGATTATTGCGTTAACAAATTACGCCTTGTTAGTTAAGTAAAACATTTGATTGTACATGTTATGGCTTGTTTATATTAATTCTGTTATATTTACGTTGATTGGGAATTAGTTTTGGCCGTTAAGTCAAATTAGGGCTGTTTTTAATTTCGTCGTACCGGAGAGATTGTTGTTGTTTTTCTGTAAAGAGAAGACTCAAAAAAAATATTGGCAAAGTGTTGGTGTATAATGCACATCTGCCTACCACTTCGCGGATATAGACGTGATGTATGTGTGATGTAGGTACCTATGTTTAATAAAATACACGTCAAAAATTGACACAACAACTGACTTCAAATGACCGAAACAGGGACCAAATAATTGTTGGAATGGGACCAAATTGAAATGGGACCACTTCGGAAGTAGTAGCTTTAAAAACAAAAACATTTTTGTGATCTATTTATAATTTCTTTCTTAATATTTAAAAAATAAAAACATACTGTAGAATTTACTACCTCCTCCTTTTTGGAAGTCGGTTGAGATAGAAGACTAGCAATCGCTTTCCCGCTAACCCTTCCAACTAAGCTAAAAGTTCTTGTGTAAGGAGTGCGTTCACGTTTAGTGAGATGACCGAAGTTCGAACTCACGTCGTCGAAATGCAAGTCTAACCCTTTAGTAACTAGACTAGCGACGTGATTATATAATTATGTGTGTACATGCAGAACTAATAAATACTTCTATCCAACCTAATGATGCTTATAGCACCCAAGTCAAGCAGTATCTGATAATCGTCTTACAGAAAGAGATATAATTTTAAATCTCATACAATGAAATTGTTGACAGGGGTTAGGATAAACCGCTTTGTGACTTCCCCGTTTGTGAAGCTCTTTGTTTTGTTTAAACAGACAGGTGTACTAAGAAAAATAACCCACGTTAAATTTTGCTTTTAATCTTGAACTTTTTTGTGAGAAGGGGCATCAAAAAAAGGTTGGAGTCAAGAAAAATAATGTATCAAACAGTGTTGGCGATGCGGAAGGATTTTTCGACGATTAAACGAAATCTCAGTTTTATCCACAAACTACTTGAAACCTCGGGGATCAATAAGATGTCGTACCTATAACAATATTAGTCTAGTTTAGATAATATTATTATAAAGAAGAAGGATTTGATAGTTTGTTTGTTTATTTGAAATAATTTAGAAAATTATTTCATTAATGTGTATACATTATTTGTGGTGTATATGCTATATTTTATCCCGCTAAACTGTTCCCAAGGGAATAGGGGACAAGAGAACTATATCATACGGGCGGTTATCATCTGTTGTTTTTAATGCTTATTTCAATACTAGAACTGTATCTCCATATTCACAACTAAACCACTGTGTTTAAACTGCGCTCACAAACTCTGAAGAGTTTCGTCCTCGCATATTCATCAACTCATTATTATTGGTGGCCCGTTCTCTTAAAATATTCAATGCGGGTGCTTCAATGACTCTGTTTATTAGCTTTTCTGTACTGTGATTTGAAGTTTGTGACGCATAGCAGTTGATTCTTTATTACTTGTTGGAATTAGGTTAGAATTAGTTTGGTTTGCTAGTACGTGATGTCGCTATCTTGATCTTGTGGCTGTGAGTTTTTGTATTTCCGACTTCAGTTTATTGTTAGAAATTTTATATGAAGTTGTTTGTAACTTAATAATAATGTGATGGTAATCCAATCTTTATTCAAGTAGCTTTTATATAATATATTTTTACTACATATATACATTACATTACACATATACATTAGTCCGAGATGCCCAGGACTTTAATAGGCTGTGCCGTAGCGGCTGGCACGTAATATTTTGTTACCTTTCATCAACATTTCATCGCAAGACAACGGGTATAATTTTTTTTTCAAAATTACAATATAGCTGCTACTTTTTATTCATTCGGCCATTTTGGCCATAACCCATTATAAATGTGCCCGGTGACAGCAATAAGCTTGCCCCCTATTACGTCGGACTAAAAATACTGGCAAATTGTGGGTGTGTGATACACCTCTGCCTACCCCTTCGGGGATATAGGCGTGAATTATGTGTGTGTGTGTATATTTTTACTACATACAATAGAGTATAAGAATGTGTCTTTGTAGATTGTTTCAAGACTAAAAATCTTGTTTAAATTATTGTTTGCCCAAGTGTAAGTTGCTTGCTGGTCTCTAAAGCAGGATTTTTACGTGTTTTCAATTAGACTAACGTCTGTGTGATGCATTCACTACAAGTAACTATAATATAACATTAGGTCATGTTACAACGAAACAACACAGAATGTTGCGTCACAGTACATCACAAGAAACAAATTTCCGCCTCTCGCTTCCACAATTGTCTATTCACCACCACTTGTCCTCAATCATCCAGCATACAATCGCAACAAAGAACCGTTAGCGATACAACGCCAGTATTAGCACATAGCTGATAATATAAGGGTTCAAACACACCAACAAAAACCACAAAGTACAAAAAAAACAACATAAAAACGTGTTTGGGAATTATTTTGATAAAATTTTGACGTTGAACGCAACGATGTGGTTGGTATCGCAACGACACATTGCAACCACAACGCAACTACTAATTGACGCAATATTATATGTTGCAAAATCACACAACGCACAGTTACAACAAAACAACTGCAAAAAGCTGCAGCGACTCTATGTACACGTAACCACTTTATGTCGTTTCGATATTGTGTCTATATCGTACGTGTGCTTGAAGCCTTACTGTGGTATTTCGGCAACGCACCCGCCACATATTAATACAGAATAGAATGATATATTGCCAAGTCAATTAACAACAGACATTGACTAATGTTAGACGGCATAATGCTTTGAAAAAAAAAGTATTATTTATCTTCATTGCAGAGTTGAATCGCTGTGAGCTTGACAGAAATTAAGCTTTTAAGATTGAGTTGTTTAATGGTATTCTGACATTCAATTTATTGACTCCTGTTTGTATTTGTAGGTTTTGATGTGAACATACTGAAAGAGGTAGGCAGGGTGCATTATAAGCAGGTTTGTCGGTCCCATATATCGGTAATACGCTTGCTAGAGCTTGTCCTAACAAGTCTACTGTTGTTACCGGGCATTATGGCATATTCAAAATCTCTCTGTAATTCAAACCCAAACTCCCAGAGCCAGGATAGATATTACATAACTCTAAATTGAATCTTTGCAGTCCGAGCGAGTATGGTATACAAGGAATAAGTGTTGGTATATGTACGAGCCAATAATGCTCGTACAGCACTTTTCTACGGTATTAATAAAGGCCGTAGTAATCGAGAGTAGGTAGTCGTTACTATACCGTCGCAACGCGCTAATTAGACATTATTTTACAGTGTACTGTAACGTTGAATAAAGTTTTTATAAGTACTAGGGATCGTATCTACTGGAATTAAAAGCGTTCGGTTTCCCCGATATCTCTTGTATTTAACAATTATTACATTTAATTTTACACTTTTATAATTCCTAATTCATTTTAGACTTCTTCAGGAGCTCAGGCATCCGCCACCGCGGCCCTGGCCCGACTCTTCTTCTGTTTCTTCCATATGTTCTATTTCGTTAAAATGTTTCATAATATTTTAAATTCTTAGATTCGCATCCAGCCAATACAAATTTACAATAAACTCAATGAGGAAGAGGCTCACCTCTTCGCGGCTCGCCATGGAATTTTTTTTTTTTTTTTATATAAGTTTCAAAACAAAATAATTATTTTTTTATTTTTATACACAGCAATAATTTATTTTATTCCTATCTGTGACGTTACCTATACAGCATGATAAAATACCCCTCCTTTAAGTCTGTCCCTATGCAAAGGACCTCGTATGACTGACAACTTGTACTCTATGAGAAAAAAAAATCAAACATGAATTAAAAATCCATGTCATTCGTACCATGACAACTGCCAACAAACCTGCTATTTAAAAAAGGCAAATTGTCAAACTATGCCTAGCTAACTTATGCTAAATAACTCAATAATTAATAATGAACCCTCTTAAGATAACAAACGGACTGAGAGCAAATTGTCTTGAGGTGTCATCGAAAGAAAATCTACGAGACGACAATGTTTGAATTTAATTTTGATCTCAACATCGCTCAATAGAGAATTCGGTGGTCAACTGACCACATCTATTGACTATTTTAAAATAGTCATATTTGAACTCGTGTGTGTCGTCGCCGCGTGACGTCACAAGGGGAGTTCTAACAAGCGGAGCTTTGTGCATTAGTTATAAATAATGTAGTTAAACTTCATCCCTCCCAATAACGATTAATGTACGATACATAACTGTTACAAACTATCTGACAGTAACATTAATTCTGACCCAGTACTTAAGATACAAAATGGCTTGAAGACTCCAATCTCGACACTGACAAAATGCAATTAATCCAATCGTCTGCGTACTATGAAAACGGATTAATTGTATGAATCTCCAACTTGGATCGATTCGTCATCCCGAGATGTCGGCGGATTTAATTAATTCCAATTTCATTGTCTGAAGTCCGATCTGTAACTGTTATTATTATTGAAGTTACACTTACAAATGCCTATATCCCAGAGGAAGTAGACAGAGCTGTTTATTACACCCACATTCCGCCAGTCACTATGTTGATCGATTTCTGAGGGTAGGTACAGCTAAAGGTTTCATCTAGTGCTTTCGCAGTTCAAAATGACTAAGGCTCTAGGGATGTTCAAAATCTACACTATTTATATATTGCACAAAAACACATATACTTTTCGACTGTTATGATTTTATTTTCACTGACCGATTTCACCTCATAGCATCATCAGAGATTAATACAAAATATAGTTTTAATTCACATAAAAATGTTGTACTTACTACATATTCATACGGAATTTGATGTCCGTATGAATATGTAGTACGACATTTTATATGTAGTACGATCGTGAGGTGAAACCTGTCAGTGAAAATAAAATCATAACAGTGGAAAAGTATATGTGTTTTTGTGCAATATGTGTAGCAGATTCCACCAAGTGCCGTCAATCGACAGTATAAATAATCTACACTAATTATTATAAACAAACTTGAGAAGTTGTATCTACGTAGTTATAATCATAAGAATATAGGTAGTATAACACAATGTCGTTTACGTTCCCTATGTATGCTTAGATCTTTAAAACTACGCAACGGTTTTCACCAGTAGATGGAGTGGTTCTCGAGGAAGGTTTTTGTGTATGTCAAGTGGGCGCAGCCGCGGGCGTCCGCTTGTCTGTACTTCTATACTACTATTATAAAGAGGAAAGATTTGTATTTTTGTGTGTATGTTTGTAATGAATAAACTCAAAAACTACAGTGCTGATTTCAAAAATTCTTTCACCATTGGAAAGCTACATTCACCCTGAGTAACATAGACTTTTTATCCCGGTAATGTGTTCCCACGGGAACCGGGAACGAGTAAACTAAAACACGCGGGCGGAGCTGCGGCGATCAGCTAGTAATTTATAAAGTATTTTTTCTCTTTTTCAAGTTCAATTACCTTAAATCGTTGATTAACTGACATAATTCAAGAACGTAGACATCGAATGTGTATTAAAACAATAAAACTCATCCCAGATTCAAAACAAAGGAGACCTTTGTTTTGTAACACGTGTATCGCACATGAATTACAACAATACAGCTTATGTAATTTGTTACTGTGATGGATGAATTGTACCAACATTACTTTTTTTTTGATGCTCGGAGCTTCGCCTGCTAGGTAATATGTGACGAGTACTCTTTCTCTTGCCGTCCGATATTGATATAGAATAGCCTATAATACAAGTTTGGCGTAGTATAATGTTCAATCTGCAAGGAAATTCGTTCAGTAACTTCAAAGATGGGTACATACATACCGACAAACAAACAATAATACAACCATTTACTGTTTTATTAATATATTTATTTCGCTCACACACCTTAATCGCAGAAACTTCGGCTGAAGTCAAATCAGCGTCAAATCCTTTTCCAAAGTTTATTCCAACTGATCAAGTATTTTTTTTTTTTTACTTCCGCGGCCCTAGGCCACGGCCGCTCTAACGTCCTTTGCCGGGCGTGTCTGGTTACAAGCAAAACGCATTTCCAGTGGCGCCCGGCGTACTTTGACCACCTCTGTGGTCTCTGCGGGGGTTAGGTCGGGATGAGAATCCCGCGTCGTTGGGGTAGGGTTTTATCCCGCGTCAGTGAGTGAATCTGGTTGCGTGCTATGGGGCAAAGGCCCCGCAGCACGCAACCCTTCTAGCCTGCTTCTGTAAGAACGACGGGTGGCGATCCCACCGTCCTCAGGCCCCGATCATGGAGGTCGATGGTCTTGGGCGTAGATGAGTCTGCGGCGCCCTCGCCGCTGACTACGGAACTCGGCGGGGAGGGTACGCTCCCTCTCTCTCTCGGCCGCCTCCTTCGCGAGCATGACTTGCTTGCAAAAGGACACGGCCGCGTTCCACCTACTCCTGCTGGAGATTTCAACGATTGGAGATTGCAGCGAGAGGGTATCCACACCCAGACCCACTACGAGGTCCCGGCGCTGACTCGCCCACGCAGAACACTCCACCAACGTGTGGAGTGCGGTGTCGTCGTCGGAAACTGATCAAAGCTCCACTAGCCTGACCTCAAAATATTTCGATGACGCCGCCGCCCACCCGATTCGATTCAATACCATTCCTATAATGTAGTTTTATTTTTTTAATGGATAGTGTTCTTCTGACATTTACGGTTTATAAAGACTGTTTTTTTTTCATCGGGTAATAAAGAGGTATGTATATATCTCAATAATCGCGTAAAAGACCCGTTAGTCTTAAGTTTATAATTATAAAGGCTGTTCCTTCTAAAACTAGAAAAAAGTTCAGTCAATACTAATATCGACTGAAATTTTATAAAATAAATATAATCGTATTTAGAGAGATATCGGAAATTGACCGTCAGAGCCTGCAACACGCAGATAGTGAATACAAAGTTGTGTGCCACAAGACACAGAATGCAGCGATTTGATAATTGCATCGCTCTGGAAATCGGTCGTGGTAGTGGTAATGCGGTGTATTCGAACTTTTTTCAATAACCATTAATGGTAGATAGCGTATTTTCGGAGTTATTTTTTTTAACACTTAAAGATAGGTAAAACCACATATACTTTTATCCGCTTTACGAGATATATTTACATTCTCTGAATGAGGGCAATAAACTTTCCCCTACGAAATATGGTTTAAACCCATATTAATACTTTTGTGTTTGATATTAACATTAAAAAAAAAATATTAAATTAAAATTAGTCATAAAGTTCCTACTTTTTTTTTAATCTTTAGGACTGAAGAACTAAACTACGATAGAAAATTGTTCACTCATCATTCGATACATGATGTATTATAAAGGTATTCTTTACTGTATAATTGCATTTTGTTATAATATTTTATTAATTACTTAGTAAGTAGGTATTTGCATAAGTACCATTGTCGATCATAATTTCACGACCAACAATAAACACTTACCTGAATTTTATTTCTGCATCACCTCAAAGTCTATGGGAAGAAAATCCGCCAATCCACCATTGTACACAGTTGTGCAAGATTTAAATAATTAAATATACAACATTCTCTGCTTTAAATCGCAATATCTTAAATCTTAGACCACACCTGATTGTGAGCACTGTAACGTTGAGATACACTCGCTGCGCTCAAAAAATTGTAGCTTGCTTTTGATGTAGTATTCGTTTCCTTCATATGGTACATACGCTTTAGAAAGTAATGTATGTGCGTAATAAATAATTTTCAAGATCGTCGCTCTCGCGTAAAATTTAAATTACTTTTACGCGTTTAGCCATGAGTTTTATGTGTTGTAATACCTTTTAGAAGTATTTTAGTAACGTGTGGAAATGTTAATATCATATATTATGGTAATTAAATGTGAAAACATAATTTTGACCAGTTGTTCTTTTTAATTTAAATGTAATGCTGCCAGCGTTCTGGAAACATCGCCAGGCGGCGACGAGGCGGAGGAGTTCTTTGATGCTTGTGTGATTTTAGTGTGTATAGTATAGTTTTTACTAAGTGTAAATAGTATTTTCTTCTACTGTTAATTCACTTTCTTGGGTCCCTATTGTAAATCAATTCAGATTATAAATACACATATATTATATAAATGTAAAGTTTGGTGTTTCTAGCACCAACCGTTTGAGAAGAAAGCCGAGGAAAGATAGAATATGATGTGACGAAACTACAAGGTTTCCGAGACATTAACTACGAACCCTAAAAAGGACATGTTTATTAGAACCTTAGAAATATATTGTACAAGGACGATAAAAAAAATTCCGATCGATTTGAACGGGACTTTCACTGGTAGAAAGCTAATGTTATTAGAAGTGCAACAAGCTGTAACAAGCGTAATCTATTGAACTAAACGAGAAATCTATACTTTTTTTTTTTTATATATATATTTTTTTTTTTTTTATATTGGGTTCGCCAAATTGACGCCACCCGCCTGGTGGTAAGTCGTGACGACGTCTAGCGATTGTGGGCCACTCTCACAGCATACAATACTATAGAGAGTGGCCCTCAACTTGACGACCTACTGATGTGCCTCTTCACGCTCCGCTTAAAGAACCCACGATTATATGTGGGAGGAAACACGTGCACAGGCAAGGCGTTCCAGGCCACTATCGTTCGGCAGAGAAACGAACGTTTAAAACGCTCGGTTCTCGCGAACATTCTATCCACTGTGTGGGAGTGGCATCTCTGCCCGGCACGCGTTGTTCGGGATCGGAAGGAAGAGGGTGGGACCAGATTGAAGAGCTCTTCAGAACACTCGCCGTGGTAAATACGGTAGAATGCGGCCAAGGAAGCTATTGTTCGGCGCTGAGCTAGCGGCTCAAGGCTTCCCGTTACCTCCGGACAACCTATAATACGGATAGCCCGTCGCTGCATAGCGTCGAGAGCGTCCAGCAGATACTTCGCGGAGCCGTCCCAGAGGTGAGAGCAGTATTCGACGCAGGGTCTAATCTGCGTCTTGTACAGCAGACACCTCTGGTCCGGTGTAAAGAATCTCTTTACCTAATTCAGTATTCCTAGTTTCCGCGAAGCTAGCTCTATACATCTTTCGATGTAGTTTTTACTATTGAGCTCTCGACGAACGTCTATGCCAAGGATGTCAAGGTTGTCCTTCAATGGTAATAATGCATTCTGAAGAGAGGGTAGGGGCAGGAAAGGGGATTTCTTCGCTGTAAATGCACACGCCTGTGTTTTGCGGGCGTTGAACTCGACCAGGTTCTCGGTACCCCATTGAGAGATATAGTCGAGGTTCCTGTCGAGATCAGCCACGAGATGTAGTCTATCCTCCTCAATCTCCAACCGCCCTGCCGCCGGACGAGCCCAGTAGCTCCCGTGCAATGTGCTGTCATCTGCATAGCAATGAATGCGCCCGAGGGATAGCATATCATTGATATGCAGAAGGAAGAAGGAAAGAGGAAAGAGGAAAGAAAAAAACCTAGAAATGTAATTCGAGAAATAAATTAATATTGTTTATGCAATAAGCCTATATTTTCTTACAAACCTCATACCTACTATAAAATTTGATTCCTTAAATATTAATTAACAAAAAGTGCTTAAGAAAATAAAAAAATAATTATATGAATAAAAAAAGAACTTGTGTCCGAAGATTTGAACCCCGGTTGCCGTGTCCACAAAGCAGCGGTCATAACCACTAGACCAACTTACCATATACACAATAATTCACGAAAACGGGAACTCTATTACTGAGACTTTGTCAGTCAGTCTGTCTTGGGCTGTATCTCATGAACGGCGATAGTTAGAAAATTTAAATTTTCACAGACTTTTTGGTACGGAACCCGTTGTGCGCGAGTCCGACTCACACTTGGCCGGATTTTATCCCGAGAATATGTTCTTGCGAGAATTTAGAACTTAAACACTATGTCACGCAGTTGAAGCCATGAACATAAGCTAGTATGTACCTATAAACGTATAAAGTATTTTATTAAATATTCGTAACCATTATTACACCCAAAATCTCTTAATATTGCTCATATTCTCAATATTACATTCAAACGTACTATTGTACATAAACTTATAAAACTTTTGTTAGATAATAACCTTTTGATGTCGGTACATGAAGAGCCAACGGGATTTACCAATTCTAGATTTCGCTTGCGGCTTTGAACTTATTATTAAACTGTTCAGGCCTATGCAGTTGACCCCTCTGATGTATGAGGGCGCAAGTAAAATTATAAAAAGATTTGGAACACAGGGCAATTTACTTTAAAAGTTGAATTTTTGTAATGTTTATCAATTTCCAAGTTTTGTGTTGAAATTTAAGCAAATAAAGTCCTCGAAAATACGCCCATCAAAATAGATCAGTTTTGACCGGTGTGCCGACTTTCCCATTTTGTCGACTTTACGGAAAACATCATGCATCGCAATAATAAGCATAAGGCATAAGTGTATGCCGAATTTTCATTCGATCCATTGATGTTAGTCCTTCAATGCCGGCTTTTCAATTATTTCAAACAATCTTACCGTTATGACAACTTTAAAAAATTATGGTATTATTGTTTAAGCTTGCCGACTTTTATACAGTCACGTAAGTAACGCAATAGTAATTGACATTAAATAATACATAAGGACAATAATATTTACAAAACTGTAATGGTCAATATAAAGGTAAACATAAATATGATACCTTCTCTTTACATAATAAGATGTGATCTCTTTACTTGATTATGATGCGATCTCATTTGATAAATGACATAAATATAGATGATTAATAATAACGAAATGTCTCAAAAAAGGTAGCCTATGGTTCACACACACAAACATCACAAATTCTGCTATGTTGATTCGCAAAAGTTTGGTTTCTAAAAAAGCGGTGCCATCTTAGCGGTCGTAATATAGCGTAAAGATTGAAGTTGCTAAAACGTTGTCATCAATCCTCTCGGTTTCTTACCTCTACCAGGATTATGTCACTCGCCTCACTATCTCAAAAAATACGTGACGTCAGCGACAACTTGAAGTTGTAAGTCAGAAAGGGTTATCTCTTGTTTGTGATACAGCATGGACCATAGAGTTGATATTGAGGCATTAACGTCATAATTATTGGTCAAATTATGCTGGTACTTTCCTGACAACCCTAATGTTCAAATCATTTTCTATGTAAACAAAAGAATGTGCTTTAATTAACGTCGGAGTGCAAGTTCTGTATATAAGTACTATTCCCTATTCTGTGCCTCTACAGTGTGGTAATTGGCACTTTTTAACAAAACCAAACCAAATCATAAGCAGTATTGAAAGGCAGGTGCACAACTTGCAGATTAATTTATGCTTTCGATTGTCGGAACTTGGTGAAACTTATAGAAATACAATTTGAAAAAAAAACTCAATTGTACACTATTCAATTTTGTAGAATGTGAGTGAGTTTTTTTTTCTTTTCATAAATGTGTTACTTACTGTTTAGGTAGGATTATGTGTCTTAGATTGCCTCGGAGAGCACGTTAAGCCGTCGGTCCCGGTTGTCAGACGAACATCTATGGCAGTCGTTAGGGGTAGTTGGAGCCCTAAATCAAAAATCCGACCGGTCTAACTACAGAACTTCGATATCGCCCATGGGTTGTGGAGGTCAGATGGCAGTCGCTTCACGTAAAATATCGAAGTTCAGCCGAATCGCAGTTAGACTGGAAAGCCGACCCCAACTGAGTTGGGAAATGGCTCGGTGAATGATTATGTGTCTTAGATCTTGATAAGACTCAAATGTACTCAATATAATCTTTCCTAATAGTTTTTTTTTGCATTGAGGCTCTGAAACTACTAAGCCGATTGAAAAAAAGAAATGATTTATATAACGCCATATTTGTAACGTAAAATATAGGTTATATAACGTTAACGCTACGACTAATAGGATCAAAGTAGCACTGAAAAATATTAGAAAAAATCGGTCAAGTGCGAGTCAGAATCGCGCACAAACGGTTTCGTACCGAAAAGAAAAAATCACGTTTGTTGTATGGAAACCCCTTAAATATTTATTATATTCTGTTTTATAGTATTTGTTGTTATAGAGGCAATAGAAATACATCATCTGTGAAAATTTCAACTTTCTTACTATCAGGGTTCAGTAGATACAGCGCAAGACAGACGGATGGACAGCTAAGTCTCAGTAATAACCCGTTTTACTTTTTGGGTACGGAACCAAAAATACATTAAATGAAGTGACGACACTAACTAACGACGCAAGTTTTATATAAAATAGAAATTCTATTCCAATAACATATTATACTAAATAGAAAACGTAATATATACGTAGATAATAATCATACGTTCCATCTGTTCAAATAAGTGTTGAGTTCACGTTCGGACGTGAGTCGAGTGTTAACTCAATATTATTTTAGTTAGTCATTCCTAAAACGTACACATTACACGTAACTTCATGTGTGGCTAGATTTATTCTAACTCAAATTACATATCTATATAATCCTGCCTTTATTCCTGAGGTTTATTTTTTGAAATCCGCACCTACGTCCATTGCCGAGGGCCTCCCGTAGGCACTGAAAGCCCCCGATAGGCACTGAAAGGGATTATTCCTGAGGTGGTAACCAGAGGTACAACGTTAAGGCTAACAACGCATATTCACAACACGACATGTCACTGGACAGGATTTTAATTGTGATTAAGTTTATTAAGACGGAGCGTAGCGGAGTCTACTCTAAGATGGCCCAAATCGAAAATATATGTAAAACGATACCGTTCGCAATTTTAAACCCATCGACTTGAAATTTGGCATGCAGATAGAACACATTAACGTGCTTTGCTGTATAGTTTTTAGTCTAAATAAATAAATAAATATAAATATGTTAGGACAATCCACACAATGCCATCTAGTCTCAAACTAAGCAGAGCTTGTGATGTGAGTACTAGATAAACTGATATAAATACTTATATACATTTTTTTTTTGTAAATACATACATATTATACATAGAAAACACCCAGACTTCGGTACAAACGTATGTGGCATCACACAAAGTTTGTCCCGACCGGGAATCGAATCCGAGACTCCGGCGTCGAAAGCGGATACACTACCGACCACGCCACCGAAGCAGTCAAATATGTGGCTTTTATAGTTTTTGAGTTATTAATTACGTTCTCCGTCTTTTTTATTTCGACGTAATCGCCCGCGTTCCGGCGAATACCTAGTTTTATTAACTCTAGAGTTAATTTTACTATATTTAGATAAATAATGCGGCGGCACGTCTAGGCACGCAACAAGTCACATAGGTTGGTAGGTCAGAATTATGATAGCTAATTAATTAAGAAGTACCTGTCCCGGCAAACTTCGTGCCGCCTAATAAACCAATTTAATGTAGCCAAATCGGTCTAGCCGTTCTCGAGTTTTAGTAAGACAAACGAACGGGCTAGCTGTGGAAAGCCAAAATAGTGACGGGACGCGGCACCTCTGCCATACCACCACCGGTCTTTACCCGTCCGAATTATGCAACACGTATTAAACACACACATTTTGTCAGTAAGTTCATTTGTTAATTCCAGGTAAAAGGAGCCATTTGGCACACATTGCTTTTAATATCAATTCCGTATCTTGGATACATATATTTCCAAAACATTAAAAAAGTGTAATAACACAAAAAAGTGTAATACGCACCTTTTAAAAGCAACACCTCGCAATTATACAATACAGCTATTGCCTATCAATCAACTAAATTACATACTACATAACCAATGTATAAGACCTTTGTCGCTAAACAAATACAAAGCGTTACAAGTTCAATGTTAATTGGACATGAAACTACGTTGTAACCGTTCATTTTGTTACTGTTGACGCTACGCTTCGTAGCTCGTCTACGAAGTTCGTAGCAAAATCGTAGCGAATACGGGCATGATTAATCTAACTAGAATCTACGGGTATTGTACTCGTACTTTTGAAACTGAACAGATTAGTTAGAGATAGAACAAGGTTTTTTTTTAAAATAGGGTTGTCATCAAGATCTAACCAACCACACCGTCAAATTGCCTGCCGATCAAAGGACAAGATTTGGATAATAGAATCAATATACAAATTGGAAGATTTATGATTGTATAAGATGTTTGTGTCTAACCCTTCGAAAAACAGACGTAATTTTATCCTAAATATGCTTTGTTCGTTCTCCCACTATAGACTATATCTGTACCAAATATTATTAAAATGAGTTCAGTAGTTTAGGCGTAAAGCGTAAGAGACAGAGTGAGTTACTTTCGCATTTATAATATTACTAGCGGACGCCCACGGGTTCACCAGTAACAAATTGTGTTTAAATATTCTATTTTTTTCTACGTTCCCAAAACTATCCCTATGAAAATTTTCATCCAAATCCGTCCAGTCGTTTAACCGTGAAGAGGGTACAAACAAATATACACACTTTCGGACTTTTAATATTAGTTGAGATGTTAAATAGTACTCTTATAAGGATATCTAGGATTCATTGTTAACTAGTGTATGCTCGCGGCTCCGTTTGCATTATTTATCACAAACGCAACAGCGCAATATGTAATTTATCAAATTATCAGTACCGTTGACAACACAAAGGTTATGAAACGAGTAATTAATTAGAATTTCGCAGGTCATTAATTCAGAGGTCGCTTTTGTGATGTAATTTTAGCCATTGGACAAATATCTGATGGCTGTTTGGCCCCAGGCTATGTGAGTATGTTTATTCTTAGTGCTATAATGGATGAATATTGGTTTTGAAGTATTGAGTAGAAAAATTTTCAACCGACTTCCAAAAGAGGAGGTTCTCAATTCGACTGTATGTTTTTTTATGTTTGTTACATCATATATTTGGATTGGGTGAACCGATATTATTTTTTTCTTTTTTTTTTGGAGTTTACTCCTTAAGAATCGATTTTCATATATAAGGCGCCCGGTATGAGAAAAATCCGAGGGGTAAAACCTACTAACAAGTAACGAAAATCGTGTCACGTTTTTGATGCGCACCTCTAGTGCGCAACTTTCTAATTTGTTATGGTTAGATACTCGTACTTAAGGAGTAAACTCCAGTCGTGCGTCGGAGCTGACACACACACTTTTTTTTTTCTTCACATGTGGTCCCATTTGTATTTGGTCCCATTCCGACAATTATTTGGTCCCATTTAGGTAATTTAAAGTCAGTTGTGTCAATATTATTATTATTTTTATTATTTACAATCGAATCGAGTTTATCGAACATACAGTCAAATTAAGAACATCCTCCTTTTTTGAAACTCGGCGAAAAAGTAATATAACTCTCGATTCAAGCAGCGGTTAACAACTTTTTTGATATGGGTCATGTATATACAAAGACACAACAATACAATGTATTAGATCACTGTACTTTTTAGAGTAAAAATAAAAATAGGTAGTTTTAATAATATAATTCAAAGGTTCCAACTTAGCATGTAAGTTTAGTTTTTTAAAGTTAAGTTAAAGCAAATGAGCGTGTTTCTCCATCAAACGTCAAAGTTTGGCGAGGTCTATTAGTGTAAAAAAATGCATTATACCTTTGTAAATGGAATAAATAAAAAAAAAATAAAAAAGGCTAACGGCTGGTTTCGGAATTTAGAATTTGAAGTTGAGCATCCACTGAGTACGCCAAACGTCAAAATTCAGGAACAAACTTTGACATTTAACTTAACTTAACTTCAAACTCTCAATTCAGAAAAAGGCCGTAAGAAGAAGAAAAGTGAGCTGACATACCGTATATATATTATACCACAAACACATTTTTATTACAGTAAGCAGTAATTACGTTGTTTAATGATCCATTGTGGTTAAAAATCCGTAAACGGGACTGGTTACCCTACATAATTGCTTGGGGATTGTTTTTGTGCACAAAATGCAACATTTTCGTTTGTTTTTCCCACTTTTGACAAATAAGGGTAAGACAAACAAGAAGCCCGATTAACCTCTTTAGGGATTAAATCATCAACGCATTTGCTGACGAAAGGATAAGGGTTTGGTGAAAGTACCTAGAATACCAGAAAACAGCCTGCGGTACACTTTTGCGTGGAACCTACAAAGATACTGGCGAAAACAAGGTTGTAATTGACGCTTTAGAGATGGAAAACGAGACACAAAACCGTATACCAACCCTTCTGACCATCGTGGTATAATATGTAGGCTGAATTCCCCCCTCTTTGGGGAAGGCCTATGCCCATTAAATGGGCTAAGATGATGATTATGAACTGACGCTTCTGTGAACTCTGCTGAGGGAAAGATGCGAATTGCTGTGTGTTTTGACACAATTAAAAAAGAGAAAAAAAAACTGTAGATATTGCGTAAGTTCTATAATTGACTCCAGGATCAATCCCTGAAGCTCTGCACAACATGCGGGGCCTGCTGGCGTTCCTGGAAGAGATCGGTTGGCTCGAGTGAGAGAGTCCCACCCACACGCAAAACCCGCGCACTAGACGTGGATTTGCGGAGATCAGCCTGTGACTACAAGTACAAGTTCTATAATTTATTTTGAAAATCTTTCAAAAGAAAGTATATTTATTTATATTCTCCTTGTTACAGAAAGACGCTGCCTGATTCCATTGAAGCTAGCAGACATTCAGATTAAGAAATATAAAATAAACATTTGGCAGCAACTACTCAGAATTTTTTATATTTCTAAGGTCTCGTTTGTATTTTTAAGTTTATATACTCGTATTTGAAGACCCGAACACCACACGCCACCTTCGTTGGTTTAAAATACAAGTCACATATTATGTCATATATTTTTGAGGCCGTCCGAAATTCCCCGTTACATGTGACAGTGTCAGGGCTTATCCTCGAACCCATTAGCATGAGAATATGTGAAGCGCCATCATTTTTCTTCAAAAGCTTTTCTTAACTGTCAACTTATGAGTGTATAGTACTATGTATTATGTATGGAATGGATGGAACTAAGAGTCATTTTGAGGAGTAACTTTTGTGGTATTACTTCATAATAACACTGTACACTGTCTAGCGAGTGGTGACTCTGAATACATATGTACTTACAATGCAAATATTTTTGTGAAAAATGTGGCGAAATTGTAATTTGATTTTTTTTATTAAATGTTTGTTTCTAAAACCGACTATGTTTCTATTACGGCTTCACTCGCGTAGTTTATATGACGATTTTCTTTCCTGCTATTCGTTTTTTTATGAAAATGAATCTAAATGTTGGACACAGGGCAAGCAAGCCCTCTAAGTTGAGCTTAGTTTATTTGTGAAAACCGCACTAAATCCAGTCAGTCACTTCAGAGATTAGAGTTTACATACCTAAATACAGACAGACAAGAATGTAAAACATAACTATTTTGTATTTTATTTTATTATTATTCTTATTTAGACATGTTCTAGACTTATTCTTATTTAGACATGTACAAACATGAAAGCTTTAACACAGGGTTACTGGTTATTCGATGTCTTCCGGGCAGAGTGTAGGGCCCTCCCCTAATTTACGTTTTTCTTATAATGTGTACGATCAGTGTCATAATTATTTTTTTTATTATAAAACACTTAATTTCTATGTCAGAAAAAATTTTGTCAACGTAAAATTCAGGATTAGGCCCTACATTCACATTTAACATGTTTTGTAATATCTAACAGCTACTATTATAGCATACCTAAAAATAGTTTTTTAGATTACAAAACACTAAAAACGAGGACTTTTTTGAAAAAAATAGTTTTATTCGATATTTCCAAACCCGTTAACTTGCAACCATATATTAGGGAGGGTTAATTTACTGCATTTACCCTCCTCCCGGAAGACATTGAACAACCAGTAACCCTGTACAGGTAATACCTACTATAACATCACCCAAAAAGATTTTAGAAACCAACATACGTGTTCACACTCGAATAGTCAATAAATATTAATTCAGAAAGCAATTTCTTCAAAGGTTTTGTTTTCCAATATATTTCAAGTCGTCACGACCCTTGAAAGCGGATAATAAAGAAATGATTGAATAATATTTGGCAATATAAAGGCACTTGCAGTTGGTTATTAAAATTGAATTATTTGGCATATTTCTTAATAATATCATTGAGTATTTATGGAAAACAATATTTATTTATTAACGTTAACGATGCTTAAACGCAGTAAAGTTTTAATAATACGTATGATTATTATGACAAGATATTATACGTATAAATTGCAAATACGAAATATCTTAGGCCATACATCTTTCATATTTGCGATTAATCTATATATAGAAATGGGGAATGTCCTCCTTAGCTCTCGAGATCTGCTTATGCTCCAATGATGGTGGACCCCTCTATGGATAGTCCTTGATCTGGAGGCAAGCTATAAAATCGAAAATTTGACCTAGCCCTAAGGGGTCAAAAGTTATAGGCCAAAACCTATGGCGT
The DNA here is from genome assembly GCA_963556515.1 of Nudaria mundana. NCBI lineage: Eukaryota > Metazoa > Arthropoda > Insecta > Lepidoptera > Erebidae > Nudaria > Nudaria mundana. The sequence continues at coordinate 3,082,304 of OY748303.1, read as the reverse complement.
GGTGCGGCGAGAAGCACCGCGCAAGACACCGTACTAGTTAAAACAGAGTTACGTAAGTACATTAAGCTGGATATATTTTTCAACCGACTTCTAAAAACATTGGAGCATAAGCAGTTCTCGAGAGCTAAGGGGAACATTCCCCATTTCTATATATAGATAGATACGCAAAATAAAGCTATTGGCAGGTAAGATGAGGTGCATTCAACATTCACATTTGGACAATTTTTGAATGTAACATTTAACTTCACAAGGGAATTCTTCATAATTTTAGCTGAGCGCGTGATTCTTGCTGGTGGCTTTTTAGGTTACCTCTGACGCTCCGCAAAAATCGGGTTCCCAGACGCTCAATTGCAAAACGTTTCTTTGTCCCGCACCGCGAACTAGTTGAGTAATTAGTTCTTCTATGTGGGAAATATTAAGAAAAAAATTATAAATAGATCACAAAAACTGATGTCATCGGCAGGACTCGAACCCACGGCCCTTCCCTAACAGGGGGAATGCTCTGACCACTACCGACAACATCGAATTTTTGCTTCATTTATAATTTCTTTCTTAATATTTCCCACATAGAAGAACTAATTACTCAACTAGTTCGCGGTGCCGGACAAAGAAACGTTTTGCAATTGAGCGTCTGGGAACCCGATTTTTGCGGAGCGTCAGAGGTAACCTAAAAAGCCACCAGCACGAATCACGCGCTCAGCTAAAATTATGAAGAATTCCCTTGTGAAGTTAAATGTTACATTCAAAAATTGTCCAAATGTGAATGTTGAATGCACCTCATCTTACCTGCCTATAGCTTTATTTTGCGTATCTATCTATCTATATATAGAAATGGGGAATGTTCCCCTTAGCTCTCGAGAACTGCTTATGCTCCAATGTTTTTAGAAGTCGGTTGAAAAATATATCCAGCTTAATGTACTTACGTAACTCTGTTTTAACTAGTACGGTGTCTTGCGCGGTGCTTCTCGCCGCACCACGCCATAGGTTTTGGCCTATAACTTTTGACCCCTTAGGACTAGGTCAAATTTTCGATTTTTTAGCTTGCCTCCAGATCAAGGATTATCCATAGAGGGGTCCACCATCATTGGAGCATAAGCAGTTCTCGAGAGCTAAGGAGGACATTCCCCATTTCTATATATAGATTAATAGCAAATATGAAAGATGTATGGCCTAAGATATTTCGTATTTGCAATTTATACGTATAATATCTTGTCATAATAATCATACGTATTATTAAAACTTTACTGCGTTTAAGCATTCTTAACGTTAATAAATAAATATTGTTTTCCATAAATACTCAATGATATTATTAAGAAATATGCCAAATAATTCAATTTTAATAACCAACTGCAAGTGCCTTTATATTGCCAAATATTATTCAATCATTTCTTTATTATCCGCTTTCAAGGGTCGTGACGACTTGAAATATATTGGAAAACAAAACCTTTGAAGAAATTGCTTTCTGAATTAATATTTATTGACTATTCGAGTGTGAACACGTATGTTGGTTTCTAAAATCTTTTTGGGTGATGTTATAGTAGGTATTACCTGTACAGGGTTACTGGTTGTTCAATGTCTTCCGGGAGGAGGGTAAATGCAGTAAATTAACCCTCCCTAATATATGGTTGCAAGTTAACGGGTTTGGAAATATCGAATAAAACTATTTTTTTCAAAAAAGTCCTCGTTTTTAGTGTTTTGTAATCTAAAAAACTATTTTTAGGTATGCTATAATAGTAGCTGTTAGATATTACAAAACATGTTAAATGTGAATGTAGGGCCTAATCCTGAATTTTACGTTGACAAAATTTTTTCTGACATAGAAATTAAGTGTTTTATAATAAAAAAAATAATTATGACACTGATCGTACACATTATAAGAAAAACGTAAATTAGGGGAGGGCCCTACACTCTGCCCGGAAGACATCGAATAACCAGTAACCCTGTGTTAAAGCTTTCATGTTTGTACATGTCTAAATAAGAATAAGTCTAGAACATGTCTAAATAAGAATAATAATAAAATAAAATACAAAATAGTTATGTTTTACATTCTTGTCTGTCTGTATTTAGGTATGTAAACTCTAATCTCTGAAGTGACTGACTGGATTTAGTGCGGTTTTCACAAATAAACTAAGCTCAACTTAGAGGGCTTGCTTGCCCTGTGTCCAACATTTAGATTCATTTTCATAAAAAAACGAATGGCAGGAAAGAAAATCATCATATAAACTACGCGAGTGAAGCCGTAATAGAAACATAGTCGGTTTTAGAAACAAACATTTAATAAAAAAACTCAAATTACAATTTCGCCACATTTTTCACAAAAATATTTGCATTGTAAGTACATATGTATTCAGAGTCACCACTCGCTAGACAGTGTACAGTGTTATTATGAAGTAATACCACAAAAGTTACTCCTCAAAATGACTCTTAGTTGCATCCATTCCATACATAATACATAGTACTATACACTCATAAGTTGACAGTTAAGAAAAGCTTATGAAGAAAAATGATGGCGCTTCACATATTCTCATGCTAATGGCTTCGAGGATAAGCCCTGACACTGTCACATGTAACGGGGAATTTCGGACGGCCTCAAAAATATATGACATAATATGTGCCTTGTATTTTAAACCAACGAAGGTGGCGTGTGGTGTTCGGGTCTTCAAATACGAGTATATAAACTTAAAAATACAAACGAGACCTTAGAAATATAAAAAATTCTGAGTAGTTGCTGCCAAATGTTTATTTTATATTTCTTAATCTGAATGTCTGCTAGCTTCAATGGAATCAGGCAGCGTCTTTCTGTAACAAGGAGAATATAAATAAATATACTTTCTTTTGAAAGATTTTCAAAATAAATTATAGAACTTGTACTTGTAGTCACAGGCTGATCTCCGCAAATCCACGTCTAGTGCGCGGGTTTTGCGTGTGGGTGGGACTCTCTCACTCGAGCCAACCGATCTCTTCCAGGAACGCCAGCAGGCCCCGCATGTTGTGCAGAGCTTCAAGGATTGATCCTGGAGTCAATTATAGAACTTACGCAATATCTACAGTTTTTTTTTCTCTTTTTTAATTGTTTCAAAACACACAGCAATTCGCATCTTTCCCTCAGCAGAGTACACAGAAGCGTCAGTTCATAATCATCATCTTAGCCCATTTAATGGGCATAGGCCTTTCCCAAAGAGGGGGGAATTCAGCCTACATATTATACCACGCTGGTCAGAAGGGTTGGTATACGGTTTTGTGTCTCGTTTTCCATCTCTAAAGCGTCAATTACAACCTTGTTTTCGCCAGTATCTTTGTAGGTTCCACGCAAAAGTGTACCGCAGGCTGTTTTCTGGTATTCTAGGTACTTTCACCAAATCCTTATCCTTTCGTCAGCAAATGCGTTGATGATTTAATCCCTAAAGAGGTTAATCGGGCTTCTTGTTTGTCTTACCCTTATTTGTCAAAAGTGGGAAAAACAAACGAAAATATTGCATTTTGTGCACAAAAACAATCCCCAAGCAATTATGTAGGGTAACCAGTCCCGTTTACGGATTGTTAACCACAATGGATCATTAAACAACGTAATTACTGCTTACTGTAATAAAAATGTGTTTGTGGTATAATATATATACGGTATGTCAGCTCACTTTTCTTCTTCTTACGGCCTTTTTCTGAATTGAGCAAATGAGCGTGTTTCTCCATCAAACGTCAAAGTTTGGCGAGGTATATTAGTGTAAAAAAATGCATTATACCTTTGTAAATGGAATAAATAAAAAAAAAATAAAAAAGGCTAACGGCTGGTTTCGGAATTTAGAATTTGAAGTAGGTATATAGGCAGGTAAGATGAGGTGCATTCAATATTCACATTTGGACAATTTTTGAATGTAACATTTAACTTCACAAGGGAAATCTTCATAATTTTAGCTGAGCGCGTGATTCTTGCTGGTGGCTTTTTAGGTTACCTCTGACGCTCCGCAAAAATCGGGTTCCCAGACGCTCAATTGCAAAACGTTTCTTTGTCCCGCACCGCGAACTAGTTGAGTAATTAGTTCTTCTATGTGGGAAATATTAAGAAAGAAATTATAAATAGATCACAAAAACTGATGTCATCGGCAGGACTCGAACCCGCGGCCCTTCCCTAACAGGGGGAATGCTCTGACCACTACCGACAACATCGAATTTTTGCTTCATTTATAATTTCTTTCTTAATATTTTAAGTATAGTTTGAGCAAACTCATTGCTTTAAAATACTAAAATATAAGTATTAAGCATTACCTAGACATTTTTTATTTATTTATTTATGTCTCACATTACACATTACAAGTATGGCTATTGAACTAGCTTGCAACGTAAACTATGTGCGCTCAGCAAAACCATTAATTGGCTAGAAACAAGTAACAATTAAACTAGATTAAGTAATCACTCAAACAAATGTTAAGTATACAAAAAAAAACAATTAAATTAAGTAAAACTGCTTTAAGTTAACACATTGGCGAAATCAAAGAAGTATTTTGAAGCATTTAACATCATAATTTCAACAGAACTAATATATTTTTCATAATAATAAATTAAAAAATAAAACCTCTGAGGATTTTACATAAATTTATCTCGGCTCTCTGTATTGTAAGATATTAATATGCTAGCATTACAATTCTTTTGTAAGTACGTCGAGATTTGGTGTACATCTTTAGCATTTTTTGTTCCAAATTGCGAGAACATAGCGAAACTGTTGTCGAAATAAAGAATAGATATTACGTAATTTATTTCGATGACTAGAATTCTGATTACAGAATGGTAAATATTGTTATTTATTATAATTAATTCCAGAGACTCGAGTTATGTAGCTCAGGTTCTGACTATTGGATGTAGGGTCGAAGTACACAATAGGTTTTCATTTTACTCGTATATTGTACTACGGTGTATAATATAACGAAAAAAAATCAAAAGTTATTTACCCAGTCGAAAGATGTGAGGTAACAAACATTTAAAAAACATACAGTCGAATTTTTTGAAGTTGGTTAAAAGCTACACCTGTAAGTTACAAAACAACATTTAAACTGTCTTAAAAAATCGTGACGTGGAGCTGGAAAATGTGTTCGCGGCAAAAATTTGGGTTTCGGTGTCGATCTCGCTGGTTGTCAAAAGTAAGTACTATTGGATTCCTGGACAACTTGTTGGGTTGGCATTGAGACTCGAATGATTGTTGCCAACGCCACAGAATAAAGAATAGTACTTACATACCAACGCTTAAGTTTTCTATTTTCGCGTCACGACTTTTTAGACAGGGTTTATAACTGAGTTAACTTAAGTTACCAAACATTATTTGGTTTTATCATTCTGCCCCAAATCTCCCCCACCTCGCAAGTTTGTCTCACAGTATGGAGTTTTATCGCTTCGCATACCTGCGAAATCATATTACTTCATACGTTTGTATACAATAATACAAAGAGAATGTATGAATTATTCATATATTCCAAGTTACACTTACATTTCTTATCTAACATATACCTGAAGGAGTATTTTAGCAGATCAAAATTAAAAACTATCACGAGTATATTCTAAACATACTTCAACATTAAATTTTATACCTATATTTTTTTTAGTATTAAGGACGCCAATTGACGCCACCCACCTGATGGCAAGTCGCAACGACGTCTAGCGATTGTGTACGACGCTCACAGTACACAATACTATAGAGATTGGCTAGTGATGTGCCTCTTCACGCCCCGCTTAAAGAACCCAGGGTGCACGTGCGCAGGCAAGGTGTTCCACTGTGTGAACCACTAAACTATTACCTAATAATATAACCTAATATTTTTTGTTATAAAAAACAACTTTTCTTGCATCTTTCCAGTTGGCGAAAGAGGCGTGAAGAGCTGTTTTTTCATCATCCATAGTCTCTATTTCGATGATGAATAAAACCACAAGGTTCAGTTTTATTAATATGTATGATGGAAAAAAACAGAATGCTTTACGAAGAACAATTACTTGCACTTATCCCGTTTGTACATAAAACTATTGTATTGTACTATTGTATTGTATAAAACCCATAAAACAAAAACTTTCTATAGTGCCCGGTTACGGCAATAGGCTTGCCCCTATTACGTGGGACCAAAAAATTACTGGCAAAGAGTGGGTGTGTAATGCACCTCTGCCCTATATCCCCGAAGGGGTAGCCTTCGGGGATATAGGCGTGATATATGTATGTATGTATGTATGTATCCCACTATTTTAAGTTTTAGTAATGTCATAAAACGATATTTTAACAGTTAATAAAGAGGTGTATGTATAACCTGTGTTTGTTTTGAATAGGGGAATTGGAATTGATGTTTTAATGACGATGAAACAAAAGTCATGCATTTATCAATTTGTTCACACTAATTTCATTGTCATTATGTGTCATGAAATTTTTGACTGACATTTAATTGTAAAGAGCTTAGACCAACACAAGAACCAGATTTGTTGCTCTGTGGTTGAGAAATACATTTTGCAGTTTACATAAATATAACATTTTAATTTTCTCGAGTCTATGCAAATTTACAAACGAATATACTGCATAAATGAGTAGTACTAAAAGATAGCATAAATAAACTCACAGGAGAATATGAAAATGGACAAAAGGAGTAAGCACACGGGTTTCTTCACAAAGAGGGCCAAATGCAGTGGACTGCATATTACATTTTACATATTAAATGATATTGTACCGCAACATATTTCATTAGGAAGTCCTCCAATTCCTTTTGTTTGAAAAAAACTGGTCATGTGTGCGTCGAGCTCGCTCACAAAGGGTTCTCAGGGACCCCCCTTAAATTTTTTATATTTAATTAATTAATTTATATTTTAGTTTTAGAAAGACATATCTAATGATTTAATATAATTTTTTTTTATATTAAATCATTAGATATGTCTTTCTAAAACATTGAGAGGTTGCTAAGACTGAAAGAATTATGAACTTTGAAATAAAACTTTAACGGACCAGATAACTTTATTAGTTTAGAAGTTATAGAGCTTACGGAACCCGACACGCACTCGGCCGGTTTTTTAATATGATTTCTTTTTGTTATAGCAGCAACAGGACGGAAGGACGGACGTACTGACGGACAGCGGAGTCTTATATGGCGGAGTCTTATAGGGTTCCCGTTTTACCTTTTGTGTAAGGAACCCTAAAAAACAATAAATAGTGCGGTACTTTATTCATTACGTAAATATTGTGTTTTGTTGTGTATAAATATGTAAAAAAAATGACCAACTTTATAATAGTGAAATTGTTATCGAGTTAGAAAGGCTTAAAAGTAGCGCAAAATGGTTCTTGTTGAACACACGGTTGCGCGTCGTCGCCCGTTTCTTTTCTTTGAACTTTGCAAGATATTTCCATTATTAAGAAATAATTTCCGAGTATCTTGATACTAGGTGATAGATAGTATGAAACTAATTAAAACGTGTGCTACGAGTATAAGATAAGAACGAGATAAAAATCATTATCTATATTTCCAGCTTGTCTGAAGATAATAAATCTTTCTTGAACGACTTCAGTATCTTTTTAATATTTCTCTAGCAGGTAGGTGCTTACTTAAAGTATTGCTTGACTTTCAATATACCTACCCAAGTTGAGCCTAAACTTCATGACACACGATTGAAATGCTGTTGAAAGTTTTCTTACTCATAGCTCTTTTCATGATACATCCTTTGATTATGTTATTGCCATTACTTACAAGGTATCCAAGGCAAAAAATATACACCGAGACGCCCACGAGTCCGAGACACCCAGGACTTTAATTGGCTGTGCCATAGCGGCTGACACGTAAGATTTTGTTGCCTTTAATCAACATTTCATCGCAAGGCAACGGGTTTCAATTTTTTTTATATTACTATATAGCTGCTACTTTTTATTAATACGAGTACCATTCGACCATTTTGGACATAACCCATTATATGTGTGCCCGGTGACGGCAATAGGCTTGTCCCCTATTAGGTGGGACTAAAAATACTGGTAAATTGTGGGTGTGTAATGCATCTCTGCCTACCTTTGCGGGGATATAGACGTCCCTCCCGTCTTTACCCCCGAAGAGGCGTTTTGTACGCCCCAATATCGCCACTTCATTCGTCCTACGTTATAACTGTTTCCTGAAAATTTGGTTATTATGTTTGCCAAATTTCATCTGAAAGCATGTGAACTGCGAGCAAATAAAGATGGTTTGGGACCAGATCTTGATAACATCCTCTAGCGTCCACATAAATATAATATAATAAGTTAAAACCACATAAATTTACCTCTCTTAACTTCTAACAGTAATAATTATGTAAGGAATGGGTCATAACAGGCCATGTTGGTCTCTCAATCTACTGAATATCATCTAAAGTTAGTCTGAGCACCTATTTATTAAGTTTTCAACTTAGACCCGAGCCTTTAGTTTAGTTGCTTGACGAGACACAATATTTGTTCATGGTCTAGATTCTAACTATGAACATAGTTTTTGACTTTTAGCTGTATAATATGCAACTTTAATAACAAACGTCAACTATTTTATTACGTACGTTGTGTATGTCATCTTAGTTAGACATTTTGATGGTCATACGTAAGCATCTTTGGATCGCTTTATGTATGAGGTCCCTAGCACCATTTTTGTTGTAGTTTTTTTCGAGATAATTTATTTATGTATCACACCTAACAGATTATACGAAAATAAAATACGAAGTATAATAATAATAAAACACAATAATGCTTAAAACTGGTTATTTTCTGCCTTAAAGAACTTACAATATTAAAAAAAACTTGTTTAATAATTTCTCCGCGTCAATGATAAATAGTACCTAATTAAGGTTGCCACAATGCACACTGTTGGCACCACCTTGAATGGCAATAGGTACTAATTCTCTGAGCTTGGAAATAACCAGCTTTTGGTCCAATTTTTTTTAGGTTTTAATTAAATAAATAAGCCGCGTCCATCTACTTTCATAATAAAACGTAACTTTATTTCGTTCATACCCGAAGCATCAAACAAGGTGTTTTTAGTATATTATGTACTCCACGATCTCATTATCCTTCGTGGAGTGATGCAGCCGGGACACGTACAGTAGCGTATATGGTATAGTAGGACGTAACAGCATGCAAGAGATGCAGAAATGAAAGAGGGCTGAACCCGTAAGCGGGCGAAGACACACATGATAGAAAAAAGCCCCTTACATATATTTTTAAACACTCAAGTATCTACCATATTACTGTCATTACCTGTTTCTACGAATTTCATGAATAATGATACAAAAGATTCACTCAAATTACCTGAGAACAAAGGAAAATAATATTATTAGTACCTAGTGTTGTAACAAAACGAATTCTTTTGTACTGAACATTAATGTTATTTCAAGTTCATGAATAATTCAAATTGTCTACATAAATTTCATATGAAAATTAATGGTACCTACCCATATTATCTTTAGTGTAGATATGCCTAGAAATTGCTTCAGAGTTATAGAGATATTGACTAAGCGAACAGAGCCTTTCGGGGAATTTTAATTTTAAAAGTTTTTTTTGACTAACTGTACTCGCGGGTATAGTAAGAGCAAGCCTGATTACGGTTGGATCGATTCTTAGGAATATTGTCGCCACCCTAATATAGCAGGTTCTATAATAAAATCTGGATTATTACTATTTGGTTGTCTCGCTAAAACTCGACAATAGCTGGTCAGTTTAGGATCATTTTTATTTAAATATTTGTGGATGTTCAGCTGGGAATGTTTAAAAGGTCCTTCTTTTAATTAGAGGTAATATGTGTGTGATGAACAAGTGGTTCTTTGTGAGTTCTATAGGTTTTAGATCTTTACTCATGTAGGTCACAAAGTAACATTTACGAGGGTCAAGACAATATCGTCTATATTTACTTTTATTGCCAGACTTGTAAGCCAATAACGACCAAAACAGAACCTGGCAATAATAACTTACAGTCACTCTTAAAATCTAGTTACCAAATGTTATTAATTTGTAAATAATCCTAGTGAACTATCTGTCATTTATCGCTTACTCGACGCTAATAACTTTGGGTTTATCGTATCGTAATGGCTGTAGCTTAGTTAGTCACAGCGATGGGATAACGGACTTACCCTGTACCGCCGGTGCATGGATCTGAACTGGATTTATTGGAAACACATATTTTAGTTCAGTTTAGTCATGTGTTTATTTTGCTATGCACGAAGCTGTATAATCCACCCTCTGAGGGAACTCAAGCTGGTTTTTGCCAAGCTTGGAAAATATTAAAAACATTATTTGGGCATACTGCCCCGTTTCTCCTGAATCAAAAACATATCAAAACAAAAATGTATGAAATTAAAGAACACTTGTACCAATTTTCGTGGAGATCGGATAAAGACTGTGGCCATTAACACGGAACACACGGACAGGCAGACGACAGCAAAATTGTCCAGTATGGTCTTGAAATGCAAACACTTTGCTCACTCGGTCATTAAATACATACTTTGCTATAAATATAAATAGCTTCTGCTACAGAGCCTTTTAACTGAAAAACAAAAAAAACACAATAAAGTAGGTACATATTATATAGCCATAACAAGCCCCAGACATCTAATTTCGTGATCATATTGTGCTAATATCGTGACTTACGACGACGCCAGAGCACCATTTACCATTAGTTGGACTAGTGGTATCTTGGTCAGATGGAAGAACGTTACTCCTGGAAAGGAATCGGTTGCTGTTTCCAGTCCGGCCCAAAACTATAGCTATTGTGATTCATATTGTATAAATATATCAGAAAAAGTTAGCATACTTCATTGCTTATAAAATGTACAGGTACATTTAGTAAATAATGTAAAAAGGATTCACAAAAAGCAATTATCACGTCCATTTGCAGGCATGTAGTAAATGCATAAAAGCTCTGATATAAAAGCATTCACAGTCGTAAAGTTCTGACGCGTTTCGCTGATCACTCAAAAAATGTCATCATGTGCCAATTCATGGCGTGACATAGTTGGCTAACGGCTAGCACATGATGGTTACATTTATCACCGGATTTATACGACTAAACTGACTTTACAAAATGAGATGGTTCTTGATTTATTATCTGCATGACTTGATGTGCATGAAGTACTCATGCACATTACTACACATAATGTGCATGAAGTACAAATCATGTCTCTGAAATTGATATTTCGTTTAACTGGAACTATTATTAGATCAAAATTATAACCAATGTAGCGGATACCCACGAATTTAATATATATTTGGACATTTTCACACGAAGTCATTCAACCCAAATTAAGCTAATATAAGCTTGTGCTATGGGATCTGGACGACTGATAAACATACTTATATATACTTCTTTAAACTTTCGCGTTTTGTACACATTATAAACTTAAGACTAACTTTTACGCGATTATTGAGATATATACATACCTCTTTATTACCCGACGTTTCGGCTCTGTTACAAGAGCCGTGGTCACGGGTGGACTGGCTTCAGCTCATCGTCGTCTTCGTGAAGTGCGGGTTTGTTCAACTACCCTCACTTCGTTGTCACTAACTATTGTGTTCGGAGAGCCACTACGGCATACCACACTGATAGTATCAGCACGCGGGCGTTCGGTGAGGCGGCGAGTACATTTGCTGATCACCGGATTCCACGACGTCGATAGTCGATATCCATCTTCCCGGTTAAAGTTGGGATACTTTTTATTTCGACGGCTTCCCGCACTATCCAGGAGTAATAGTGTCCGTCAGTGGATAGGACTTGTGGCTTGTGGAGTTCAATCCAGTGGTTGGGACCCGATTCCAACAAATGCTCGGCAATCGCAGACTTGTTTATTTGGCGGTTTTTTACAGCTGCGATGTGTTCTTTGACCCTCTCAGCGATAGTACGTTTGGTCTGTCCGATGTATGAACTACCACAGCTGCAGTCTACCTTATAAACACCTGATGTCTGTAGAGGAATGGTATCTTTAGGGGTTCGCAGGTGGTTTACGACTTTGGAGTGTGGCCTATATACAGTCTTAATGGAGTATCTTTGTAGTACTGTTCCAATTTTGTCCGTCACTCCTTTCACGTACGGCATAAATGCTGATGCTCTGCTTACTCCCAAGGGTTGTACCTTGTTCCTTTCACGGTGTTGTGTATGTCCCTGATACCCGTTCTGCTTCAACACTTCCTGAACATGAGCGAGCTCTTTCTGTAAGTGTTCAGGGTCGCAAAGATCATAGGCTCGACTTACCAACGACACCGCAACGGATCTCAAGTGTCGCGGATGATGATGTGAACCGGCATTCAGGTACTTGTCCGTGTGTGTGGGTTTGCGGTACACAGTGTGTCCGAGAGAACCACTCTCTCTCACTGTTACTTTGACATCGAGAAAAGCCAATGATCTGTCCAACTCCATTTCACGAGTAAACCGGATGTTCCGGTGTATGGAGTTCAAGTGGCTTAAAAATTGTTCTACTTCTATTGGGCCCCCTCTCATAATACGGAAGACATCATCCACATATCGCTTCCACAGTTTCACCTGTGCTAACTGCATGTCTATGGAATCTTCAATGTGTTCCATCCAAATGTTTGCCATCACCGGTGCTACAGGGCTACCCATGGCCACTCCGTCGATTTGGAGGTAATGCTGTCCACAGAGGTATGTATATATCTCAATAATCGCGTAAAAGACCCGTTAGTCTTAAGTTTAAAATACTTATATATTTCTAAATATATACATATTATACATAGAAAATACACGAACTTCTTCTGCTCAAGCTGCTTCTACTAAACTAATGTACTATTAGTACCTATTTTAACCTACCTCGATTAATGGACTATTCAGCTAATTTTATTTTTCTATTCTAGCTAGTCGTTTCCAAAACTAAAGTGTTAAAATTAAATCAAACAAATTCTTGGGCTTTATTATGTATCATTTGAGTTAAATGCATAAGTATAATATTTTAATTTACATCACGTATGGTTTATGTAAATATATGTGGAAGCTTTTAATTGACTGTATCTAAGTCATTGCCTTCTTTGTGAAATTGGCCAAAATCTACACAAAAAAAAAGTTTTAAATATCGAAATTCAGCTTCATATTGCCATAATAAGAAAATTTTACAAAAATATCTGTACCTTAAATCGCATCTTCGAACGCTAGACGCTATGAATTTCTTCTCAAGTAATACTTGTGATGGTGCTCTCTGAAGTATGAATTCCTTTATTATATTTATCCTCGGAGGAAGGAGGATGTAACACAAATCCTCCCAACGAGATTACTTATCCGTGCAAAACGAATTGAGAACAATCCCTCAACCAATGGTTCGATTATGAACGTTCTTTCTTTATGAAATTTGTAGGAATTGAAATATTGAAACATTTAAGTTCACATGTTTTTGAATACTTTCGGTATACCTTTATCGATCAGGAGTAGAAGTTATTATTTTTAAAAACATACGAATTATTTAGAACTAATATGTAAATAAATCTCTCCATGTTTACTTAACAATTGTTATTATAAAGCTAAAGAGCTTGTTTGTTGCATCAAACGCACTTATTTCAGAACCTACCCTTTGTGATGAGTTGTACATCAGCCGAGCAAGGCATTATAACATTACGCTAAGACCAATCATTATAGGAGCGGAACACAGCTACATGATCTCCGAAATGACTAAACGGTTTTGATGTAGTAACCACAGAATCTGATAGACTAAGCATATCTGATAGCAGGAGCTTTGGGCGTCCACTAGGATTAAAAATGTAGTATTAAACAGTTGACTAGAAGATAATGCTTAAACTTTGGGCCATTGTGTACAAATATATTTAAAAAAAGTTAGGTAAAGGCAAGCGGTTAAACGCTAATAACTATATTCCAATTTCAAAATTAAAGAAAGATTCGTTTCGTACTTTGAAAGATAACACGGGAAAAGAGGTTAGATTAGGGCTCTATTAAACGACTTGTTAAACAAACTTTGTAACGGCTAACTTAGGTGCGGCTCACACCTCCCGCCCGGCGAAACGAGATAAAACTTTGATTGGAGAAGGGGTAAATTGCTACTTGTTTTGTAGATTTTTTACCTTCATTTTATTCGAAGTTTGTGCACATTATCATACGAAAGGGAACTTAATGCCACGGGAATTATTTACCTTAGGTCGATGCAGCGCAGCCTCATCGCTTAACTGACCTCTGTCACACTTTTTTTTTTTAATATGGAAGACACTGAGAGAATTTCCAGTAGTACCCGGCCTTGGTATTTAGGCGGCCGGGTTTGTACGTACACAACTTTTGGATGGATAGCGAAAGAGTTCCTTCTAAAAAGGGAAATTGGCCCAAGTCTATTGTTTCTGCGATTCACATTTTAAAATATCTGAAGTGAAAAAAAAATGGAACCAGCAATAGACTCGCCACCTATTACGTGGGTCTAAAAGTTACTGGCGAAGAGTGGGAGAGTTAAATACCCCTGCCAACCCATGCAGAAATATAGGCGTGCCACGTAGTTACGTCAGGGTTTGTATGTATGTTGTTTGTTACCCAAACATAATCCAGGATAAGACTGTCAAAATACATCTCTATTACTTCTAAAAACCGCCTTCGAATACTATTGACAATAAAGTAAGCCTCCCACCCTTTACAATAAATCCTAGCAATAAAATAGCAAAAGAATGAGCTACTAAACACTCCTATAAACCAGTCAAAGCGTTCGTAGGATGTTATGTCCCTTTCTAACAATAAGAAGATGACAAAGACGTCGGTGTGAAATACAGTGACAGTGCCGGTATTCACCTCAAAGAGTACTAGTACATCAGGAGAGATTGTTACAAGGAGCGTCTAGAGTATAATATTGTACTCAAAGTGGGGCCATAAAGTATTTAGTTTAAATATATACTTTATATGTTTTCACATTTTCTTATTATTTATTTATATTACTTATTTGATACACTTTTTGCGTGCATGATTTATATTATATTTATGAATGACTAGTTGATATTCTATTATTTTATTGATAGCTACTTTATCTAGAAGTAACTTTCATCCCACGTTTTCCCATGGGGATTGAGAGGGATAAACCTATACTTGCAGGTGACGCCGCTGACATTATCTAGTTATTACTAGGCTACTCGCATCCAGCCAGCGTCGCATTATCATCACACGGCTGTCCACTGCTGAATATAAGCCATCCTATGAGAGACTCCTGGGCAACTTGCGTCCATCTATCACCTGCTATCCCACGTATATCGTCACTCCACTGATCCTCATTGCGCCCCACACTACGCTGCCTGGCCAACAAACAATCTCCACTCAAAACTAAATTTGAACGTCTATAAAACTTTAATTATAGAGAAAACATCAACCTCCCAAACAAAAACAGGGCAGCACCAAACTGACAAATATTGTAAACATCTGAATTTTCCTCAAACTGTATTAACAACACAAAACTGAAGCCCTTTACAGTTGTGGCAGACCTAATACCCGTTTTCCCTGTAATAAATCATACTTCATTTCATACTGCAAATGTCTCCGCCTATCAAATCTCGCTCGCAGATCTTATGGCCCCAGAAACAGACTATGAGTCGGTCTGAGCATTTGTTTTCCATTACCTCTGTATTTTCCTCTTCCATTAAGGTATATTAAAGGAGGACTCGGTCGAGTATCGAGGTGAGCTTTTTTACTAAGAAACTATTACTTACTAAGAGATGTTTAGTGTAGTCGAAGTACCTAGTAGTTTTTTTTTTATTAGTATATTGAATAATGAACTAAGTTTAGGACATGGCCCTTTATTTTCAACCTATATCTATTATTATCATCTACAAAGTTAATGCACTGCAATTTGGAAGTCATAAATTTCTGGTACGTGAGCATACACCTCACGTCACTTCCGTACAACATACGCCATCGGTCGACCAAGTATTGCCAAAATCGGAGCGCATTTCGTATTTCGAATGTGCCAACCGGACGTCGTCGGACCGACACCCGGCGGAAACACCCGAATGAACACGCTTCGCCATTTCCCGGTAACAGCTGATTTGGAAGGAAGAAATAGCTCGTTCCATTTTAAGATTTATCTTGCCAGTTTTATTTTTAAAAGTATCTCTTTAGAGGTTACTTTGCAAAGTTTGTCTTTAAGTTTAGTACGAGTTATATTAGAGTACAGTTGGAATGGTTCTCTTTAAAACAAAATACACAAATATAGAGCCTGAAATCTGTTGACAAAACCCACACACACACGTAGTCACACCCGTTTATGCAATGAGGTACCTAATCAGAGGAATTTTATACGTCCACTTTTTACCAGTAAATAATGGTGTAATTATCATACTTTGTAACGGGAATTAACTTGAAACTTGACATAGATTACGCTACAGGGTGACTGTGATTACGGCAATTGCAACTTTGTCAAAACGTATATAATAATAGATTATGAAACGCGAAAGTTTAAACCTTTATAAGTAGGTCAGTATTGTTACTTTTTGCATTACCTAGTGTTAACGTCAAGAAAAAAGGGTTGAAATATCGAGAAAAATAATACATATAGAAAATAAAGTAACAAGAAAATAAGGTAACAAGAAAATAATCTCATCATAGGAATTTAATCCAGCCACAGTATAACCATTTTCAAGATGAATATCATACGGACTTGATCCTGGATTTTCACCAATTTGCACGCAGCTATAAAGCTTGAAGCGAAAAGTTGTTTTCCATTTATTTGTGAGCCTTCTAGCCTTATCTTCAAGATATCACTTTGGAGAGTTAGCGACCGTCAGAGATCTGGCTAGAAGATTATCTTACTATCCATCAAACGCAACCAACTTTCAACCATATTACTTTACAATTTACTTTGATTTCCCTAAGCATTGCAGCAATTTTCGTGGACACGAATATTCTTTCTAAGCAATACTGTTTCACTTTTCAAATACAACATGCAACCTTATTTTATAAAAATAAGGCGCATATTCGTTGTATGATAAGTAGAACCATGAATACACAAATAAGTTTTTGGTACAATAATGGAGGTTTCGCTTAAAATGTGAGCTAAAATGCTTTTATAAAAGTTTGGTGAGTAGAAAATAAAAAAGTTGTGTGTTTTGAATAGTTAGAAGCTTTCACATGACCTCGTTCTTTGGTATTAATGCGGCCAGGGTGGCTCGTTCTGAACTTAAACTGATTATGAAAAGTCAACCTCAAAAGCTTTTTCATTATATACAAATAACACCTATTTAATTTCTTTTGAGGACATCTGTTGTTGAACAAAAGTGTCAACTTGCGTAAACAACTTGGAAAGCTATGACGTCAGTACAACTTACGTAAGTATTTAATACTAAAAGGTATTATAAATAAGTAGATTTGTTTGTTTGGAATTGATAAACTGTGAAAATAGGTTATGGACTAATTTTAATAAATGAATACTTTTTACTCCGACAATATAATATTTCCGTGGATAGATTTCCGTATGGAATCGAGATATGTTATGGGTTCCCAAAACTATCAAATCATCTGACTCAATAACGTTTACCGCGTACTGACGCGGTTTACCGTAACGTCAAGTGTACGCGATAAACGATCAATATACTGATTCAATCTACGAGATTGAGTCAAGTGACTTGACCATCCAGTGGACCATTAAACCGCACGGAGGTGGCTGCGAGAAGCCGCTAGCTATCTAGTATTATATTACGATTATCTTCTGTAGTACAAATTTGGTACCAAATTAGACTGCCTAGATAGTTCAGTATGCTGCAATTCATTTTCATAGTTCCTTACTGAAGATGAACTAGTATAAGCAGGATTTAACTGCTAGTAACCGCTGTACATTCAGATTTAACGCTAACGACTCAATGCGCATAGAAACTTTGTTCAACTACTACTTTGACGACGTAGTGATTGTGCCTCTTCGCGCCCCGTTTAAAGAACCCAGGGTTATATGTGGGAGGAAAACGTGCGCAGGCAGGGCGTTCCAGGCCACTATCGTTTGTAAAGTGAGAAGTTTCTGTAATAATATCAACTTGTTTTCAAATTACTGTACCTATCTTTAATGTTTATTAAACAGAATTTGTTTAAAACGGCTGCACCGCAACCACGTAAGCTGTGAATCGATTTACCAAATAATTTCATTACGTCTGTATTATCTCTCATAATCCGTGCCACGGAGAGCACGTTAAGCCGTCGGTCCCGGTTGTCATCCAAACATCTATGGCGTCGTTACGGGTAGTTGGAGCCCTAAAACAAAAGCCGACCGGTCTAACTACAGAACATCGATATCGCCCATGGGTTGTGGAGGTCAGATGGCAGTCACTCCACGGAAAATATCGAAGTTCAGCCGAATCGCAGTTGGGGGCTCGAATGATGATGCTGGTTTGCATTATCTCTGAGTGTTATATGCTACTTTTTAGCCTGATAGTTTTGTGTTTCCGTCACAATTGAGAACGATAAAATGGCTGTTCTCTCTGAGACAGTCTTGAGAATGCCTCGTGAGTAGGTGAAACATAATAATATGTCGACGTTTATAATGTCTTCTATTTAGCGAAATTAGTGCAATTATATATTAAAAATTCAACATCTTACCCCATTGTTTTATCATGGATTTTCGCCAGGTAACGCCTGATTCCATTTAATAACGATAAAAATACTACGCGAGTGGGATCGCGGGGATTATTTGTATAACAAAACACATTTCCACTGACCAATGACGCAGTCAAGACTATAACGTAAAAACAAAAAGTTTTATTGATCCTCCTAAAGGTTTACTAGTTCTGTTTATTGTGTATTTTATGTATCATAGGAATTACATGTTGTTTATGACGTACTAGCGAAACGCCTACGACTTTGTTCGAGTGAAATACTTAAGGAAATATCCTCTCTTGATGTGTGAAACTTTAAAGATTTAAGTGGCAAAAAAAAGCGGATAGGTGCGACTCGAACGAAGGGTTTCGTACCATTATCTCTAAAGACGGCAAAAAAATCCGTTTGTTGTTTGAAAGCACCCTTAAATATTTATTTAATTCTATGTTATAGTATTTGTTGTTATTGCTGCAACAGAAATACATGATCTGTGAAAATATCAACTGACCACCTATTACGGTTCACGAGATATAGCCTTTTGTCAGACGGACGGACAGCGGCATCTTAGTAATAGGGTCCCGTTTTACCATTTGGGTAGGGAAGCCTAAAAAAGAAAACATTAAAAAACATAAATACCCAGTTTTAATATATATCTTTCGATGCTACTTCGCTCCTTGGCTATCCGAAGTTACACCTTTAATTACAAACTTGTACGGTGTCTTGCACGGAGCTTCACGCCGCACCACGCCATAGGTTTTGGCCTATAACTTTTGACACCTTAGGGCTAGGTCATTTTTCGACTTTTTGGCTTGCCTCCAGATCGAGGGCTATCCATAGAGGGGTCAACCATCATTGGAGCATAAGCAGTTCGCGAGAGCTAAGGTGGGACAAAAATTACATTCCCCATTTCTATATCTAAATTTAGAAATGGGGAAATGGGGAACAAAGATGAATAAATTACAAAGAGGTATCTATCTATCTATATAGATTCTATATAGATAGATATACCTCTTTGTAATTTATTCATCTTTGTACATCGCTCAAACTCATATCTTTTTAATTTCCTTTAATATATCTTTCGTGACCTCAGCTTACACTTTCATAGATATTATTAAACATAAAGCTGCTGTGTTATATAGCCGACCACTCAAACGTGTGAAGTGGTCTTTAAATAGTCAAATTGGCGGGTTGGGTATGGTTATTTAGGTCAGGACTTTGCGGTGGGTCCGGTAATTTGGTGCATGAAGGAGGTAGCGTTAAAAGCCTTTCTATATTATACGAATTCTCGTAAGTAATTGATTCAAACACGAACTACTTATACGTAGGTCACACTAGAAGTTTTGCGTAACTTAAAAAAACAACATGTTAAAACCAAAATATTATGTTTATTGCTTTTCAAAATACTCTCCTTTACATTTTAAACATTTTTTCATGCGATCGAACAATTTTTAATACCGGAGGACCACAGATCTGAAGGCATGTTTTCTACGTGCTGATTGAACGCTATCACTGCCTCTTCGGAGTTGGTAAAAGTGAAACCTCTCATCAAATCTTTGATTTTGGGGAAAATACAGAAATCACAGGGTGCTAGGTCGGGGCTATGCACAGGATGGGTGACGAGTTGTACTTTTTCGGAAGCTAAAAATGACTTTGTTTTGTTGGCCGTGTGTGAAGAAGCGTTGTCATGATGTAGGACAACGCGGCTTTTGGGTCGTCTTTCGCCAACTTTTTCTAACAAATGGGTAAACAAATGGTAGAATACCACTCGGTATTAACACTCTTTTGATCTTCAAGTGGAATTGTACAGATGGGACCCGTAGCTGAGAAAAAAAATGCGATAATTTTTTTACCAATGTTTCTCGCCTGCCTCACTTTTGTTGGCTTGTTCTCATCTTCAAACACCCATTCACAAGATTGCTGTTTTTTTTCGGATTCAAAACAGTAAATCCACGTTTCGTCTCCTGTGACAATGTCATTAACAGCATTAGAATATCCGTGGTCGTACTTCAGTAGCATCTGTGAGCACGATTCCACGCGAGCCCGCTTCTGCTCCGCTGTCAGTTCATGAGGGATCCAACGACAACAAAGTTTCCGAACTTTCAATTCTTCGTGTAAAATTTTCTGGATTTGATTCATACCAATCCCCAATAGGCCTCGAATTGTCTAATAGGTAATCCGCGGGTTTTCTTCAACTATCGCTTAACAGTAGCCACATTATTTTCGTTGACGGCAGTTGAAGGCCGCCCTTCACGAAATTCGTCATGTAAAGAAACTCGACCTCTCTCAAATTCAGCAAAACATCGCCTCACGATGCTCAAACAAGGTGCTTCTCTCCCAAAAGCATTTTGAAGACGAGCGGCACAGTCTTGGGGAGAGAGAGAACTTTTAAAATCATAAAAAATCATCGCTCTAAAATCTTTTCGACTTATGTAATTCCATTTTCGTTGTATACGTAGAACTTTGATGGGTGATAAAAAACAATTGACACATGATTTCCCGCCAATTGTATTTTTTTATTACTAAGAAGGTTGTTTAAAAAAATATAACATTCGAAATTCAAATAGCGGAACTATTAGCTAGAAGTGCATAACTTTTAGTGTGCCCCATGTACTAAAGTTCAATTACATAAGCTAATATCGCCGAGGAAGGAAGAGATGCATTGCACGTGGTTCTGTAGGATTCATGTAACATTTATTTCTTTACTATCTAGGTACTTATCTACAACGTGACTTTTAGGGTTCCGTACCCGAAATGTAAAACGGGACCCTAATATTAAGACTCCACTGTCCGTCGTCTGTCTGTCACTAGGCTGTATCTCATGAACCGTTATAGTTAGAAAATTGATTTTTTTACAGATGATATATTTCTGTTGCCGTTATAACAACAAATACTAAAAAACCGAATATAATAAATATTTAATGGGGCTCCCATAAAAAAAAACGATATTTTTTGCCATGTTGGTACGGAACCCCTCTTCGCACTTGGTCGGTTTTTATTAGAGATAATGGAATCCTTATTGCGTGACTTCGACTCGCACGGCCCATTTTATTGTTTATTGTGCAATTTGCAGCTCAGGCACCACAACAAGAATGTATAATTAATTACGTATAATAATATCCAGTCCTCATTTTCAGTTGGTAGAGAAATACAACGATAATAACTGAACTTACTGAGATTCTAAAATATTTTTATTATTAAGCAAAAGGTACCTTACTCAAACATAAAAAAAAAATATCAATGTTTGTCTACAATTAAAAAATAGGTTACAATGATAACATCGGCAAAATTAATGAATAGAATAACCAAACATCAATCTTGTCTAAAAACAGTCTGTATCTCCTCGTGTCATCGATTTTTGATGATGCCATTCCTTCCCTCTTAAGTGATTCATTTTTAAAATTTAACAACCATTCGGATCGCCTTTTTAAAATTAGTAGTCACTGTTCCTCCTGAAGTATTGTTTATTTGTACCTAAATTTACCTAGCTACTCCGTTGTTGCCCCATTTGGAAATTTAAAAATTTGATTTTACCAATTGAAAACATTTTAAAATCCCAAATTGAATCCATCGTGAATATTCGGCTTGAGGACCAGGCTTGGGCTCAAGCTACCCTACCGGTAAGGTTTGGTGGTTTAGGAACGCGCAAAATTTCGAGTGTAGCTTTGCCAACAAATCTGGCTTCTATACACAGCACCCGTAATCTCTCAGGTAAAGTTTTAAAAACTCCTGCAGATTTAAACTGTGAGATATCGGGTCTGGATGAAGCCCTAAATGCTTGGATGGCCGATCTGCGTCGAAATTTACCTTCCACACCCAAGAAACAGAGGGCTTGGGACTCTATAGTTTCATCATTATCTTATAATACACTCTTAGAAAATACATCTGATATATACCGAGCCAGACTTCTAGCGGTAGCCAGACCAGAGTCCGGACACTGGCTGCATGCATATCCTTCTCCAAACACTGGCACCTTCATTGACCCTTCTACTCTTCGCATAGCTGTCGGTCTCCGGTTAGGCGCCCAGGTGTGTGCGGTCGGTAAATTTCGTCGCATTTGGTGTCGAGACACTAGGCCCATGGGGCAACGGTGCGCATCAGCTCTTCACGGAACTCAGCAAGCGTCTGAGGGAAGAGACTGGGGATCTCCGCGCAGGCAGCTTTCTCGCGCAAAGACTCTCATTGGCAATTCAGCGCGGGGATGCTGCCTGTGTTATGGGCACTCTGCCTAAGTCTCCCTGCCTTACTTATTTATTTTAGTGTTTTAGTTTTAGAAAGAAAGAAAGAAAGAAAGAAAAAAAGAAAGAAAAAATTGTAAATATTCTGAAATAAAAACTAACTTCAAGTTACCAAACATGGATTAACTTTTAATTGTCTGGACGTAACGTGTATTTAACAGGAGCCAAAAAATGCGTCGTATTCCGAACAAAAAATCATTATTTTAATCACCTCTTTTACGTTGGACGTAAGTAGGGTCCATTCTAATTGTGTTTACGTCGTTCTATGGCGTTGCTCAAATGGGCGTAAAAGCAAAATTTCCGTGCAAGGAAGCATTCTCACCGAACGGTTGTTACGAGCAAAAAATATTTTTGATGGGTTCGAGTAATAGGGGTGATAGAATGGCCTCTTTATTCTTCACAAAGATTTTTTGCAAGGATACGGGAGTATATATTTTTTTAATATCAAGGATAATAGGCACGCGAACTAATGGACAGAAAACCTTTTTATATTATCAGCTGTTATCACACTTTGCTAACTGGTATTATATAAGTCCAAGTATAATTAATATTAATGACAGGGTGCGTATGGGACCGCCGGGCGCCACTGGAAATACCAGAGATGGTGGAGCGGCCGCGGAATAAAAAAAAATAAAAAAGGGTGCCAACGCTTTTAGAGTGTCCAAACCGACCTCTACCTCACCAGCAAGTGGTACCTACCCGTAAATAGGTGCAAAGGCTCTTGTAAACCGAGTCACCGGTTACGGGCCCCTATTACATGACCCCAATACTGTAAGGGTTTGCACAACTTAAGAAAATAATTAAAAATATGAAGTATATAGTATAGTATAGTCTTTTAAATTATTTTTATCCTTTTTCAATTAATATTTAACACGGTTGTGGAATTTTTCAAAATTTTGAATTCTGTCTTTTGAATCTAAATTACGTCATACCCGTAAGATCTTCTATTGAATAATGAAATGAAATGATTTATTTATTTGTATAGGTCACTAAATGGCTCTTACAAACGTCAGTAAGTACTTAAAATAAACAATGTCATTGCTTCTATATTTACATGTACTGCCAGATTCGCAAAGCAATAAGTAGAACCGAGAGAAAGAACCTGGCAATAAAACTCTCGGTCACTCTTTTCAAATAATTGACTCATTTACACATTTTCTTGAATGAATGTACATTGGTCTCGTGTCAAAATCAAAAAGAGTGTATAATACAACAAAAAAAATATATAGTCGCCTAAGTACAAAATATGCTACAATTACGGCATTTTAGTAGGCGCCTGCACCATGCTCAAGCCAGACACTTTTATCATTAAGGTAATCAACTGTCTTATAATATGCTTTTTGACATAAAGTGGTCTTTATAAAAGTTTTAAATTTATTGTCGAGCATACAAAGGACCGATTCAGGCAATTTATTATAAAAGCGTATTACATACCTTCCCCCTTGAAAGTTGACAGTGTTGGTTATAAACCATGTAGCTAGCAAAAATCTCTGGTTTAAATAGCCGTTTTAAACCTTGTATGTTACCTTAAGTAATTTTCGCTCTCTAAATAATAATATCAATCGCCCAATTTGCTGATACAAAAAGTTACTACACCCTGTTAACAATAGCGATCCACGTAAAGGCACAGGGGAGGAAAACTAATTAATTATCAAGATTCGATCCCAAAGATATACTAGGCGTACGTTAGAAATCTATTAGGGTAACCATGATTCAATACAATAGTAAGGAATTTATTTTTACAATTTAAAAGTTTCTGTTACCTTATTATATACTCGTACTAATATTATAGAGCGGAAAAATTGTGTGTTTGTCTATACTACTATACCTATATTGTAAAGAGGAAAGATTTGATTGATTGTTTGTTTGAGGCGAATAGGCTCTGTAACTAACGACCCGTTTTTGAAAATCTTTTTTTTTTTTTGGAAAGTATTTTTTTTTTATTTCTTTTCCTTTTAATCTTTCACTCATATGTGGCTTTATTGCGGTAATGTGTTCCCACGGGAATTGGGAACGAGACAACTATTACACGCGGGCGAAACCATGGTGATCAGCTAGTAACGAATAAACTGAAAAATTACTGAACCTATTTCAAAAGTTTTTTCACTATTACAATGTTATGCCTTAGTAAGATAGACTTATTACAAGAAAATATCGCACAGGTAAGGTCGGGACGAGTCGCTATTTTTTATGTT
The DNA here is from genome assembly GCA_963556515.1 of Nudaria mundana. Taxonomy (NCBI): domain Eukaryota; kingdom Metazoa; phylum Arthropoda; class Insecta; order Lepidoptera; family Erebidae; genus Nudaria; species Nudaria mundana. The sequence continues at coordinate 3,057,368 of OY748303.1, read as the reverse complement.
TTTCTTATTTCTTTTATATGTTGGACTATTTTTATTTTATCATTTCGACTTAAACGCGTATTTTATCTTGCCTTGCCTTATTTAGGCAAGGAGTTGATAGAGAGAGAGACAGAGAGAGAGAGAGTATGGATAAAACTGACAGAAATTCAAAGTACCTACCTATCTTCGTAAAGACATAAAAGACAAAGTTCTGGAACGCACCTGAGACCTCATGGTCTCAGGTGCGTTCCAGAACTTTGAGCATATTTGCCAAATAGTTACTCATCCGTATCTTAAAATGCCACTGATTACAAGTAAGGACAGGTTAGAAGAGCCCAGAGTCCAAGGTCTGTTAAACATTTGTTTACTTATCTCCAATTATCCTAAATTTAAATGCCGAATAAATGGAGTCCCTACTCGAGAGGTTTTTCTACAAATAGAAAGATCCTACCCAACCTGTTGGCAAATACATTTGTCTCGTCCAATTCGTCACTCGGGAGTTTATTTGGGTCAAGGGTCTCGGGTTCGATCCCCAATTCATTGTTTGCAGACAGAATTACACACTGAATGATAAAACAAATAAATTACGGCTGTTTTTGAGTCTAAGTTTAAAAGGGATTTAAGGGTTATTTTTCATTTTGCAAATTACTCATTTTAGTTTAAGGAAAATACACAAAAACATGTATTTATCCCCGAAGTCTCAGAGGCGTTAAATACGTTCAAATTTCACCAGCCACTTTGTTGGTCCCAGAGGACATCGCGTTTTTGCCAGTCTAGTCTAACTACGGTAGAGAGAAGTGCATAACACACCCAGAATTTGCCACGTATTAGGGGGCAAGCCTATTGCCGATACCGGGAATAATAGAAAATCGATAACCCCGTTTAATTCAAACCAAAATTCCAACAGATGTTACATAACACTCCAAAGAATCTTAGCAGTCCGAGCGTATTGACAAGTGGTTAAAAAAACTCTGTACAATCTTGAGTTTTCATTAAATTATTATAAGCAAATATTTAGTAGCAAATTATTTGATAAGAGACAAAACAGTCTCTCACAGAGCTAATTTGCGAGGGTAATGTTTGCGCCGTGTGTACTCTTATTTCACTGGGAATAGTCATAATACACGGTGCTTTGAGTCCATGTTTTTCTTCAATGTAATTACGTCTTATTTGAAAATTTTATTTAACATTTATTTGGTAAATTTTAATATTGAGTTTATTTTCTATTTATTAGATGTTTGTTATATCTGCTTATTATTATGACTAATATTTTAGGGTGCCTATCCATTTATACGTTTGGGGCATAATATAAACATTGTTACGTAGTTACATCATAGATTTATATATGGGATAAATTTAAATACGCAGTAAAAATCTTATCGCCCTTCAATTTATAAGCTACCTCGGTGGCACAATGGTACTATGTACGGACTGCCATGCTCGAGTTATCGGGTTCGATTCCCGGGTCTGGTGGATAATGTATAATTCTCTTTAGAATTTTACCCAGATATTTATCCCAGAGTCTGGAACTTGTGCCCGGTAAATGGCAATAGACTCGCCTCCTATTACATGGGACCTAACATATCTGGCGAGATGTGGGTGTGTTTGCACACCTCTGCCTACCCCTTCGGGGAAAAAGGCGTGATGCTATGTTATGTTTATGTTATGTAATTTATAAGCATCAGATAAACATTTTTTAAGGTAGATATTTTTTTCCCTGCAAATAAACCAATTGTTTAATAATACTAGTAGGTACTAGAAATAACAAAATTGAAGGATTTTTGATTAACAGTTAATTAGTACCATTTATACACTACTAGTAGGTACTTTATAAAACTCAACGCTCGACACGCCATTACTAAACATTTATAGAAATATTCAAAGTTAACCGAGGAATTTCATTGGCTGTGCTATAGCGGCTGTCACATAAGATTTTGTTGCCTTTCATCAACATTTCATCGCAAGGCAACGGGTTTCAATTTTTTTTTCAAAATTACAATACAGCTGCTACTTTCTATTAAATTCATTCGGCCATTTTGGACATAACCCATTATATGTGTGCCCGGTGGCGGCAATAAGCTTGCCCCCTATTACGTGGGACTAAAAATACAAGCAAATTGTGGGTGAGTGCACCTCTGCCTACCCCTATGTGGATATAGGCGTGATATGTGTGTGTGTGTGTGTGTCAAAGTTAACTCTTGTACGAAATCAGATCATCTTTCTTGTGTTTTAGACAGGCAAAGTAAACACCTCCCAAAACATTTCAGACAGTATAGTAGGCCCTTTTTATTTAATGCACATAATAGTTAGGTTTACTCACAGATCAGTTTGTTTCACGACATCATCATAGACTGTGATATTACTACCAATTTAGAACACCAAATCATACAAGCAATTTTACTTATTATTATGTAGCTATATAAAAACAAACAACAGTATAAATAGGTCTTCCTATTTAATTAATAAATCCTTTAAAATGGTCGTTTTCGTTGAAATATCTTCCATTTGATTGACTATCCATCTCTTTATGTAACTGGGGCATAACAATCATAAATTACAGTAACTTCACTAAATCTTACAAAATGGAACTTACAAATTTCATTAAACCAAAATGGCATTCAACAAATTACCAACAGGCAACATCCATACATCTCAGAAACAATAAACAGTAACATTTTGGTACCAACTCCCTTTCACTCAATACATCAGCCTGTCAGTGTGGCCAACATCACGAAACGAAATGTGCCAAGGCTGTACTTGGGAACCAACAATATCTCTAAGCTACAGAGTCGCTGGAAGAGACATACTGCTGTAACTAATGGGTTTAAAATAATTTTTTAAACTATCGTGCTCATTCACATTACGATGTTCTTCCGTGATCATGGCGCTTGCAACAGTGCCAAATTATCGGAAACTCGAAAGAACATTATACGGTTTATATCTCGATAAATCAAATAGTAAAGTGGTCATTTAAAACTTTACTACCAGTCCGTAACTGATTTATAAACTGGAATTATTCGTACCAATATCGAGTTATGTGTAAAATTCGTAAGTTAAATTAAATTTTTAGTAAGTATGTACTAGTTATGCCTATAGTTTCCCATACCTAGGTAAAAGAGTATTCTTGTTCGCGATTCCCATTGACTGGCGGTGGTGGTGCTCTAGTAGGTTGGACGTACGATCTGCGTGAAACTAAGTACTCGAAGGTACTGGGTTCGATGTTCGGTTTATATTTGCACTATTGCAAACACAATTAATTTATTACCTACTGAATTTAGGTATTTGTATATATGTATATTGCATAACTATTATATTTACAAATTTGTTAAATCATGTTTACAAGCACAAGTTCTCTTTAACTTGAAACAAGATGGCGTCGTGTGTATATAAATAATAAAAGTGATTTATCTTAGCCACTTCCAGAAAGTGTTAGATCTGGTATATCACACAGAGAATAAGATTAAAGAAACAACTCAGTACGGTGCAGCCGACTCGCAATTTATTGTTCATCTCGAACGTGGGTAGTTCAACTATTTACTATTTTCTCTAGACATACGACATGGAGCGGGGCCCCAAGTGATTAGTGACTACGTCCTCGCCGTCCGCCCTGGACCCCAACTTGACCACGGTAACGCAGTGGCAAGTTGGGTGACCGAACGTCCTAGTCTGTACTTGCGATTGGCCAATTTTTGAGATTTGTGTTCCTATGGATAACCCCGACTATACCCCCGGTCCCGATACTGCCCTTTCCCGGGCAGTATCACCGACGACATAATGCATTCATCACGGACTCCGATACCATTTGATTTGGGGGCTCGCGTCGCGCCTCCTAGTTGCAGCGCGATGTCGACGCCCCAGGGAACTGATGCTGCTGGGACTGACGATGGGTCAGCTCCCAGCAGTGTGAAGAAGAAGGGCCGCTCTTCTTCTGCGACAAAGAAGAGGATCCTCGAGAAGGGGGGGGGGGCCGCCGCGCGACCGAAGCACCAGCTGCTCCGGGTGGGGGTCCCTCCTCTCCAGCGATTCGGAGGAGGAGGTGCCGGTCAAGACGGTGCGTACGCGTCTTGACGGGTATAGAAGGCAGCCGCCAACCCCTCCTCCGTCCTCTGTACTGTCCTAGCGAAGTCGGAGGGAAATCGGTGGGCCGCCCGCGCTGGAGCTGATGAGCGTTTTTGCCCGCATGAACGCTGCCATGCGGGGCAATAGGAACGTGGCGGGGAGGAAGAAGATTGTGGCTTCATTGGTGGGTGAAGCCCAATCTTCCCTCGACAAGCACCTCGCGCGGAGCATCACTAAGGAGGAGGCGAGGCTCCGGAAGCAGGTGACGAGCCTGGAGGTGGAGCTCGCTGCTTCCCGGAAGCAGATGGACGACCTGCGGCGGGAGGTCGCTGACTTGACCAAGGTGGTCAAGGCGCCTCCCGGTCCCATGCTGCCGCCTCCTCCTCCGACGGCTGGACCAGCGCCGAAGACGGCGCCCCCCACAGCGCCCACAACGGTGCCCACCAAGGCGCCCACCACGGCGCCCACCACGGCGTCCACCACGGCGCCCACCACGGCGTCCACCAAGGCGCCCACCACGGCGCCTACCACGGCGCCCAACACGGCACCCACCACGGTGCCCGGATCGCCGCCACAGCCTGTGCCGACAATGGTACAGGTCCTGACGGCGATCGAGAGGCGCCTCGCGGTCCTGGAGGACCGCGGACTCGCCGACACTGGACGAGACTCAGTTTGAGCTATGGCTCACTGAGCTCGACGTCGTCTTCGCTGCGTGCCGTCCTCGCCCTGTCCTGCTCCTGGGTGACTTCAACGCCTGGAGTGTGGCGTGGGGCTCCCGGGAAACCAGGTACAAGGGGAGGCTTCTTGAAGACTGGACCAGAACACGTGGTCTGGAGGTCCTCAACCGGGGGAATGTCGCCACCTTCTGGCAGCGGGGAACAAGCTCGGTCGTGGACGTATCGTTCGCGACCTCTGCCCTCGCCGCCCGTATTACTGGCTGGCACGTGGAGGAGGGTGAGGAGACGCACTCGGACCATCGGTACATCCGGTTCGATGTCGTCCGCCCACCTGACCTCCCACAGCCGGTAGAAAATCCCCCGGATCCACGTTGGGCACTTCACCATCTGGATCGGGAGGCTCTCCTGGAGGCATCCATCGTGCAGACCTGGATTCTGGCACCGGACCGGCCTACCGATATGGATGCCGAGGCGGAGTGGTTCAGGAGAGCCATGTCGCAAATCTGTGATGCGGCGATGCCTAGGGTTACACCCAGACCGGCAAGGAAGCAGGTGTACTGGTGGTCGCCGGAGATTGCACAGCTGCGCGCAGCATGCATCTCCACCCGCCGTCAGTACACCAGGTTTCGCCGGAGGCATCGCCGCCCAGACGACGTGGCAACCCGAGAGGCGGAGCTTTATCAGGCTTACAGGGAGGTTAAAGGTAATCTCCAGGAGACAATAAAGCGGGCGAAGACGGCGGCCCGCGAGGAGCTCCTGGAGACCCTGCAGCAGAACCCATGCGGGCGCCCGTACCTACAGGTCAGGGAGAAACTCCGACCTAGGGCGCCCCCACTGACCCAGAGTCTCCAGCCGCAGCAGCTGGAGCGGGTCATGGGCTCCCTGTTTCCGACGAGCGCGGAGGAGCACGTCCCTCCGCGCATGGCTCCGTCTCTGCCCGACGCGGATAGCATCAGTGAGGACGACGTACCCGAAGTCAGGGGGGGGGAGCTAGGTGCGGCAGTACTCCGGCTCAAACGCCGGAAAATCACTGCCCCCGGACCCGACGGCATTCCTGGCCCTCGAAGAACTCGGGTCTCGACTGATGGGGCTCTTTAGCGCATGCCTCGAAAGGGGCCAGTTTCCCAAGGTGTGGAGGACGGGGAAACTGGTCCTGATTCGTAAGGCGGGGCGGCCGGAGGACTCACCGTCCGGATACCGGCCGATCGTGTTGCTCGACGAGGTGTGTAAGCTCTTTGAGCGAATTATCGCGGAACGCCTCGTCGAGCATCTCTCGACGGTGGGGCCAGACCTGGCGGACTACCAGTACGGTTTCCGTCGGGGACGCTCCACCGTGAGCGCGATCATGCGTGTCAAGAGCCTGACGGAGGAAGCAGTCTCGCAGGGCAAGGTGGTGGTGGCGGTTTCTCTTGACATCGCCAACGCGTTCATGGAGCCTTGCCATGGAGCTGCGTTAGGGAGGCGCTCGTGTATCACGAAACGCCTCTCTACCTCCGTCGTATTGTCGGGGCCTATCTCTCGGAGAGGGCCATAGCTTTCCCCAGCTGGCTCGGGCCAGCTCGGCGAGACGTGTCGTGCGGTGTTCTGCAGGGGTCGGTCTTGGGGCCGCTTCTGTGGATTATCGGCTACGACTGGGTGCTGCGGGGTGCGTTGCCTGAGGGCGTCGGCGTAACGTGCTACGCCGATGATACTCTCGTCACGGCGCGGGGTGCAACGTACCAGGAGGCAGCACTCAAGGTCACGACGGGTATTGCTCAAGTCGTGGGTCGGATACGGCGGCTGGGACTGGAGGTGGCCTTGCACAAGTCCAAGGTTCTGTGTTTTCACAGACCTCGGAACGGTCCACCTTAAGGTTCCAGCATAAATGTGGGAGGCGTTAGCATCGGCATCAAGCCCTCGATGAAGTATCTAGGGATCGTACTTGATAGCCGATGGAACTTCGGAACATATTTCCGAAGTTTGGTCCCCAAGGTGACACAGCTAATGACATGCCTAACCTAAAGGGACCCAACGCTTCCTGCAGGAGACAGTACCTGGGGATCGTGCGGAGTATGGCACTAAATGGGGCTCCCGTATGGGCGGCGCGGTTGACGGCCAACAACTCAACGCTCCTTAACAGACCGTTGAGGACCTTGGCCGTCGAAACAATAAGGGGCTACCGCACGATCTCCGGAGAGGCTGCATGTCTCCTAGCCGGGACCCCTCCATGGGACCTGGAAGCGAGAGCCCTTGCGTCATTGTTCCAATGGCGCAAGGAGGCGCTGGAGCGGGACCACAGGCCTGCGTCTCGAGAAATCGATGACCGGCGGTCCCAACTCCGACAGGATCTCATGGAGTCATGGAGGATGCGACTTGAGCAACCCAAGTGGGGTGCCACCATCATCGCGGCGGTGAGACCGATCATGGACGATTGGCTGCAGAGGCAGCATGGTGACCTCACGTATCGTGCGACGCAGATTGTTACCGGGCATGGATGCTTCGGTAGCTATCTGTTTCGCATCCGTCGTGAGGTCACACCCCGGTTTCAACACTGCGAGGTTTCCGATGACGACACCGCACTCCACACGTTGGTGGAGTGCTCAGCGTAGGCGAGTCAGTTCCGGGACCTCGTAGTGGGTCTGGGCGTGGATACTCTCTCACTGGAGACCATGCTTCTGCTTCAAGCCATGGTCTCCAGGGGGAGTAGGTGGAACGCGGCCGTGTCCTTCTGCGAGCAAGTAGTGCTCGCGAAGGAGGCGGCCGAGAGGGAGAGGGAGCGTACACTCCCCGCCGAGTTCCGTAGTCAGCGGCGAGGGCGCCGCAGATTCATCTACGCCCAAGACCATCGACCTCCATGATCGGGCCTAAGGACGGCGGGATCGCCACCCGTCGTCCTTACAGAAGCAGGCTAGAAGGGTTGCGTGCTGCGGGGCCTTTGCCCCATAGCATGCAACCAGATTCACTCACTGACGCGGGATAAAACCCGACCCCAACGACGCGGGATTCTCATCCCGACCCAACCCCCGCAGAGACCACAGAGGTGGTCAAAGTCCACCGGGCGCCACTGGAAATACGTTCTGCTTGTAACCAGAGACGCCCGGCAACGGACGTTAGAGTGGCCGCGGCCCTAGGCCGCGGGACTAAAAAAAAAAAATAGAAAAAAAAAGACATACGACATACTAGTCACATCAATTGAGTTTACCAACCAACTTTGCATAATGTGAAGTTTTTTAGTTTCAAAGTATTAAATTTTTTTCTGGTCTTTTTGGTCCTGCTAAATAATGGGACTTTCACTGTAAGTTAGCTGATGTTATAGGGATCAACTTAGGTAATTTCTAATCCCGGGAATGTGTTCCCGTGGGAATTGAGAACCAGAAAACTATTTCACACAGGCGAAGCTGTGAACATAATAATTATAAATCTATATATAGAAATGGGGAATGTAATTTTTGTCCCCCCTTAGCTCTCGAGAACTGCTTATGCTCCAATGATGGTCTTTGGATAGCCCTGGATCTGGAGGCAAGCCAAAAAATTTGGCCTAGCTCTAAGGGGTCAAAAGTTATAGGCCAAAACCTATGGCGTGGTGCGGCGCGAAGCAACGCGCAAGACACCGTACCAGTTTGATAGAACACGTGAAAAGAATATGTCAAAGATGATGCAATTAAAATATCATATATTGCTATAAAGTAAAGTTCACTCACAATACGTAAAAGAACTTACACACTCGGAGCTTTCAACCTTCGCAGCTTAATTTAAGCTTCGCCGACAGCGGGACTTGGAAACGCAATTATTGCTCTTGTATTTTCCAGTAAAGACGAACAGCTTATTGAATTTGTGTGTTAGAATTTAACACGTATTATATTTCTGCTTTGTTGTTATATTACTTTGTGTGGTTCTTTAGAGTATTTCTCTTTGCAGTATTTTCGACGACGGAATATATTATTGCTTAGACTGAAGAGATTTTATTAAGTGCTATTTAACATCGCTTCTGGTTGTTGTCATTTTGGTTTGAATTACAGATTACTTATAGATTTACTATAGAGCCCGGTAATGGCAAGCTTGCCTCGTATTACTTAGGACTCACTAAACTACTTACAAACAGTATGTTCGTAAGTAAACGGCCTGCCAAATGCATTTTCATTTTTCTTAACGTCACCGACCGTCATACATTTACGCACTTCACCTCCCCGCTGCAGGGGCAACGGGGAGGCCTCGTGTGGGACTCCCGGTCCTTGGATGGAAAACGAACCGGACTACCCACTAAAACCCATCCACGGTGTTTCTCCTTCGCCTTTGCCGGGCCGCCGGATAGCCAGAAACTGCTAAACGACGGCGGCCATTTTGCTTTAGATTAGATTAGATACTATAATTTTATCAAGAAATGTGATCGAGTGTAATTTGTGAAATGTGTGTGAAGTGTTATAATAAGAATATCTGCTAATATTTATTATTTCAGAATATTTACAAGAAACTATATACTATATTACTTAAATATATACAAAGAACATCTATATATGGAAATGGGGAATATAATTTTTGTCCTCCCTTAGCTCTCGAGAACTGCTTATGCTCCAATGATGGTTGACCGCTCTATGGATAGCCCTTGATCTGGAGGCAAGCCAAAAATCGAAGATTTGACCTAGCCCTAAGGGGTCAAAAGTTATAGGCCAAAACCTATGGCGTGGTGCGGCGCGAAGCACCGCGCAAGACCGTACTAGTTATTAAGAAACCCATACATAAATAAATAATTAACTTGAAAAACATGACTCGTGAACCATTAAGTAAGGTTCTGAACCAATTAATTCTCTTTACACTCGTATTTACCAACGTTATCTTTCTTTCCTATTTGTGTTTAACCAAACAGAACCGTACAAGCGACCATACAAATTTGAGTACCTCGTTTAAAAGACTGTTCGAAGCTCTTTGTGAAATGTTGTTTCAATATTTGCCAATTCTGTTATATCTCCAAGGTTTCACTGAACGTACAGTAAATTGTCGCGCTCAATAATTCCGTTGAGTTGGCACTTGAAGGGTGCCTGAACATAAATACTGTTGAGTGCAGCCAACTACTACTCGACTATGGTACTTCTAGTGAAATATACTTATAATAGGTTTACTTTGTTTCTTACTTGGATTGAGAATGAAGATTTAAGAGGAAACGTTTAATTGATGGCTGATTTGTTAGTTGAATCGAATGAAACAACGTTATGTTACAAATCTTAGTAGGTACGTTGTTTGTGTCTTATCGCATTTCGTACAATGTGACTGTTAGTTACTAGATACAGAACTACTAGTTGATCACACATACACATATCATGCCTATATCCCCGAAGGGGTAGGCAGAAGTGCATAACACACTCACAATTTGCCAGTATTTTTATTGTCCCACGTAATAGAGGGCAAGCCTATAACCGTCACCGGGCACATTTATAATGGTTATGTCCAAAATGGCCCAATTAATTTAATAAAAAGTTGTAGCTATATTGTTATTTTGAAAAAAAATTGAAACCGTTACCTTGCTATGAAATGTTGATGAAAGGCAACAAAATCTTATGTGCCAATGTGTCTAATTAAAGTCCTGGGCGCCTCTTACTACCTGCTAGTTGCTGCTGGTGGATAGTACGAGTATAGTCACAGTCGCAAGGTGTGGGTAGGTTTTCAATATACTGTGGTATAGTTTATAGATAGATTCATCGCTGTCCATTCCCATGGGAACACGTAGTTAACTTCGGACCTTCAAAGTTGCTGGTTAGATGTCGGTGTATATTAATAATTCCCGTCTGGCTACCATTTCACAGATATAGGAGTGATAATTATGAAGATATTATTTTTACGTACTCCTGCACGTCATACACACAGAAATTGACACAACAACCGACTTTAAAATACCGAAATGGGACCAAATAATTGTTGGAATGGGACCAAACTGAAATGGGACCAATTTAGGAAATAAACATTTAAAAATGCAGTCGAATTGAGAACCTCCTCCTTTTTTGGAAGTCGGGAAAAGCTTACATTTAGAATGTTTCAAAATGGTGTTTGGAGGTAGGATAATATCAGAAGAGTATTAGATGACCTTAGCTACAAGACAATCATTACTCTTTGGAGAGGGTAACCACAGAATTAAATATTTCATAACATTTTCCTAAGGTCTATGGTCATGTCAAATGACAACGTCCAAATTTTTCTCGGAAATAATAAAATTTCTTTTTATTTCAAATCGACCACATATTATTTTATTTTTCTGAATACTAACAACTTTTTTTTTATAGGTGCTGATGCGGGTGCCGCGAAGCCTGCCGCCTACCTCCTCGGCGTGACGACGACGCCACCGCTTCGGTGCCGCCGGGGCAGCGCTGCGCTTCGTGACAGTGCGTCGAACCTATATAAACTTTAAAGCTTTCTGTGTTTACTGTTTAGGTTTAGTGTATTCATAGTGAAAAGTGTAAATAAATGCAAGCAGCAAAAAATAATGGATGTGGCAATGCGAATGTAAATTCAGGTGAGCTTGCAAGTGCATCAAGTGGTCTTGTACGGTGCCCACATTGTCCCCAAGCCCGTTTTTTTAAAGGTGAACGCGGATTGAAAGTACATTTTGGAAAAATTCATAAAGTACAAAATGTATCTTCAAACGCGTCTACGATATCCCAATTTTTTCTAAATCAACAAGAAAATTCTGATAATATCGAAATTCCCTTTTGGCAAAGGTTAAGTACCATGAAAAATTCTATTCCGGTTTTAAAAAGAATCCCCCGAGGTGCGAGACCCTCTGTGGCTCAATGTTTAGCCTCCTGCATTGGTCAAGTAGTCCGGGAAAATACCTTTAGCGCTTGGGAACAAATGTTAACCTTCCCTTATAGAATCCTACACGTAAAGAAAAGGCCGTTGACATCTTTGACGGTCCAAATCAAAGAAAATTGTACAAACAATTTTAACAGTTTAAATTCAAATTCAATCCACATTTCGGCCCCTGATTATTCTCAGGCCAAGAAATTAAAACTTGTAGACAATAAAGTAAGGGAAGGCGACATCAGTGGGGCGGCAAGGCTACTTTTTAGTAGCGACGTGCTGGCTCCTTATTCTGTAGAAACTTTGACGGGCTTGCAGAGTAAGCACCCACCATCCGCAGCTGACCTCTCTTTCCCTGATCCTCCGAACAACGATACAGAAAATCTTGAGACTACTGCCAAGGATGTGCGCACAGCTGTTGACTCCTTTCGTTTTGGATCAGCTGGTGGACTTGACGGTCTGACACCACAGCACCTTAAGGATCTGTTGTGTCCGAGCGCTGGGGAAGCTGGTGATGCACTTCTGAGGGAGCTAACAGCTCTAGTCAACCTCATGCTCTCAGGCAATGTGGACAGTGGCATCACAGATATTTTGTATGGGGCCAATTTATGTGCCCTTAACAAGAAGGATGGTGGCATTCGTCCCATTGCCGTAGGTAGCACTTTGCGGCGTTTGGCAGCCAAAATTTGTTGTCGTTTTTATAGTACGGAGCTTACTACCAAATTTCAGCCCTTTCAATTAGGTTTTGGTTCAAAAGGAGGTTGTCCATCCATGCGCTTGCAACATGCCTTGACAGTAGCGAAGATGGAGAGGTCATCTTGAAAGTTGACCTGAAAAACGCCTTCAACTCTGTAAACAGGGACACCTTGCTGACACAGGCCAAATTAGAAACCCCCAAAATATTTAATTTTCTTTGGCAATGCTATAGTCAGCCAACAAAATTAATTTATAAAGACTACCTTTTGAATTCAGCCGTTGGATGTCAGCAAGGTGATCCGTTGGGACTGGTCCCAACGGATCACCTTGCTGACATCCTTCAGTTTGGCCATTAACCCAATAATTCAAAAAATAAAATCCAAATTTAACATTTGGTATCTAGACGACGGGACTTTAGGGGGAAAAGTAGAGACAGTTTTACAAGATTTAGCCCTAATAAAGAACGAGTTTCAGTCAATTGGTTTAGAACTGAACCCGAATAAATGTGAGATTTTTATATCTGAAAACACAGATAAATTAACAACAATCTCCAAATTCAACTGTCTGGCCCCCAACATAAAAGTTTTGGACAAAACTTCTTTACGCCTCCTAGGGTCCCCGATTTTAGAAGATGGCTTTTCCACTTTTATCGATGAAAAAATTCAAAATTTTGATCAGGTTATTGATAGTCTATGTAATATCAGTATTCATTCAGCTTTCACTATTCTTCGTTTTTGTCTTTTCGTTCCCAAATTTACACATGCTCTCCGTTCAGGACAATTTTGGAAAAATGTAGAAATTTTGGGCAGACTAGACAACTTAATACAAAATTCTTTGTGTAAAATTTTAAATGTAAATATTAATGACCGGGCCTGGGTCCAAGCGTCTCTTCCAGTTCGCTTGGGCGGGCTAGGTATTCGCAGAGTCACAGATGTCAGTCTGCCAGCATTTCTGTCGTCGGTCTATAGCACCGAAGAATTAGTCAGGAAAATTTTGTCAAATACACTGATTGATTCCGAGGTGCGATGCAAGACCGATGCCATAAATGCTTGGAGGATGTCTTGCCCCGACACTGACCTGCCCTCACGCCTAAGCTCACAGCGACTTTGGGATTCACCGCTCTGTAAATTGAGAATTAATACACTAATTGACACTTCTGTCAATATTTCAGAGCGTGCACGCCTACTAGCTGTTGGAGAATGGGAGTCAGGGTTATGGATCCAGGCGCTCCCATCGCCCAACATCGGTACAATGTTGGACGACACTACCTTCCGCATTGCCACTTGCCTTTGGCTGGGTACACCTTGTGTATCCCCGCATCATTGCACCTGTGGAGTAGCCGTCGATAATCTGGGACACCATGGCCTTTCTTGTAGCAGGTCGTATACCTCGGCACGCTATTCTAAACGACATAATTCGTAGGGCTCTTTCCACCGCAGGTCTACCGGCCGTACGCGAACCAAATGGTTTAGCACGAAGCGATGGAAAGAGACCGGACGGTATGTCGTTGCTACCGTGGAAGATGGGAAGGCCTTTGGTGTGGGACGCTACATGCGTTGACACCTTAGCACCTTCACACCTTCCAAGCACATCCGGATGTGCCGGCGCTGCTGCTGCATCGGCTGAAGGCTTTAAACGGCGTAAATATGCTAACCTAGCAGGTGATTACATATTTTGTAACATAGTAATTTCATTACACTCACAAAACGTAAACAAACATTTGTAATGATACCCCTAAAGAGTCTCATAGGCCTCCCCGTTGATCCAGCTGGTGGGTAAGGTTGACTTATACTGTTACAATTTGAGCCGTTTGGGGTTGAGACACTGGGGTCATGGGGTCCGAGTGCTCGCCGCCTTTATAGAGACATTGCTAAACGCCTAATCAATGCTTCTCAGGACCAGAAGGGTGGCTATTTTCTGGCCCAAAGAATAAGTATCGCCATCCAACGTGGCAACACAGCCAGCATTCTGGGAACCTTCCCAGTCGGCAATGACGCGGAGGATTTTTTAAACGATATTTTGTAATGTAAATATTTTTAGTCTATAATTATGTTTATTTTGTATATTGTAATTCTTATTGTAAATTTTTCTAAGTAAATCATCATCATAGTGAACCACGGGGAAATAGAAGATACCATAATGTCAACTTAAACTATTTTATAAACGAAAAGAATTGCTGCATCAACTCGAAAATGAAATCAAATATTTCCACGAAATCAAATTCTTTCCCGATTTATAAAATTCAAGACGGCACGGATAAGATACGAACATCTAAATGAAATCAATGTTCGATTTATTCGATGTTTTGAGAGGCATTGCGGTTCGGTCCATCGCTTCATCGATTTCCAGCCTATTTATGGAATGTGAATTTAGAATTTCAAATATTGAACAAACAGGTTGAATGCGGAACTTTTTTTTAAAGTTTATTGTTTCAGCCAGAGACTTTGGATGGCGCTCACTTCGCTATGCTACTCGTATATATCTATGGTTTCAGCAGTCATTTTGGCGAGAACATTTCAGCCTCGTTTCCAGTAATAAACAAAGTCCGTAGCTTCATGTAGCATATAATAGTTAAATAATTTTGAAATCGATCTACTTAGTAAACTTTGAGGTCGTGTAAAACCAAAGTACAAGTACAAAAAAAATACAAGTCTTTCCTTTTTCAAGTTTCGAGTACGGCCGTGCCGGTTTTCTTCTGCTCGACTAAACGTGGGCACTGCCGTGCCCCCAGATTATCAGTATAGAAATGGCTGTTGAGAAGAATTCTTTCGTTGATAAATATCTACATTATCCCTAAGTAACATGGGCTTCTTTTTATTCCGGTAATGTGTTCCCATGGGAACCGGGAACGAGACAACTATATCACGTGAATATAGAATTGTCCAGTTGTAATTCCAAATTGACGTCTTTTCACTATATTTTATGCACAAACGATAGTGTTCATAAATACTTTTTTTTTCAATTTTAGTCTGTGTATATGTCTTTCTAATTGCTAATCCAGATAATCTCTGATACAGATAGCTGATGTTATAATGAGTGCTTAGGTTACATTTTATCCCGGGAATGTGTTCCAGTGGGAATTGGGAATTAGCTAATTCAACGCGGGTAAAGCCGTGCGCATCAGCTAAGTAGTTATTGTAAATAGGAGTACGTGAACTCATCTCGGATTACGGGTATTTTGAACCTTGTAATTTTCAAGGTGACTCCGATTTAATCGAAGTACATTAAGTATTAAACATATATAAATGAGTATGCTTAAGATTGTGGTAGAATTACTTAGAATGAGAAACTTTTCTAATCTAGAATCTCATTCACGCTAAGCTTTGAATCAAATAAACTACAAACTTGTTTTGAATAGCAATGGATTGAATTACCGAGAAGCGGTTCGGAGTTATCGTCTTTCTCGATTTGTTTTGAGTTAGATTGAAATCTTTATATGCTATATATAATATAATGATACTATAATATGTTCTTAAGTAGAAATATCATAATAAGGTAGGTATGGCATTTAACGCCCACTTAACGTTTGACTATTTTTATTATTTTATATATTAATTTAAGTAAAGAAAAAATGCGATAAACAAATAAACCATACTTTTCTGAACCAAAATATATTGATTGGAAAAACAATTCTTTAAATTTTTTGTATATGGCATCTTTATAAAAGCTCGGTTTTTGGGCGTTATTAACGATACCATGTTTATTAACGGCCACTTAGGAAAGTCGCAATTTAGACGCAGAAAACATATTCCTGGAGGATAAATATGCAATAAAACATAGCAGTTACATATAAATTTCTTTATTACAAACAAAAAAAAACATAGAAAATTAAAATTTAACAAAAAAAATATCAAAAATCGTCAAGTAGTAAAACTACCAATAAACTTATGTTAATAATGATCTAAACAAAACTTTTTGGTTAAATATGAACATTCACCTAAAATTACACGTAACAAGCTTGTCTTAGCAAAAAAAACATTAATTTTCTCCTAATTTGGGCGTTATTAAACAGAGAACGGCAATTGCGCCCACTAATTGCGCCACTTTACACTGCACAGCTTTATTTGCAGCTCTAAGTCCATCTTCTGTCCACGAGTCTCCTTTTTTCTTTTACTCGACGGCGGCATTACAGATCCTAAACAATAAAACAGTTCATAGTTCCAGGCTTCAGCTGTCCCATACACTAAGTATGTAGAAAACAAATTTTGTATTAAATGGTTACCCAAAGAAATGACAGTGTACTGAGCGACGCTCTCACGCTATATTATTTAAACCGTACCTACCCACATAAAAATATAAATAAATATTAAAAATAAAGTATTTGGTTTTTCAGACTAATACTTCCAGTCGGTTCTATTAACGAAACGGAGTCCAAAATATTATTTCCAAAACGACTTGACCGACATAATTCACCGTGTAAATGGTTGGGCCAATAACGCCCACGAACGGTAATAACGCCAATCGATAATAATAGCGGGCGGTATTACCAGATTGGTTGTTATTGACTGTTACTCGTTTTTTTTTACAAAATTATGAACCTTGTCTTATAAATCTTAGTGTAACATTAAGAATAATCACTAACTACACCACGAATACTCTAATATTAAAGAATAAATATAAGAAAATAATTTAAAACTTACGATGTCTTCAGAGCACTTTTTATAACAGCGACGGTCACGAGCGATACTCTTGAAACGCGGCGAGTCACTGGCAAGATGGTAGCTTGAGAAACTCTCTTTTACGCTAGACGCGTTCCTATTGGTGTTAACTATGTGTGCCTGCTCTGTGACGGTGTACATTTGAATTAAAGTACGTTTTGTAGGTTTTGGGCGGTATTTGACTGCGGGCGGTAAATGACATACCGACCTTATAGGTAGAACAAAACAAATTCATCTAAATACAGTTTGAATGCATTTACGTCTGTAGCTCAATTGCAGACAGTATGCAGTTGATGTGAAAGTTTCTATGAATGCATGTCCCGACTGAAATTTTGAACTGCCAAATACTAGATAGATGGCTGACCATATTATTATATTTATTACACGTTGTTCAGATTAAATCCAAGACGCCCAGGACTGTAATTGGCTGTGCCATAGCAGCTGACATGTAAGATTTTGTTGCCATTGATCAACATTTCATCGCAAGGCAACGGGTTTCAAATTTGTTTCAAAATTACAATATAGCTGCTACTTTTTATTAAATACATTCGGCCTTTTTGACATTACCCATTATAAATGTGCCCGGTGACAGCAATAGGCTTGTCCCCTATTACGTGGGACTAAAATACTGGCAAATTGTGGGTGTGTAATGCACCTCTGCCTATCCCTTCGGGGATATATGCGTGATATGTGTCTGTGTCTGTCTGTCTGTCTGAAAACAAAGTCGCCTGATCCGTATGTACGCTTAAATCTTTAAAACAACGCAGCGGATTGTGATGCGGTTTTTACTAATGGATAGAGTGGTCCTCGAGGAAGAGTTTTTGTACGTCCGCTAGTTAATTATAACGGTAATAACGCCCATCGATAATAATAGCGGGCGGTATTACCAGATTGGTTGTTATTGACTGTTTCTCGTTTTTTTTTACTAAATTATGAACCTTGTCTTATAAATCTTAGTGTAACATTAAGAATAATCACTAACTACACCACGAATACTCTAATATTAAAGAATAAATATAAGAAAATAATTTAAAACTTACGATGTCTTCAGAGCACTTTTTATAACAGCGACGGTCACGAGCGATACTCTTGAAACGCGGCGAGTCACTGGCAAGATGGTAGCTTGAGAAACTCTCTTTTACGCTAGACGCGTTCCTATTGGTGTTAACTATGTGTGCCTGCTCTGTGACGGTGTGCATTTGAATTAAAGTACGTTTTGTAGGTTTTGGGCGGTATTTGACTGCGGGCGGTAAATGCCATACCGACCTTATAGGTAGAACAAAACAAATTCATCTAAATACAGTTTGAATGCATTTACGTCTGTAGCTCAATTGCAGACAGTATGCAGTTGATGTGAAAGTTTCTATGAATGCATGTCCCGACTGAAATTTTGAACTGCCAAATACTAGATAGATGGCTGACCATATTATTATATTTATTACACGTTGTTCAGATTAAATCCAAGACGCCCAGGACTGTAATTGGCTGTGCCATAGCAGCTGACATGTAAGATTTTGTTGCCATTGATCAACATTTCATCGCAAGGCAACGGGTTTCAAATTTGTTTCAAAATTACAATATAGCTGCTACTTTTTATTAAATACATTCGGCCTTTTTGACATTACCCATTATAAATGTGCCCGGTGACAGCAATAGGCTTGTCCCCTATTACGTGGGACTAAAAATACTGGCAAATTGTGGGTGTGTAATGCACCTCTGCCTACCCCTTCGGGGATATATGCGTGATATGTGTCTGTGTCTGTCTGTCTGTCTGAAAACAAAGTCGCCTGATCCGTATGTACGCTTAAATCTTTAAAACAACGCAGCGGATTGTGATGCGGTTTTTACTAATGGATAGAGTGGTTTTCGAGGAAGGGTTTTTGTACGTCCGCTAGTTAATTATAAGCGACTGATTTAACTCGATATTATTATGACATTATTTATTTATTTACGCACACATTAACGTACTTCGACCAAATCGGAGATGTGAGTTATAAACGGGTCACTTGGTCCCTGAGCACCAGTGGTCCAAAGGAAGGCACCACAAAGCTCTATATTTAGATCCTAGCTAATATCACGTATCCATATTTATACTTGATATGGGGCCCCAATATCAAGTATTAGCCTTGATTATCCTAAAACAACTAGGTAGGTATATAAAAAGGAATTAAGGTAGGTACATTAAATGTTTAGACCCTTTCACAACCTTTATAAGCTAATCCTTTCAAATGAAAACTAAATTACCTAAAAATTTGCATGTAAATAGAAACTAAGTATCATTCTATTATCCTATAATCACATACTAATGTATGGTTATTATACGCACGAGTAACTCACGTCTTTATTTTGATCTATTTAGGCTACAGATTATATTAGGGGCTCTTCAGGCTTGTCAACGCCGGGCGCCCATGAAAATTCCCCGAGTGTTCACCAGAGGCGAACGGAAATGGATGTACGACCAGCCGCGGCCTTAGCCCGCAAAACTGAAAAAAAAAACCGGCCAAGTGCGAGTGCGACTCGCGCACAAAGGGTTTCGTACCAAAAAGAACAAAATCACGTTTATTGTATGAGCCCCCATAAATATTTATTATATTTAGTTTTTTTTTAGTATTTGTTGTTATAGAGGCAACAGAAAATTTCATCATCTTTGAAAATTTAAATTTTCTAACTATCACGGTTCGTAAGATACAGCGCAAGACAGATGGACGGACGGACGGATATACAGCGAAGTCTTAGGGTTCCCGTTTTACTTGTTGTCTACGGACCCCTAAAAAAGGGGCTCTTCAACAGAGAGTGTAATATCTAGGTATATGTCACTGTAAGATTGTAGATTGTACCGTTGGACTGTAATCAGTCTCGCATAATTGATGGGATGATTGTGATTACGCATATACCACAAAAAATATCTTTCATTTTATTGTATCACTTTTTCGCCTTAGTAATTATACATTATGGATGCAAAGTTTCATCTTTCTAGTGCTAGTCGTTTGGGAGGAACATAGAGGGACGAAACTATGAAGCTTAAAACACACTGGTCCTTCACATACGACGTATGCCACGCGACGTGGGAAACAGCGACACACTGGTCCTACGTCTTACCACGTCTGACGTTTACATTTTCTACGCGCTATGACACTTTAAACGAGTGTGACAGCGTCGTACGCGTGGGATAGCATGGGAACACGCGAATCTGGCGCGGTGACGCGTAAGGGCGCGTACACATAGAACGTCCGTTTTACTGATAAGTTGAAACGTATATGTTATTAGTGTATGTAGTTGTATGAGCGAGTTCACACAGAATACAGTATTCCGGATCCAGTACACATAGAACGTCCGTTTTACCGGGCCATTTGCCGGTCTCATTCCTAGAGTAGTGCACATGTCCAGTCATAATCATGGCAAGCAAGGCGTTTGAAAAATATATTAACCAAGAAGTCCAATTATTAAATAGTCGTCGGTCCTGTAAATACTGTGTGAATAATACCTCCAGTAGCGACGGATCCGTTAAAATCGGTCCTGTAAATGCTGTGTGAATATTACCTCCAGTAGAGACGGATCAGTTAAAAAGGATCCTGTAATAACGAACGTTCTATGTGTACGCACCGTAAGACAGCGTGGTTGACTAGTGTGTTTGTTACCATACAAATTGTATAGGCCAGATCCTGTTCAAATGTCATAATGCGTGGGGTACGTCACATGTGAAGGATGAGTTTGCCCGTGCCATAAAGGTTCCGAGACTTGAACCCTATAAATGACCAAAGCTTTTACTGTGATTAAACATGGAGTTTACCAAAAGCACAGTTAAAGCAACATTGTTTATTCCCAATCCAATCTCGGTATCAAACTTTACAGCCTCGAATTGCATGAATAAATAAAAAATATAAACCATAAACTACGGAATCATTTTCGGGCAGAATATTTCTATAATATAAAAGGCCGAATACACATTCGACTTTACGACGAAACTATTGAACGACGAAAGGTTTTACGACGACATAAATTAAGCGTGAAACTAAATAGCATAGTTTATTACTACAGTGACTGTAAATAATCGGCATCGCAACATTCGTAAAAATAAATAATTTGTGCTAAGTATGAGGATGTTATGAATTCGCCCAACTTGGCATAATGTGTGACTGCTATCGAAAGAATGAATGACAGAAGTCAAACACAAATTACGTCTTTATTCTTGAAGACAGACAGAGGTCCTTATTATGCCCATGTTTCGCTATATACGTCGTTGGTCTATTGTTTTGAACTGAGTTTCCGGGACTGATTGTATTGGCGAGAACTTTGTCTTTTTGTTAGCAGGTGCACTGCGTGCAGGTTAGTATGAAATGGGCACCTTAGCAAAGAATGAATGGCATGAAAAATTTATTAAAAACCGGCCAAGTGCGTGTCGAGCCACGCATAGAATAGAACTAACAAAGTTATCAGATCAGTTATAGTCACAAATATTTTCAGATTTTTCAAGCCAGCCTTTAGATTTTAGAGGGGGGACGCTCTGTTTTACCAAAAAAAAAAATGAGCTATACAACGTGTTTCATATTAGTGTGGTCATATCTCAAGGTTGCATTGGGTAGGGCCTAAATAATATATTGCGCGGGGTCTTTAATTAATTTAATAAAATATTGACTTATAATGACGTAGTCGATAAATTTTCCTTTTTATCGATAGCTCATTGAAATGAAGCTCTAAGACTGCACTACAAAATAAACATATGATTAGAATGAACTCTAGATTTGACCTCAAGTAGGTTTGCCAAACAGTGAAATAGATTCGGACAGTCTCGTTGTTACTCAAAATTTTAACCAACAGATAAAGTTACTTTATCAATAGTTATCATACAAAATAGTTTCCGAATCACAACTTGGGGTCAAAATAAAGAGTGCCTACTCAAAGTTATTTTTGAAGTTTTTCTATGAATTTATGTATCACGTGATTGTCGTGAATGTCACAACTCACACGTAATTTGTTGTCAACCTACTCAAATACCAGGAGCAACGCATTTGCTGTCGAAGAAAAGAGAAGAAACATTTATGTTCTTGTCTTCCTTAAATTTACACTTTTTATAAATTGGTTCCGCACAGATATTTAAAATACAACTGCTGTTTGTGTAGAAGTTTATGTTGTAGCTGTTGAGAACGCTGGTGGGTATAGTAGTATGTAGGTATTCAGTTTCGGGATAGAGAGATCGTGGATGCCAGTCACTGCACTACCATATCGTGAACTCTCTTTCGACTCATTTACCATGAAGTAAATGATCTGCAAGGTGTTTGGTTATTTTTGAAAGAGTAGGTAGGTACTTAGGTTCTCGATTCGTCATGATAATGTGATGCATAAAAGTTCATAAAACATTATCGCTAAAAGTGGCAACTTGTATGGTTGAACGAGGATATCAGAAAAAGTAGGAGGTGTTGGTGTCAGTTTCACTAATATGTATCTTAAGGACCCCTAAAAATTACAAAGAGAACCGCCCACTTTTTTGATTGGAGCCGCTTTGAAGAAACTAGGTATCAGTAGCGATGTCGGCATATATCAAAGACGTACACGTCACAACACGTAAATTTTACCGCAAAACCCATATTATTCCGGTGTTGCAAGTTAACGCAATGTTCTTCATAAACGGGGACTTTATTAGCTTTTTTTATGCTGGATATTTGTTCATTTTAGCAATTGGTAATAAATTACTAATCTTAGACTACATGGATAAAGAAAGTCGCTTTTTGCGTCTGTCTGTTCTAATGTATGTTTAGTTCTTGAAAACTACGCAACGGATCTTAAGCGGTTTTTTTTTTAAATGGGTTTAAGTAGGTTTCGAAATGTATTTACATGCATACTATCATGCGAGCGACGCCGCGCTGGCATTCAACAATTTTATTTTATTTCATAGGTCTTAGGGAAATATCCTGTGTTTATGGTAAATAATAATTATGTTATTATTTATCTCTTAAATTATTTTATACTAGGTACCTACTAGCTTTTTTTCATAAATAAAACTAAGTACCTACTTGGTACTTTTATTAGATTTTTACCAAAATTACGACGTAATTCAAGGAAATAAGACATTGGACTTGGGCAACACTTACAACTATCTAATTTCTTTTCAGTTGCAAGTAAACTTTGATATTAGGCGTACGTAGTAATCTGTGTTAATCGATCATGGCGTATTTAAGTAATAGTGAATATTATGAAATGATACTTTGCGTCGGGGCAGCCGATGGCAGTCTGCGTGAAGCTCGTCGCGTTTATCGAGAAAGATTTGTGGACAATAGACTCGAAGGTGAACGGCGGCGGTTACCATCTGTGGAGTGCTTCCGAAAAATGGTGAACCGTTTACATGACACTGGTTCTTTCCGTGGTTCCCGCTCAGAAGGCAGACCATCTGTTGTACCACCAGAGCAAGAACAAAGTATTCTCGAGCATTTTCAATCCAATCCCAGAACAAGTACTCGCCGCGCTGGAATTGTTCTGGGAATGAATCATTTGAGAGTATGGCGCGTGCTAAAAGCAGATGGTCAACATCCGTACCACTTCAGGCACACCCAAGAACTGACACCGGCTGATTTCGTACCACGTCTCAACTTTTGCCAGTGGTACCGAGAGGAAGCACAACGATCCCCTAGTTTCGCGAACCGTATTTTATGGACCGATGAAGCATCTTTTACTCGTGCTGGTATCAGTAACCAACATAACGAACATGTATGGACTCATCAGAACCCACACGCATCTGCAGAAAACAACTTTCAGCATCAGTGGCGTGTTAACATTTGGGCGGGAATAATCGGAGATATTTTAATTGGTCCTTTCGTGCTACCGAGTTCGCTAAACGGTGAAAATTACCTCGCGTTCCTTAGAAACGTCTTAGAACCCGAACTTGAAAACTTGCCTGTAACATTGTACACAAATATGATGTACCAGCAAGACGGGGCGCCAGCACATTATGCGAGAGATGTACGGGCGTATTTAGATGAGCGGTTTAACCAGTGGATCGGACATGGTGGTCCCATACCTTGGCCTCCGAGGTCACCGGATCTCACACCACTTGACTTTTTTTTGTGGGGCTATGTCAAAAACAAAGTGTACAGTGCGGTATGTCTCACGCGTGAAGATATGGAGTCTAAAATATTTGATGCATTTAGCAGTGTAACTCCAGACATGCTGTGTAATGTAACTGCCAGCATGATGCGACGGACCCAACTGTGCATTGATCAAGGCGGCGAACATTTCGAGCCGTTACTTTAGTACCTACTTTTTAGTTTTGTGTTTATTAGAGGTAGGAAGTGTATTTTTTATTAAATTCAATAATGTTTATCTAAGTATCGTGATATTAGTGAGTTAGTTGTGTTTATTGTGGAACACGGTACCTACCTATCTACCAGGATGACATGCACAATGAAATCGGTTAGTTTTTGTTGTTTTAAAGTCCACAACCTATCATTACTACAAAATAGTATTCTGTACCAGGAGCATATGAAATAAGAGTTGTTTACGATTCATCGAAGAGGACTGAACCTTACGAATAAATTTGACCCTAGGTAGTGTTGGGTTTATAAAATATCGATTAAATGAACAAATCAATTAAATTTACATGACACCTTAAAAGTTTTAACTAAACTTGTATTTGCAATTTTGTCCGTGCGTATAGTTAACTCAACGCGCATGTGTAACGAGGGTCAAATATGACCACACTAATATGAAACACGTTGTATAGTTGAATATCTCGTAATCGAATACTTAAATCAAAATATAGTCTTAGCAGCGTCTCAATGTTTTTCAAGACCTATCTAATAACCCTCTACTACACTTTAGGTTGGACGCAAGAAAAAAAAACAAATTCTGGTTACGTGTAGAGGAGATACCCCAAAAAACTTTATATAAATTTCTTTTAGAACTTTTTCAATGTAGTAAAAACACATATCCATACAAAGTTTCACGTTTCTAGCACTCATCGTTTAGGAGGAAATCCGAGAACAGACGGACTAACAGACATGAAGAAACTATAAGGGTTCCGATACTTGAACTACGGAACAGACACGCCGCGAAAACACTCGCAACACAATAGTGTTGGTCCGGGGGGGTACCACCGTGCAGCTGTGCTAAAGCCCCCCAAGTAACCCAGCCCAGGCTGGGTTGCGTTAGGGGTTCAGCAGCTGCACTGCCGGGCCCGGGGCGGTGTATGGTGCTGCAGGCAGGGGTCCAGTGGGGGCGAAGCTGAGTCTAGTGTGGGTGGTGTGGGTCGATTCGCCGGCCAGGGAGACCCTTAGCAACGGCGTTGCCGCGGCCGCCCGCAACATAGTCATGGGGCCCGCCTGGGACCAACCACCCCAGTAGGCTGCCCCACATGTTGCGCATAATCCTGTTGTGGGGTCGCCGCTCCGGGTGGTAACCGGTGTGGGGTAGCGGCGGCCTTGCATCAGGGGGGTTTGGGAGCCCTTCCGTCTGGCGGGTCGGCTCCGACCTAACCACACGGTTCTAGACGAAGCTAGCCTCTGCACTTTGTCACTTACTGCCGCACCAAATATCGCCCTGTCTTCACGCTTCCCCATATTTCAAAATGACAGTGCAACAAGAGAATAGACGGTACACAGCGGCCCCTAGAAACCCCACAAAGTTGACTTCGTTTGAGGTGGAGTTCGCGAATATCCGCGGACTCCATGCAAACCTCGATACCGTCCACCATCACCTGGAGTCGGCACGGCCTTCTGTGATGTTCCTAACGGAGACACAGATACGCCGCCCTGACGACACGTCGTACCTCTGTTACCCGGGCTACATCATTGAAGAACAATTCCGCGATAAAGCCGGGGTGTGCGTGTTCGTTAGGGCGGATGTTTGCTGCCGCCGGTTGCGCTGTCTGGAGAACCCCTCCTACTCTGTCCTTTGGCTGCACGTGGATCATGGCTCCATGAGCCAGATCTACGTGTGCGTCTACCGCTCCCACACAGGGGACACTGGGACAACAAGGCTTTTCGAATACCTCAGCGAGATGGCTGACGATGCGCAGGTGCGGTTCCCGAACGCTGACCTGGTTTTCCTGGGGGACTTTAACGGTCATCACGTTGAGTGGCTGGGGTCCCTTAGGACCGATCATGCGGGACGAACCGCCCATGCATTCGCTCTCTCCCACGGGCTGACCCAGATGGTACGGGGGCTCACCCGGATACCTGACAGGTCAGACCACACGCCAGCCTTGCTGGATCTACTGCTGACGAGTCGCCCAGCCGAGTACAGTGTGTCGGTACGCGCCCCACTGGGCACATCCGACCACTGTGTGGTGCACACCAGCTTCCAAGTGCCACCGCCTGCTCGTGCTGAACAAATGACTCGACGACTATGGCACTACTCGTCGGCAGACTGGGACGGTCTCCGCGATTACTTTGCGTCCATCCCGTGGAGCCAGCGCTGCTTTGTAGGGAAGGCGCCTTCGGATAGCGCTGCTGCCATTGCTGGCGAGATCAGTCTAGGGATAGAATATTATATCCCTTTCACTGATGTCGCCAGCATCCGCAAAGCTCGCCCCTGGTTCGGGCGTGAATGTGCCGAGGCTGTCCAGAAAAAACAGTCGGCATATCGCGCCTGGGTCAGGGCTCGGGCGGCACGTGACCCGAACGTGAACCGCCTCAAAGCAGCGTACAATCGGGCCACTAGGTTCAGCAAGAGGGCCTTCAAGAGAGCGGATGCCCAGCGCGTCGCGCGGCTTGGTCAGGAGCTCACATCCCATCCCACGGGCAGCCGTGGATACTGGCAACTGGCCAAAGCCGTACAGTCAAATTTTTGTCAACCCTCGCTGCCACCACTGCGTTTTCCTGATGGATCACTGGCTCACAAAGCCCAAGAGAAGGCGGACATGCTCGCAGACCTCTTTGCGGCTAATTCCCGGGTCGATGACCGTGGCCTGCAGCCCCCCGCCATCGCCAACTGTGGCCACACTATGCCTGATATTGTTATCAGGCAATGTGATGTACGGGCAGTGCTGCGGTCACTCGACACGCGGAAAGCCAGTGGCCCTGACGGCATTCCGGCGGTGGTGCTACGAAAATGTGCTGCTGAGTTGTCTCCAGTATTAACGCGTCTGTACCGCCTGTCATACTCTACAGGCCTCGTGCCGGAGGCCTGGAAGGAGGCCAACGTACAACCGATCCCCAAGAAAGGGGATGGATCCGATCCAGGCAACTATCGACCCATAGCTGTCACCTCAGTCATTTACAAGGTGCTCGAGCTTCTTATTAATAAGCAGCTCATGCGATACCTGGAGGATCACTCGCTAATCAATGATCGGCAATATGGCTTCAGGCCAAAACGATCAACGGGTGACCTCCTGGCATTCGTCACGCATGTATGGGGTGAGGCTATGGAAAAGTTTGCTATTAGCCTGGACATCGCCAAAGCTTTCGATAGGGTCTGGCATGCTTCGCTCCTTTCCAGGCTTCCGGCGTATTGTCTACCTCCTCAACTGTGCAGCTGGATTGCCAGTTTTTTAAACGAGCGCCGAGTGCGGGTCCTCTGCGATGGCCAGGCTTCTCGCTTTTTGCAAGTGAATGCCGGGGTACCGCAGGGGTCCGTACTGTCACCAACTCTCTTTCTTCTGCATATCAATGATATGCTTTCCCTCGGGAACATTCATTGCTATGCAGATGACAGTACATTGCACGGGAGTTACTCGGTTCGTCCGACGGCGGGGCGATCTGTGATAGAGGAGGAGAGACGACATCTCGTGGGTGATCTCGACCGAAGCCTCGACAGTATCTCCCAATGGGGTGCCGAGAACTTGGTCGAGTTCAATGCCCACAAAACACAGGCGTGTGCATTTACAGCGAAAAAATCCCCTTTCCTTCCCCTACCCACTCTTCAGAATGCAATATTACCAATGAAGGACAATCTAGACATCCTTGGCATAGACGTTCGTCGAGAGCTCAATAACACAAAATACATTGAGAGATGTATTGGGCTAGCTTCGCGGAAACTAGGAATACTGAACAAGGTAAAGCGATTCTTTACACCGCACCAGAGGTGTCTGCTGTACAAAACGCAGATTAGACCCTGCGTTGAATACTGCTCTCACCTCTGGGACGGCTCCGCGAAGTATTTGCTGGACGCACTCGACGCTATGCAGCGACGCGCTGATCGCATTATAGACTGTCCGGAGGTAACGGGAAGCCTTGAGCCGCTAGCCCAGCGCCGAACAATTGCTTCCTTGGCCGCGTTCTACCGTATTTACCACGGTGAGTGTTCTGAAGAGCTCTTCAACCTGATCCCACCCTCTCCCTTCCGATCCCGAACAACGCGTGCCGGGCAGAGATGTCACCCTCATACCGTGGAAACCGTCTTCGCGAGAACCGAGCGTTTTAAACGATCGTTTCTCTGCCGAACGATGGTGGCTTGGAACGCCCTGCCTGCGCACGTGTTTCCTCCAACATGACATTCCCTGGGCTCTTTAAGCGAAGCGTGAAGAGGCACATTACTGGGTCGTCAAGTTGAGGGCCACTCTTTATAGTATTCCTGTGTACTGTGAGAGTCGCCCTCAATTGCCAGACGTCGCCTCAGCTTACCATCAGGCGGGTGGCGTCAATTTGTCGATCTAAATATATAAAAAAAAAAATAAAAAAAAATAACTATCAGTCATTATATCTAGAGATTTTTTAAATTATTGAATTCTGTTTCTAACTTTAAGATATTGTTATTATAATCAGAGATATTATTTTCAATTAATAATGAATACATGTCAAGTTCATCGCCTAGGTGCCTTCTCTCATTAATATACTTGACTTTTTCGTATATACTTTTTTGTCTTTTAAAAAGTTTTGAAGTTTTTCTAATGTATTTATTATTTTTCACATATTTCTTAAGTTTGTTTCTACTGCACTCAACTATGCCCATCTTGTGATTGGAAGTATCAGCTATTAAGGTATCATCCTTTGTTAAGTCTATTTTAATTGTGGGTTCTACGTTAGGTTCAGTAGCAACAAGGCTGGGCACACTACCAACTAACTCCTCAAACAAGTTATGGGCATGGGATACCATAGTGTCGCGTTTCTCGGACTCAAGGTGGGAAATGAGGTGATGGGCTTCGTGCAGCTCCTGTTCTAAGACTGACATGCGCTTGAGGCCCTGTTCGTACTCATCGTTGCACTCTCTAAACCCAGATACAATGGTTTGTAATCTGTCCCGCTCATCTAAAACTAACCTATTTTCTGTATGCATCACAGCCATCTGCTTTTTTATGTTATCGTATTTATTTAAGCTATCCAACAGTTCCTTTTCATTGTCATCTCTTTCCCTATGCAACTGTTGAATCAAAGTTTTTGATACCTCCAATTCCTTCAATGTCAGGTCAAGTTTTCTCAAGATATCGTCATGTTTAGCCTCATCACGGCGAGCAGAATACATGCTACGTGTGACTGGCATTACGATATTATAAATTTATACTGGCGTCGATACTAAGAAAACTACCTGATCAATACACTAAGTACCTACACAAACAAATGCGTAAGCAACATCAAAACGTATCGGATTGAACACACGACAAATTCAAAAACGAATAGGTACGATAATATAAGGAGTTATTAGTACGATTACCTGTGTAAAAATCACTCAAATTACATTAAATCCGAGTTGACAAAGTTTACAATTTCTATAAATCACTTTTAAAATTTTCAAACAGTCATTGACTTTGAGCCGGTAAACCAAAATCAGCAGGACGCAATTTTCACAATAGTAAGATTGTGTTATGTGATGAATTTTAGCCCCAATTATCGAAAATACCAATAATAAATTAAAATAAATACAAGACGAAATGCGAACAGATGTTAGCCGTAGTGTTGCCACAAGCCAGCGTGACCATTGATCTGCATTTTAAACATACTTCAAATAAAGGAGGTTCTTAATTCGACTGTTTTTTTTAAATGTTTTTTGACCTTATAGTCCTTCGATTGGGTGAACCGATTTTGATATTTTTTTTTATTTAAAACTACTTCTTCCCATGGTCTCATTTCAATTTGGTCACATTCCGACAACTATTTGGTACGGTCGTAGGCGAGTTTTATGAGATATATATTATTATTATTTGCTGCAATATAATTTCTTGTTTAGTTTTACCACTGATACGAATATGCCTGGAAAGTTAACAGTTATTACTCACAAGTCTTGTATATAAAACGTGGAAATATAAAACTGTATGACGATTATACTC
The DNA here is from genome assembly GCA_963556515.1 of Nudaria mundana. Classification (NCBI taxonomy): domain Eukaryota; kingdom Metazoa; phylum Arthropoda; class Insecta; order Lepidoptera; family Erebidae; genus Nudaria; species Nudaria mundana. The sequence goes on along the minus strand of OY748303.1, from coordinate 3,027,339 downwards.
GCAGCAATAATCGTCGAAATGAACCATTTGCCTTGCGTTTATTAAGGGAACTTAAATTTAAATTAAACTTGACTATAATCTACAATTACTCACTTAAATTTTCGAATATTTGAGTGATTATTTAACACTTAAATATTTAAATACACACTGGATTGCTTTGTTTGTTCAATGTACCATCCGAGGTAAAAGAAAGGAGAGTGGAAAAATCAATATTAAAGAAACAACCTGTGTAACTACTCTGTTGGAGCCCTAAATCAAAAATTCTACAGAACTTCGATATCGCCCATGGGTTGTGGAGGTCAGATGGCAGTCGCTTCATGGAAAATATCGCAGTTCAGTCCGTCCGTCTGTCCATTTTCGGCTGAGCGCCCAAACGGCTAGAAACATGAAACTTTGCATGGATGTGTATTTACTATTCTGACAAAGTGCTAAAATTTTATTTAAAAAATATATATCTGGGGTACCTCTCCTACAAGTAAAGTGGTGATGATTTTTTTTTCTCGCGTCATGCCAATCGTGTGGGGTATCATTAGATAGGTATTTGTAAAACATTGGTTGCCAAGACAATTTTTTGATTTATGGGTCCGTTTGCGAGCTACTCAACTTTAAAGCGCATTTTTTTTGTTAAAACAGAGTGTCTCTCCCTCTAAAATCTAAACGGCTAGCTCGAAGAATCTGAAATAAAAACCCATGATGGTAGTCTATATAATTAACTTTAAAGCAAAACTATAACGGACCAGATAATTTTGTTAGTTTAGGAGTTATACCTAGAGCCTGTATAATGGGTAACTACGGAACCCTATATTATGCGTGGCCCGACACACACTTGGCCGGTTTTTTTAAACATAGTTTATTATTTTATTTTTAATAATTGCTGTTTCTCACTGTGTCGTTCTGTTTTATCCAATACTAGCTGATCGCCGCAGCTCCGCTCGCGTGATTTAGTTTACTCGTTCCCGGTTCCCGTGGGAACACATTACCGGGATAAAAGTAGCCTATGTTACTCAGGGTGAATGTAGCTTTCCAATGGTGAAAGAATTTTCGAAATCGGCACAGTAGTTTTTGAGTTTATTCATTACAAACATACACACAAAAGTATGCTTATCGCAACAAAGTTCACGCACACAAACAAATACAAACAAACTAAGAAAGTTTCTAGGTATTAATGAAGACTGTTCACAAACCACTAACCAGAACACAAAATAGGTTACGTTGTTATTCTAAACTTAGTCTAATGCGTATACTACGTAATAACCCTGTAATTTCGTGCAGAAACGGCTTCACATGGGTTCATAACGTGCTAGTAATAATCATACTACATGTTGTTTGTGGACATACATTTTACTAACTAGTGGTCGCCCGCTTCGCGACACCCGTAATAACATCTAGCTTCACAAATAATTTTTTTTAAATATTTTTTTATCCATAAAATATGTTATAGTGAGTTAACCTTAATAGATAGATGTATGCTACTACGGATTTTCTTTTTAGAACTTTTAAAGAGGAACAATTATTTAGTACATCATTTTAATATAACATAATTATTTGGCCAGCGCACGCAACAAAGATCTCAAAAGAAATAAACTTTCCTCGTTTTTGAAAACAAAATTTCACTTCTGCTCCGCTCCCATTAATCGTAGCGTGATGTTATACAGCCTATAGCCTTTCTCGATAAATGCACTCCTCAACACAAACAGTTTTTTTTCAAATTGAACCAGGAGATGATTCCTGAGATTAGCGCGTTCAAACAAACTCTTCAGCTTTATAATATTAGTAGATTAGTAAGGATATATTGACACACCGTCTACATTAATGAGTTTGGAATGCACAGATTATAGAAGTGTGATAAGTTTATTTCCCCAAATACCTATAAAGAGTCGATCCATATGTATGCTGTCAGCGAGCTAATTTCAAAGACATTCTGTTATGTTTTACCTGAAACAAAAAAAACACCCTATTAAAAATGTTAAACTGTATAATAAATTCTCTGATAAGTAGTATTGGCAGTCGTTCATATAAAAGTTTGTTTGATGGTAACATATTAGAATGAAATAATTCAAGCTGAAAACAGTAGATTTGTACTAAAGTTATTTCCAAACAAATAGTTGGAAACTAGCCAGTTCAACAAATCCCTAATATCGTTACTTTAGAGTTTAAAAGTAAAGTAAATCTTTCAACAATCTAATATGTCTAAAGTTGAATACTAAAGAAAACTGCTCACGTGGACGGTTTCTAACGAATTGCGAAGTCTCGATCTCGGGTGATTTTCAATAGATTCGTAATTCAAACTTTGCCAGCGACATACGGAATTTATTAGGATGTGTTTGACTTTTCTCCATTGATGTTTTGGATGTAAAGGAAAAGTTCGTTCTGGATGAGATGAGTTGCTATTTATTCGTTCTAACGTATTTGGAGTAAGAGAGATATTTTGTGACAAAACTTTGTAGTAATTAGATTGCAAAATATTTGCGATTCGAAATAGATTTAACATACGAAGGCGCAGTTAATACTTCGACGATGTGATCCTCGGATACTGCACTGCTGACGTAAACCACAAACACTTTTAGCTTACACAGGACCAAAGAACCTTAATCGTACAAGTAACCTTACAAGGGTGCATCCAGAAAGGCTGTGCTTAATGGACATTATGACAGACACTTAAATAACAAAAAACTCGGAGGGGTTAATGGGATATTTGTATTTTAATTTCTACGTTGACTTTAATAAATTAGAGTACAAAAAATTTAAAGAAAGTCGAATTTCGACTGTTTAATGTACATAACTTCGATATCGCCAATCGGTTATGAAGGTTGCATCGCAGTTAGACTGATAAAGCGACCCCAACTGGGCACGGTGAATGATGATGAACTCTATAGTAACTCAATGTTGTCCACCGAGGCATAATCTTCCGTCGACCATCAACACCTTATACCGACGTCGAAATTCGGTACTTATGATATATTGTCCAATATAGTCTACTAAGTAGTCTTTAGCGTGTAGATGACTTTGGCTTATAGCCAGCACCAGATGAGTTGCGCAGCGTTATGCGAATGACATATAAAGCAGGGCCTTTACAGTCCATAAAATCTTATTGGTACTTGATGGTAGCATATTTTGATGGTAAACAGGTATTTCCATGTAGTTGTCGAATTTTATGGTTGGATTTCGTGGTGTATTTTAATGCAATCACAGCTTGTTGCAATATGCTCGGAAGGGCACATCTGCTCTCGTTCATTATTTAATATTGTATGTAATAAAATAACTAAGGGTATGAGTAAATGAATGCGTATTGCAGTGTTTACAATCCCTATTTTGTGGTATTGCATTTTTCTCTGTGAAGTTATAATTATGTACTAGGTAGGTACTATGTACATATAAATGGTAATTCATAAATTTATGTTACCAACCAGAACTTAATAGGCAAGCGAAAAGGTGCTTAGAAATGAAAATGATTGACCAATCAGTGAAAATGTGATTTCCCCAATACAAATTTGTACTTTTTGTAAACCTTGGACCAAAAGGCGTCGATTGGTAAGAAAACAAAATTTGTGCGATTGGGCTATTAATTGTTATAAACAAATTAATTTATTAACTCATAAAAGTTGGTTTTTATATTGGAAAATTATTTCTAAGGGAAAAACGGGTAAAATAGAACACCTTTTACATAGTGATTTTTTCGAAAAAATGCGTTTTAAAGAAGTTACAACCATTTTAAAGCGCAAAAATGGTCACATTCAACATTTTTTTTTCTGGCCGAGTTTTGATCGAATTCAAAAAAAATCTGAGGCAGAATACTTATCAGATCTTAAGCTTCAACTGACTATTTTTCAAAATGAGAAAATATACATTTTTTTCCATCGTTTTTCAGGGGGTTTGTCGCTTGCCTATAAAGGGCCGCGCCAATATCACCCGCTGATGTGTTTGTCTACAACGAGAACTGTGACTATTTATTTGCAAAAAAATAATAACTTAATATATTTAAGTAAACACTTGTAGGTATACCACCACAGATACCACAGATTTTTTAAATCAGTGGAGTAGTGGGTTTTTTAATAGGCACAGAATAGGAAATAGTACTACCTACTATAAGGTAGGTTCCACTAAGTGCCAACAATCGAAAGCATAAACTACGAGTATACTGGACATGTAGAATACTTTTCTTGTTACGAAGGACTGGCTGGCTGCGTAGAATCGTCACGTTTAATGACGATTCTCTAAGCCAGGAAATAACCAGTCTGCTGGTTCAAAGATATAATTAACAAACTCGTTTATGTTTCGAATGTTCGCTATTATAGGTAAAAGGTATTTCAAATCTTCTATCTTCTATAACTTCTTTGAATACGGGCGTTATCGTTTACTAACAAATTCTAAGGCCTCAAATTCAAGTTGTTAACACCACTTAAACAAGCGTTTGTCTTTGTTCAAAGGATTCAAAGTTTCTTGTTGTCACTACCGTGGACGAAACACAATCTTACCACGAAAATTATTAATCCAGTTAAGCTAAACTTGTGGCTTAGCCAAAGTTATAACTCAATCAAATTATGCGCAGCCCACAGCAACATGGTGGTTGCCCTACCGTCCACTTCAATATTCAGGTTCATTAGCTAACGCTCATTTAGGAAACAACCTGTGACCTGAATACGCTATGTATGAGATCTGTGATGAACGTATTCATATGGATGAAATTCAAACCTAAGAATTTAAGCTTTCTGTATGAAATCCAAATGGTGTCTTTGCAATTTATTTCTGTTTGATTCAGTTTCAGCACTCAGAATCTATTATAAGCTAGTTTAAGCTTTCGATTATCGGCACTTGATGGAATCTATAGTAAGTAATACATGATGAACAAACACACTTATTCACTGACAATGGGTTGAATAGAAGATAATTTAAGACAGCGTAGTAGAACATCTTTGATAATGCTATAAGGCGAAAACGGTCAGGTTTTTCGTAATAAATCAGTGGAACATTGAAGTGTGCAAGTTTATTTGTTTTGTATACTGTAAGCATTTGAATTTTATAATAATAATAGCTGCCCCGGCAAACTTCGTACCACGTTTTAAACCTTCCCTGAACCTCGAGGAATACTTTAAGACCAAAATTAAACAAATCGGTGCAGCCGTTACCGTTACCGAGTTTTAGGGAGACAAACAAACGGCAATTTATTTTTATTTATAGATAAGTGACAACTTACAGGGAACACCTATTTTTCCAGAAATATTTTTTTACAAAATCATACACACAAAATCATGACTATTCCCGAAAAGGTAGACAGAGCTTCAATAGACACTTAAGAGGTCCCTCCTAATTTGACCCTATTGCCTTTTCCTGGCCTTGTTTGTGTCTTAGCAGTTGCTCCGCGTGTAAATGAGTATGACTTGACAGAAATCTTCATAAGACCCCTTAGCACCATTTCAACATTCAAACAAAATTACAATACAACTTCGAAACTTAATATTCTAATTTTGTAATTGGAAATTCAATAGTCTACTAAAACTAAATGACTTAATGCGAAGTACATAATAAAGATAATTTGATTGTCAAATATCATTCAGACATAATTAATTAGACTGGCAAACTTCAAATATTTATCTTTTCTTTTTTAATTTGGAAGCCGTCCAATTTTTTCCCCTTGTAACTTGAGCTGTAAGTTTAAAAGTACTATGTTTCCCTTTTAGCGTTAGACATTGGGTGCAAAGGGGCTCTACCTACATCTTTAGGGCATCAGCGTCCTCACCTGCTAGTGGCGCACCTGCTGATCAACGGACGAGTCTCGTTAATTTACGGTACCTATGGAGTGGCTTCGGCCCCTACGTGGGTACCAGGTGGTACAACAGTGTTGGTCCGGGGGGGCACCACCGTGCAGCTGTGCTAAAGCCCCCCAAGTAACCTAGCCCAGGCTGGGTTGCGTTAGGGGTTCAGCAGCTGTACCGCCGGGCCCGGGGCGATGTATGGTGCAGCAGGCATGGGACCAGTGGGGGCGAAACGGAGTCTAGTGTGGGAGGTGTGGGTCGATTGGCCGGCCAGGGAGACCCTTAGCATCGGCGTTACCGCGGCCGCCCGCAACAACATCATCATGGGGCCCGCCTGGGACCAACCACCCCAGGAGGCTGCCCCACATGTTGCGCATAATCCTGATGTGGGATCGCCTTTCCGGGTGGTAACCGGTGTGGGGTAGCGGCGGCTTTGCATCAGGGGGGTTTGGGAGCCCTTCCGTCCGGCGAGTCGGCTCCGACCTAACCACACGGTTCTAGACAAAGCTAGCCCCTGCGCTTTGTCACTTACTGCTGCACCAAATGTCGCGCTGTCTTCACGCTTCTTCTTCATATACACATTATGGCAGTGCAACATAAAAAACGTAAACGTTCCACAGCGGCCCCAGGAAACCCCACAACTTCACTTTTCGAGGTGGAGTTCACTAACATCCGTGGATTCCATGCAAACCTCGATGCCGTCCACCATCACCTTGAGACGGCACGGCCCGCTGTGATGTTCCTCACGGAGACACAAATACGTCGCCCTGAAGACACGTCTTACCTGTGTTACCCCGGCTATGTCATCGAGGAACAATTTCGAGACAAAGCCGGGGTGTGCGTGTTTGGGAAGGTCTACGCGGTTATTATGCGTCTGTCCCCTGGAGCCAGCGCTGCTTTATAGGAAAGGCTCCATGGAATATTACATCCCTTTTACTGATGTCGCCAGTATCCGCAGAGCCCGTCCCTGGTTCGGGTGAGATTGTACCAAAGCTGTTCAACAAAAACAGTCGGCATATCGCGCCTGGATCAGGGCCTGGGCTGTGCGCGACCCAAACGTGGGCCACCTCAAAGCGGCATACAACTGGGCCACACAATCTAGTAAGAGGGCCTTTAAGAGAGCGGATGCCCAGTGCGTTGCGCTGCTTGGTCAGGAGCTTACTTCCCATCCCACGGGCAGCTGTGGATTCTGGCAACTGGCCAAAGCCGTGCAATCTAACTTTTGTCAGCCCTCGCTGCCACCGCTGCGTTACCCAGATGGAACACTGGCTCACAAAGCCTAAGAGAAAGTAGATATGCTCGCAGACCTCTTCGGCTAATTCCCGGGTCGATGACCATGGCCTGCAGCCCCCCATCATCGCCAACTGTGGCCACACTATGCCTGATATTGTTATCAGGCAATGTGATGTACGTGCAGTGCTGCGGTCACTCGACACGCGGAAAGCCAGTGGCCCTGACGGCATTCCGGCGGTGGTGCTACGAAAGTGTGCAGCTGAGTTGTCTCCAGTATTAACGTGTCTGTACCGCCTGTCATACTCTACAGGGCTCGTGTCGGAGGTCTGGAAGGAGGCGAACGTACAACCGATCCCCAAGAAAGGGGATCGATCCGATCCAGGCAACCCATAGCTGTCACCTCAGTCATTTGCAAGGTGCTTGAGCTCCTTATCAATAAGCAGCTCATGCGATACCTAGAGGATCACTCGCTAATCAATGATCGACAATACGGCTTCAGGCCAAAACGATCAACGGGTGATCTTCTGGCATTCGTAGCGCATGTCTGGGGTGGGGCTATGGAAAGGCACGGCGAGTCCTTGGCTATTAGCCTGGACATCGCCAAAACTTTCAATAGGGTCTGGCATGCTTCGCTCCTATCCAAGCTTCCGGCTTTTTTTTTTTGGGTTGTGGCAACACTACGGCTAACATCTGTTCGCATTTCGTCTTGTTTTTATTTTAATTTATTATTAATATTTTCGATAATTAGGGCTAAAATTCATCACAAAACACAATATTACCATTATCAAAGTGTATCTAGGTAAAAATCAGTGTAAAATAAATAAGAAATTAGTGATATTTGCGTACTGCTGATTTTGTATTACCGGCTAAAAGTCAATGACTGTTTGAAAATTTTAATAGTGAAACTTTATCAACTCGGATTTAATGTGATTTGAGTGATTTTTATAAAGGTAATCGTACTATTAAATAACTACTTATTATCGTACCTGTTAGTTTTTGAAGTTGTAGTGTATTCAATCAGATTCTTTTTGACATTACTTACGTATTTATTTGTGTACTTAGTGTATTCATCAGGTAGCTTTTTAGTATCTAAGTCAGTATAAATTTATAATATCGTAATGCCAGTCACACGTAGCATATATTCTGCTCACCGTGATGAGGCTAAACAAGAGGATATCTTGAGAAAACTTGACCTGACATTGAAGGAATTAGAGATATCCAAAACGTTGATCAAACAGTTGCATAGGGAAAGAGATGAAAATGAAAAGGAACTATTAGATAGCCTAAATAAATAAATAAATAATAAAACGACTTCATAAAAAAGCAGATGGCTGAGATGCACCCAGAGAATAGGTTAGTGTTAGATGAGCGGGACAGATTACAAAATATTGTGACTGGGTTCAGAGAGTGTAGTGACGAGTATGAACAGGGTCTCAAGCGCATGTCAGTCTTGGAACAGGAACTGCACGAAGCCCACCACCTCATTTCCCACCTTGAGGCTGAGAAACGTGACACCATAGTATCCCATACCCATAACTTGTTTGAGGAGTTAGTTGATAGTGTGCCCAGCCTTGTTGCTACTGAACCCAGCTTAGAACCCACAATTACTATAGATTTAACAAAGGATGACACCTTAACAGCTCATTGTTCCAATCACAAGATGGGCATAGTTGAGTGCAGTAGAAACAAAATTAAGAAATATGTGAAAATTAATAAATACATAAGAAAAACACAAAAACTTATTAAAAGACAAAAAAGTATGTACAAAAAAGTCAAGTATATTAATGAGAGAAGGCAACTAGGCGATGAACTTGACATGTATTCATTATTAATTGAAAATAATATCTCTGATCATAATAACAATATTTTAAAGTTAGAATCAGAAATTAATAATTTAAAAAAATCACTAGACATAATGACTGACAGGTATTGTAATGTTAAAAGTGAGTATCAGGAATATATTCTGGTCATGAAGGATCTTATGAGTCCAAATTCCACATTGACATCAAACAACCATTTAATTAGTCCTGAGCCGGTGTGTAAGTCCTCGCTGACTTCAAACATAAGCCCTTCACTTGAATCAAACAAGAAACCCAGTGGTTCCTTCACCGAACAAAATATGATTAAATCTGAAATAGTGATGTTTTGTGATGAATTAGGGAAATCAATGGGCCAGTTACTTAGTTCATATTTAGAACAAAATGTTACTAACTATTGTATGCCGGGATTAACTTACTGTAACAGCATAAAAAAAAAATGTAATTTAAACAGCAGCTGTACACTTTTAATTTTGGTGGGAGACAGGGGAAATGCAGACAGAAATTTAATTGTAAATTGTTTAGAATTACTGAGCTTATTAGATGTTAAAAACATTATTTTATTCACACTTCCTTATAGCCGTAGCTTGTCGCAGGCCGAAAACAATCTTAGATATAAGCTAAATCAAACAATACATACATTGACATTTCATAATCCAAATAAATTCCATCTGATTGACATTAACATGTATTTAGAAAATAAATTGTTATTGACGGAAGATAAATTCTATTTGAATAGATATTTTAAGAGACAGATAGCATCTTCGCTATCATATTTTATTAGTTATTCAACCAAAAACTTGGCTAAACAATCTGTTTTTATTGAGCAGAAAAGTGACAATGTTTGTCTTGTGACCTTGGAATCTGTTCCAAAAAAGGGTGACAATAATTTAAACTTAGTTGTAGGACAATAGAGGAAATCCCTAGCAAATTAAATTTAAGGACAAAGGAAAAGTCTATGTTCATGAATATTATTCATCAAAATATTGAAGGCTTTTCTGGCAAAGAGTTAGAACTAGAATTATTTTTAAATGAAAAACGTATCCATGTACTTTGTTTAACTGAACACTGGTTAAAAAAACATGAACTCTTAGTTAATATTGATAATTATAAAATCATTAGTGCGTTTACTAGAGATTCCGCTATAAGAGGTGGGTCTCTCATTTTAATTAATGACAAATTAAAATCAAAAGACCGAAAAGACGTAGTAGCACTCACAAGTGAGCGAAATATTGAACTATCATATGCAGAGCTAGAACAATATATTATTATTAGTGTCTATAGACCTCCATCTGGAGATTACTACCTGTTTGAGTCCATAATAGAGGAAGCCTTAAAAAAGGTATGTAAATGTAAGAAGACTATAGTTGTATGTGGCGATTTTAATATTAATATTTTAGAAAACTCTCAGAACTCGCTAAGGTTCCTCAACCTTTTTAAATCTTTTAACTTACAAAATCTTTTTTGTGAACCAACTCGCACCACAGCCACATCAGCCACCTGCTTAGATAATATTTTTTCTAACAGCGAAGTAGATGAGAAATCTATAATACATTTTATAAATTCTGATCATGCAGGTCAGTTAGCTAGATTTAAGTACCAACATGTTCCATTCACAAAAAATATTGTTTGTAGACCAATCACAACTTATAGATTAGAAAAATTTAAAGAAAACATTAAGAATAAAGTACCTCTTTTGGAGTTGAATAATGATAAAAACCCGAATGATCATTACGGAGATTTGTTCGGAGTAATCAAATACAAATGTGATAACATTTTCACTAAAAAAACAATAAATGTAAATCAATTCAAAATTAAATTTAGTGATTGGGCAACGCCAGGAATCTATAAAGGTAGAAGGAAATTATATGAATTATACGAGACAAAGGCATCTACTAATGAGCCACAAGTAATGGAACAGATTAAAAAGTACTCCAAACTATTCAAAAAAGTATGTTCAACAGCTAAATCTAATTATATACGGGCTAAAATTGAAAAATCTGATAATAAAACGAAGGCAATATGGAATGTTATTAACAAAGAAACTTGTAAAGCAAGGTCACGTGATCGATCCTTCGATTTTTAACTCAGATGATAAACATATTAAAACTGATTCTGAAGTGGCCAATGCATTTGAATCTTTTTTCACAAATGTTCCAATCACCACTACAAATAAGTTAAATTCGTCAAAAAACGTAGCCAATTCTCTTCTTAAATCTAGTGTTGATAAATGTAGAATTAACTTTGATTTTCAGTATATTGACTCTGTCACTATACTTACAACTTTTAAACAACTAAATATAAAAAATACCGAGGATCTTTGGGGCATTTCAACTAATATAATAAATATTGTATAGAAACAGGCGTTACTTGGCGAAAATCCATGACAAAACAATGGGAAGTAAAATGTTTTAAGAAAAAACTTTTTAAAATTATATAATAGCATTAATTTTTCGCAGAATTAAAAAGACAACAAAACGTCGACAATTGTTTCGCCTCTAAACGAGGCATTATCAAGACTGTCTCAGAGAGAACAGCCATGACAAAACAATGGTAAGTAAAATGTTTTAAGAAAAAACTTTTTAAAATTATATAATAGCATTAATTTTTCGCAGAATTAAAAAGACAACAAAACGTCGACAATTGTTTCGCCTCTAAACGAGGCATTATCAAGACTGTCTCAGAGAGAACAGCACAGGTTTAATATAATAAAATCAATAGTGCCCGCTATAGCGCCTCACCTTGCATTCATATTCAATAAATGTATAGATGAAAATCAGTTTCCTAATCTTATGAAGTACAGTAAAATCATTCCTTTATTTAAAGCAGGAGACAAAAGTGATCCTTCAAATTTTCAACCTATTTCCATACTCCCAACCCTCAGTAAAATTTTTGAAAAAATAATATTTAATCAATTGCTTTCACATTTCACAGACAATAAGTTACTTCATATCAAACAGTTTGGTTTCACTAAAGGCAGGAACACAACGGATGCAGGAGTTGCACTTGTGAAACATATATTGGATACTTGGGAGGAAAAGCAGGATGCCATTGGTATATTTTGTGATCTATCAAAAGCTTTTGATTGTGTTGATCATGAGACTTTGCTACTAAAATTAGGCTATTATGGTGTTTCGAACAGCTCACTTGGCTTACTCGAGTCTTACCTCACTGGTAGAGTACAAAAAGTAAACATTAATGGCACCGACTCTTCTGGCGCCTCATTAGTCATGGGAGTACTCCAGGGCTCGATATTAGGACCCCTTTTATTCTTAGTATACGTAAACGATCTTCCTTATTTCACTAAAAATCTTTGTGAGATAGTATTATTTGCTGATGATACATCATTAATTTTTAAAAGTGATAGACAAAAAGTAGCACTTGACGATGTAAATAATACCCTTTCGAAAATATTGCATTGGTTCACAAGTAACAACTTGCTGCTCAATGCGAAGAAAACAAAATGTGTAAAATTTACTATGCCCAATGTTAGACAGGTGGATACTCATATTACTATGAATAATGAATTAGTTCAAATAGTCAATACCACAGTTTTTCTTGGGATAACTCTAGATAGTAAACTACAATGGGGTCCTCATATCACAGCCTTGGCAGGAAGACTTAGCTCAGCTGCCTATGCGGTTAGAAAGATAAGGTCACTGACTGACGAAAAAACGGCACGATTTTAGCTACTTTCATAGCGTTATATCATATGGTCTGCTGCTGTGGGGCTCAGCTGCCGATATTGAGACAATATTCATATTACAGAAACGAGCTATACGAGCAATCTATAGACTCGGACCCCGTGACTCGCTGAAAGAACTATTTAAAGAAATTAATATTTTAACAGTTGCTTCTCAATATGTTTACGACAACATCTTATATGTACGGAAGAATATAGATCTCTTCAAAAAAAATTCCGATAACCATAGTTTTAATACAAGAAATAAAAATAAACTGGCAATGACAAAAATTAGACTTAATAAAGTTGGTAATTCGTTTGTAGGCAAATGTATAAAAATTTATAATAAAATTCCTCAGGATTTGGTTGACATGCTAAGAGGCATGTCAACCAAATCCTGTGTAAGTTTAAAATAGTAGTTAAAAATGTTTGATGATGAAAGGCTACTATAATGTAGACGAATATCTTAATGATAAAAATGCATGGTCACCCTAATCTTCTGTTGTTGGCCACTCGTATAATATAATATAAACTAATTGTAACAATGTAAACAAAACAATATTAAAAAAGAAAATGGATAATCTACCTGAGTTTCTTGCTGGTATCTTCTCAGGAGAACCAACTTACCGAACCAGCGAAAGAATCATTTTCTAATGGTTATTTATGTACTTACTTAATTTAGTATTTTTAATAATATTACTTGACAAAATTGTAAAATTTTGACATTCATATGTGCTCTTTATGTGCCTAAACTGAATAAATGAAATTGATTCTTTGATTCTTTGATTCTATGGTCTACCTCCTCAACCGTGCAGCTGGATTGCCAGCTTTTTAAACGAGCGCCGAGTGCGGGTCCTCTGCGATGGCCAGGCTTCTCGCTTCTTGCAAGTGAATGCCAGGGTACCGCAGGGGTCCGTACTATCACCAACTCTCTTCCTTCTGCATATCAATGATATGCTATCCCTCGGGAGCATTCATTGCTATGCAGATGACAGCACACTGCACGGGAGTTACTCGGTTCGTCCCACGGCGGGGCGATGTGACATTGAGGAGGAGAGACGACGACTCGTGGCTGATCTCGACCGTAACCTCGACAGTATGTCTCAATGGGGGTACCGAGAACGTGGTCGAGTTCAATGCCCGCAAAACACAGGCGTGTGCATTTACAGCGAAGAAATCCCCTTTCCTTCCCGTACCCTCTCTTCAGAATGCATTATTACCAATGAAGGACAACCTTGATATCCTTGGCATAGACATTCGTCGAGAGCTCAATAATAAAAACTACATAGAAAGATTTATAGGGCTAGCTTCGCGGAAACTAGGAATACTGAATAAGGTAAAGCGATTCTTTACACCGGACCAGAGATGTCTGCTTTACAAGACGCAGATTAGACCCTGCGTCGAATACTGCTCTCACCTCTGGGACGGCTCCGCGAAGTATCTGCTGGACGCTCTCGACGCTATGCAGCGACGGGCTATCCGTATTATAGATTGTCCGGAGGTAACGGGAAGCCTCGAGCCGCTAGCTCAGCGCCGAACAATAGCTTCCTTGGCCGCATTCTACCGTATTTACCACGGCGAGTGTTCTGAAGAGCTCTTCGATCTGATCCCGCCCTCTTCCTTCCGATCCCGAACAACCCGTGCCGGGCAGATATTCCACTCCCACACAGTGGATAGCATGTTCGCATTATTATCCTGGGTTCTTTAAGTGGAGCGTGAAGAGGCACATCAGTAATAGGTCGTCAAGTTGAGGGCCACTCTCTATAGTATTGTGTGCTGTGAGAGTGGCCCACAATCGCTAGACGTCGTCACGACTTACCACCAGGCGGACGGCGCCAAATCGACGAACCAAATATAAAAAAAAAAGACAAGTTTTATTAGGCTGAATTTTTTCAGTAGCGGTAGCGACCCTATTTTGTATAGACGTATTTGTTTCCGCCGGGCGCCACTGGAAATACCTTCTGCGTGCGAACCAGAGACGCCCGGCAACGGACGTGGGAGCAGCCGCGGCCTTAAGGCGCGGAATAAAAAAAAAGAAGGGTTTGTTTTATAAGTATGTACTTATTAGGTATACATATGTATTGTAAATATGACGAATGTGATCAAAATTTAGTTTTAGTAGCTTTATATTTAATGGGGCTCCATCCGAATGGAGTAGTTTCCTCGTTCGTATTTCCCACAGGAAAACACATTACCGGCATAAAAGTCTTCTATATAGGCTGTTCGCTTTACGTTTTTTACGTTTGAAAATAAAACGTAAGAACCTCAACTATTCAATCTCGGTTGCTTAGTTGATAACTGCTACTTCAAAGGTCCCGGGAACAATTCCCGGGTGGCATTAAGTATTTGTAAGACCTGCAAATATTTTTACTTGAATTTTGATGCTTTTATATGTTTAGTTGTTTATATAGTTGATGGTTTCAATTGTCGACACTTGGTGAAACTTATAGTAATACATGCCTACAAATAACACTTGTACACCGTTTCACTTTATTTAATTTACAGGATTTAATCTGACCGGTTTCGCTTTATAGCATTATCAAATGTTGTTGTCCACTTTACATATTTATTAAACAAGTATTGAATGTAGTAAAATACTTGTTTAATAAATATGTAAAGTTGTTTATTTTTCCAAGTATGTACATACTGTACTTAAATGGTTTGAAGTTGTCTCCGACATAACAATAATGTATTTATTAACATGTTATCAAGTTTAGTTTATTTGAAACTGCTAAACTTTTTAAAACCACACCAAAGACAACGCTCATGGGATTGCCCTAACCGCACTCATCACATTACGGCAAACACTTCACACGTCTAACTGTCAAAACTCCTAACTGAATTAATTAAAAAGTTATAAAGAAAATTCGGCTACTATCGTAAAATGTGACAAAACATGTGCGCTCCACTATTCGTCCGTAAAATGTACAAAACGTGATGAGGTAAAATTTCTATGGCGTAATGGTATGTCCACATGTGTACGTTTTGGGGTACAAGGGGTGTAAACATTGAGATTTAGTACGGCCTTAACGTAAATCCATAGCTTAAGTTTCTGCGTATGTTTACTTACGATTCAAGAGTTGCTTGCCCTTCGTGTATTACAAGATTTTATAACGTTAAAGACCTTCATGGTCACCCCTTCTCCACCTTCTTGCATGGCCATCATATGTAATCTTACACCACCGCAATAATTTCGCTTTCTGTTATTTGTTAATAGGTCCTTCCTATATATAAACGTGAGCAAAGTATAATTCTACTGTGAATACAGTTTACGAACTACGAATTTTGCTGGAAATGCTGGCAGTTCAAACCAGCAACACAGCCAGCATAGAGGGTGTGCCTAATTAATCCCATTTACGGGACTAAGAATCGGGATAGTTTCAAAGGTGTACCTACCTAATTACATTATAAACAAAATATGTATTTGATGGTGGCGTTTAGTTGTCAAATTGTGTGGGAGTGTCAAAATTGGCCTTTCGAAAAAGCAATGATAATAAAATAACAATTTACTTCAGAATCTGGGGAAGCATGGGTCTTTAGAAATAAAATATATATGAAAAAGAACGATCAGAACTACGAATAATCTGCTACTGATGACAAGGGATATCTGTACTCAGCCGTAGATCGTAAAAAAGGATGATAGCAATTATACGACATATCAGAAACAACACAGTGCGTATGTTTAATATTAAATAGTTTAATAATATGCAATAACAGGTGTCGTGCAGTCTATAGATTCAAATAAAAACAATCATAATTATTGAAAGTCTGTTTGTGATTCCACATTATTTTCTATAAATACTAATAATAAGGTCGGACCACAGAGATTCTATGACGTGGTATGTAACAACTGTCCTAGCTGTTGGAATTTTCGTTTTATTTAAGAGTTGTTAGGTTTTCTAATAGTGCCCGGTAGCGGTAATCTGGCTGTCTGACAAATATAAAATTAAAATAATAATACATTGATACGCTACTTACCTGCATAAAAATGTTATATTTTTTTTACTGTATTTATCAAAGCAATTTTATGATACATAGTTGGACAAATTCAAAAAGACAAATTCTTATAGAACTAGTACGGTATCTCGCGCGGTGCTTCGCGCCGCACCACGCCACAGGTTTAGGCCTATAACTTTTGAACCCTTAGGGCTAGGTCAAATTTTCGATTTCTTGGCTTGCCTCCAGATCAAGGGCTATCCATAGAGGGGTCAACCATCATTGGAGCATAAGCAGTTCTCGAGAGCTAAGGGGGACATGCCCCATTTCTATATAGTAATAATGTCAGAAAACAAGGCAATAATTTAGAAGTTTCCTATTAACAAAAATTATAGGTAAAAGTTAAAAAACCTTTTAATCTGGTTAAACTTGTTGATAGTTTTCGGGTAAAAAAAGATGGCAGACTGAATATAAACCTAAGAACATAACGTAGTTTTGTGGAATTTAAGAATAAGCATTTAAAATACTGCTTTAAGTTTGGTCTAAACTTAGCATTTACAAAGTAGCACTTTATTTTAATGAAATAATGGAACTTTTAGTTTAGCAACATACAAAATTCCTTAAATGTTTAATGCCGTAGTGTTATTTTATATTTTACGTGTCGTAGCACCTACCAAAATTTCTACAGGATTTATTTTTTATTTATTTTAAATCTTTATGCACAACGGTGTACAATGGCGGACTTAATGCCATTAGGCATTTTTTGCAGTCGACGTGATGCAGAAATAACATTCTGGTAGGTGCTCAATATTGGTCATCTGTGAATATTGGTGATTATTGGTAATATTGGTGATCTGTGAATTTGTGACGAAGGTTGACGAGGAAACGTCATACCGTCATATTACATGTTGTAAAATATAAGTTAGCGGTCCAATAGAGGCGCCACATTACATTGAAAATCGTCTAAAACAAGATTTTGAAACAATAACTGCATACAATTAAACTAGGTATGCAATGCATGCTACTAATTGCAAATGTTGAGCGGGGCAAATTTTCTTAATTTTTTTTTATGCCTTATTTTCATGATTTCAGAGATATGCACTCCCGGGTATGATGTCGACCAGCATGCCAAATTTGGTCAAATCAGTCGAGCTTTTTCGGAGGAGTTGGCACACAAACGATTTACACTTGTCGTCTAAGATAGAGCTTCGCTTCGCTCCGCTCAATTAGTTCCATTATTTGCGAGACACCAAGTTAAACTTGGAAAGTTGTACCTAATAATCACGATTAAAATTCCATTAAAACATAATGTAAAACACATCTATTACCTCCATTTGTCTTTCGGAAATAAACACAACAAAAATAACAGATGCAAACAAGCAAAGGATACGAGATCCAGAGTCCAGCTTTTTCCTCTGAATAGGTGTCAAATTCAATCAAATTCGGAAATTTTAAGATACATTAGTTGTAGTCGCACTAGTTGTACTTTAGCTATAACATACTTAAATCCGAATAACATTATTAATTTGGGTTTTATGTCTCCATTTCTCCTCAATCAAAAAGCACACAAAAAAAAAAGTTTTGAATTAAGAAACACGTTTGTCAAGTTTTGTAGAAATCAGATAAAAGATTTCGCCGTTAGCTCGTTCTACACAATGACATACAGACAGACAAAGCAAAATTTACTAGTATGGTTTTGAAATGTCAACGCTTTGGTCGCTTGATCATTTATTGTTTTTACTGTCGTCAAGCTATTCTTAGAATGCAAAACTAAAAGTGGTTCCGTGCTATTTAATGTGCTCTATCAAAGAGCGACCTTACCGGTCAGTGCCCAAAGTCTGAGCTAAAGGTTCATGCAAGAAGGTTTCCAGCAAAGTTATTTGCATAATCCTGAAACAGCGAGCAGTTCGGTCTCTTATCAATTACCGTCCTTGTGTCTAGCGTTAACTCACTCTGCATACTGTTAAAACTAGTATATATTATGGTAAAGTAAAGTGGTTATACTCAACCTGAGTGATAGAAATACATACATTCACACATACAATAAATTACTGACTAAGTGAACGTAGCGAGCGACCTTCTACACTTTGAGACTGAATAATATTGTTTGTCTGTCAGTCTACATGTCTGTGTGTTGCGGCCCAATGATATTCCATATTTAAAGAAGGGCAGATAATTATGTTACTAGAGCGCGACCGTGAGAAGACTCGACAAAGAGTTCTATGTTATGTCAAAACCCAGTACAAATTAGCTCGTTTCGCAGGAACTCATTTTGAATGTCAGTTTGTAACAGTAGGAAGCCAATCTCACCCACCAGCGGGATCAGCGGAGGCTTATGAGACAATTATAGGTATCCCAGGGCGCCAGTTCACGTATGTACGGTGTGTGTGATGATAGGAGACTTCAATAAGGCAACAACAGTAAAGAGGATTCACAGAGAGTATATTTATAACCTTAAAACAATTATACAATGGGTATTGAATAGTTATAAAATTTACATAAAAGATAGGTAGGTAGGCTCTAGTACACTACTCAAATCATTTAGAGAATAGGTATTGAATCTAGTTATTAAGTTCACACCAAAAGATCTGAAATCTTAAATTATAAATGAAATGTACAGAGATTTCTTTGTACTTGAGTTTTGATGAATCCGATGATTCTTAGAAATAGCTGAGACAGATTTATTAATGAAGATCAGGGGATTAGTTGTTGAACCAGTACTTAACTTTAACAGTTGGTCCACGCGGTCAGCTGAGGATGGCAGGGTGATCCTCATGCTATGGTCTTGTCGGCCCAAGGTGACCTCGTATATCCTCGACGTAGACCTATAGGATTTTGTATTGTACTGCTCCAGATACGTCGACAACCTCAAAATCCCTGCACCAAGACATCAGACACCAGTAACAATATAAAGACACGCCCTTCGATTGCCTAAAACAGAGAAAGAAATGCCTCCTCGCTGTCCAAATTGGATAGAAGAGGATGTTCCCAGACTCGTGAGATCACGGTAGACAGAACCTTTGATCTGTATCGACGACTGCTTCGATTCAATTTGATACTGTTTCCAAGTAAAATAACTTCTTCTAGACTCGAGATTTGTAGGTTAAGTGTAAGACAAATGTAGTGATCGAGAGATATTCAAGAGATATTATCGGTAGAGAACAGAGCAGTGAAAAGGGACCAACGACAGCTCGCGCTGGCTTTTTATCAAATCACGAGCTGTTTCGAGATTCTTCCTTGATCCACAAACTCGTTTTTGACCACTTTCTAAAAGAAAGATTTGTCGCCAGCCGGAAACTCAACGATAGATAAAAAATCTGCAATATCACAGACAATATACCTTTTTAAGAGAAAATACATGACATGGCTAGATAATACACTGCCAAGTTCCCACTAAATCCGCTAGGGTGCTCTATACAATGCGTAGAATTCCGTATGGCGAATGAATCATAGTCAAGACTTGACGTTTGTCGAGTTGACATCTATACATCAACTGACACTAATGACGTTCATAATATCATTACAAATTTGTTTATATCTTGGGAGTGTAATGAAATTACGATGTTACAAGTTTATATGATGGTAACATATCTATAGTTATAAATAATATAATTTAAAAAATCTTTATCATCATAATATTGCATTGTCCTGCGATTTACATACGCGGGCAAAGTTTCAGCTCAATCGGAAACCGGGAAGTGTGTTAAATTTAACTTGCAAGATTTGATTACACACGGACATCGGGACAGGTGAAAGTTAATAAAAGCTTGTAAAAATCATATGTTGTCGCCACGTTTTTAATCCGATCTACATGAAACTTGGCCCAAGTGTTACCCTATGTACAAACATATAATTTTTTTTATAAATAGGTACATAATACTTATATATTATTAGGTATTATTTATCAACTGAACTGGCTGTAAAACTTTCCAAGAACATATTTCAAACATCAAAGGCCTAATACACAGATTTATTGAAATAGAATATATTATTTTATTTTCTTTGATAAAACATTCAATAACACCTTTAAGCAATAATAACAAGTCTAGACAAACTTCTCAATTACAGTCTATATCTGGATTACAAAGCCTTTTCATATTACATAATAATAAAATAAATAAGTTTGTTTATTTTCGAGCCAGTGAAAGTGAGATTATGATACGAATATGAATATGGATTCAGTATTTCATACTTTTATATTAGTACTAGTTGAAGACCGCGGCTTCGCTTTGTCGCTCCCAATTTCAAAGGAGCACATTAAAGGGATAAAAGTAACCAATAGCACTGATGGTGAATATAGGTTTTGAACACGTCTTTAGTAACTTTTCTAGCTAGGCCTGCACCGCAAGCCAGTTAGAATGATTTTGGACTCTTAACATCAAAGCTAATAATATAGCAAACAGTTTATGACATGACATACATAACGCCTGTAGCCCTGTATCTCCATTAGGCAGAGGTGTATTACACACCCACTCTTTGCTAGTAATAGGGGGCAATCCTATTCCCGTTACCGAGCGATAGTAACTAACCATTCTGTAATTCAAACCAGATTTTCAAGAGCCAGGACAGCAGGCAATCTCTGCAGTCCGAGCGATCAGTTATTGTATTCGTTTTAGTTATTGGCTAATAAGCCTGTAAAAAGTTATCCCACCTACTTCAATGGAAATTTGGCCATTAAAAACAAACTCTTAAGTACCTACTTAAGCCTACTTATACTGCGGAAAGTTCCCCTTCATTGATTCTATTCGGGTGCTCAGATAAACCCAAAAAAGGGCTATGGAAAAACTTGGACCTATTCTATCCGCAAAGTTTCACACAAAAACTTTCGAGGTCCTTTCAAGAATGGCAGGCTGAGAGGACAAAAGCACTTCAATGCGTAACAAAACAATATAATTATAAAGTCAACGTTATCTTTACTAATACAACCCACATACACACACGCGTACACACTCACACACATAAACTAACAAACCCGCAAATTTTCATTTTTCTCTTGATAGATTAAACCATTTTTATTGCACATGTCCTACGTAATACGAGGTGAGCTTATTGCAGTGTCTATAAAGTTTGAGAAAATTCACTAATGCTGCTGTTTCTTGAATTCAATTTAAGTAAAATTGGATTATTTCCAAAGTGTTTTATTTAAACTAACATTTGAAATTATGTAAACGTCCAGAATGAAAAATTAAAGCATGAGCAAAATTCCTTTTGAAGACAACTATACACATTTTAATTTTGAGAAAACGCTTCAAAACAATTACAACTGAAACCAAGTAGCGTTTGTGAAAGATCAGAATGAATCGTTTTGTTCAACGACTTTTGGTTTTCACTAGAGAATCCCTTGACTAAGTTTCGAGCAAATATCTTCAACGGACCTGATTCATTATACGTCGTTCACGAGTCTTTCTCTGGGAAAAAGTAATTCAAAGTTGCCTTCGAACAATCGTTGGATGAAAACTTTGAGCTCGTTCTAATCATTTGGTCTCAAGGTGCATCAAACCACGATTAAGTTGCTCCAAACTTGGTTTAGATTTAAAATTCATGTTTGAATTTACTTAAGACAAATTTTAAGTGTTAACTTTTATCATTTTATTTGTTAGAATTTTTACTGTCATATAAGTAGGTCAAAGTAAGATAAAAGTTTTATTAACATTTCATATTTCACTCAAACAAATATTCTCGTGTCCTACATTGTTCAAAAATTAATTTCTTTTTCGTTT
Organism: Nudaria mundana; assembly: GCA_963556515.1. Taxonomy (NCBI): domain Eukaryota; kingdom Metazoa; phylum Arthropoda; class Insecta; order Lepidoptera; family Erebidae; genus Nudaria; species Nudaria mundana. Next base: position 3,005,198 of record OY748303.1, on the reverse strand, counting down.
CCCACTGTGAGAAGTATTATTTTGATGATTTTGAAAAAAAAACGTCTTATAATAATTGTACTTGCCCATACCTACTCATTCGAAAAAATATTCAAGGCGTAAAATAATTAAAGGACACTGTCAATTGTATTAAGGCTGCTTTTATACATTTGCTGAGCAAAAACTATTTTTTAACATTATCACATTAACGGGTAGCTATTAAAAGTTCGAAAAGTATTTGATCGAATTTCATTTGACCGAATTAAAAATCTGTCAAATAATGATTATGGCAAAGTCGGTCAGTAGTTTGGGGTAAAATGAATTTCAACCAAACACATTTCGATAAAGTGACCAGTTCTACACATTAACACGACAGAAAACCTATTATCGTTCAAGATGGAAAATTTCATAAATTTTGTTAAAATCAATAAATATTTTAATTTTTTTTTTCAAAATAATAGATACTGGTGAAAATGTTGGCGCACCTAAGTTTTAAGCCAAAATAATAAAGCTGCAAGGGAAGACTGGTAAAAATGGGCCATTAATCAAGTTCATAGTCTAGTATGGTAGATTGCAAGCTTCGTTGCACTTTTGTATTCTATACCAAACTGCAGAGATTTTAGTCACCTATGTGACATTGATCCTGATTGTTAGAATAAAGGTTCGGATTACAGAATGGTAATTGATTTTATATTTTACTAGCCAACTAGTATCCTAACTTTAACCGGGAAGATGGATATCGACTATCTACGTCGTGGAATCCGGTGATCAGTAAATGTACTCGCCTACGTAACCTCAACGAACGCCCGCTAGCAGATACTATCAGTGTGGTATGCTGTGGTGCCTCTTCGAAAATAATATTTAGTGACGACGAAGTGAGGGTAGTCGAACAAACCGCACTTCACGAAGACGACGATGAGCTGAAGCCACCCGTGACCACGGCTCTGATACTAGGATCGAAACGTCGGGTAATAAAGAGGTATGAATATATCTCAATAATCGCGTAAAAGACCCGTTTGTCTTAAGTTTATATATAATGAGTCCAAAACGAAAGTTAAAAAAAAAATAAAAAATGTATTACTACACTTTGTCACGGGTGAAATCGTGGGCGTTTCACACGCCTTCGCCCGTGACAAATTTATATACTAAAACCTTCCTCAAGAACTAGTTTTTTGACGTTCATAAGTGTTACTTTGTGACCTACATGAATAAAGATATTTTGATTTTGATTTTGATTTGATTAGTCTATCCATTTGTGACAACCGAATCATCAAAATAATCAAAATAACCGAATTATCAAAATATAATCTTTAACACTAAGTATAGTAAAAACAATGGTAAGTAAAAAATTTTTTTTAAAAAAACTTTTTAGCATTAATTAATAGCATTAATTTTTCGCAGAATCAAAAGGACAACAAAACGTCGACAATTGTTTCGCCTCTAAACGAGGCATTATCAAGACTGTCTCAGAGAGAACTGTTCTCTCTGAGACAGTCTTGATAATGCCTCGTTTTGTTGTCCTTTTGATTCTGCGAAAAATTAATGCTATTAATTAATGCTAAAAAGTTTTTTTTTTTTTAAAAATTTTTTTACTTACCATTGTTTTGTCATGGATTTTCGCCAAGTAACGCCTGTTTCTATCCAATAATTAACTAAGTATAGTGTTAAAGATCTAAGCAAATAGGAAACAAAAGTGATTTATTTTATACATTTTATACTATGTTATATTATGCCCTACTTATGATAGGTATATTATGCCTAATGGTAAGAAAGTATGAATGTAGAGGGCTTGAGAAGTCGAGGTAGGCCCAAGAAAAGATGTGACGTAGGACCATCAAAACTAATTTCTACATAATCAAATCATATATAGTATGTATGTACAAGTATATGTACCGCTTTACAGCAAAATTATTCTCATTCTGCATGCGCTAGCAGTATTAAAGTCTTAGTTTGAACAAAAAGCGCATTTGCATTATGATTCAAGGAGGTTTCCTCGCCCAGCTAATTCTGCAATGACATCGTAAATTCTTCGTAATATGAATGTAAGTACCAGTAATATTTTCTTGAGATTTCATTATTTTCGTTACTTGTCTTCAATTCTACGTTTTTATTTTCAGAAGTTATAATGTAGAAAATTAGTATCAACAAAAAAATGTTTCATTATTATTATAATATTTATTTGTATTCGATATAATATTAGATGTCTAGCATGTTGATAATAATTCTTTTTATGTTTTTTTATTAATGTTAAGTCTAATTGTCAGTTGTAATTAAGGTAGTTCCCAAACTACATAAAATTGAACGCTTTCGCGAAACGACAATACAATGGCTTAAGTGCTAGGCTCTATAATTAAGTCAACAATCACTTAAACATCAATATGAAATGAAATGATTTATTTATTTGTATAGGTCACTAAATGGCTTTTACAAACGTCAGTAAGTACTTAAAATAAAAAATGTCATTGCTTCTATATTTACATGTAATGCCAGATTCGCAAAGCAATAAGTAGAACCGAGAGAAAGAACCTGGCAATAAAACTACTATGCCTTGTCTAAGTATGAAACACAAACTCGATTCCTGGCTACATATATAAATATTCATAGTGAAACAGAACCACTTCTGATTACTACACTACACAGTAAAGAAACGCACATACACTCACACATGCACATTATCTAGTTTTACTTAGGTATATTTTTTGTAACCACAGAGTTTCACATTGGTTACAAAAATGTGTTCTCTTTCTTTTACTTTATTAAATTAAACATTTAACATTACCAGAGAATCACAGAAATTCACAGAAGACTGGCTGTTTTAATCCATTTATTTAATTGATTTTACTCTATTGCGTGTTTATGTGTGATATAGAAAAGGACCCGTCTTGTCAGCTTGGTATATGTGGGCTAAACTCCCTCCTCTTTGGGGGAGGCCTAAATGCCCATCAATGGGAGTCAAGAGCTCAGATGATGGAGTATTGCGTGTTTGATGATATTATGGGCTTTGAAGAGAAACTTTTATATGCAACTGGAAATTATATTCCTGAAGATGATGTCGCTGTAGGAATGGCTTACATACCTTGTCTTTAAATTTGTCTAGAAAGAAAAACTATATCACGAAATACATTCATATATTATAGCATCTTAAAGTATGTCTGTAAGGAGTTCGATAGCGCTTGTCTGCTCAATCTGCATTTTAAGCGCCAAAACTTCAGAGTAATCTGTATGAAACTTTGTCAATAAAATGGTCTAAGTTTTTTCTATTGCCCTCTTTACTAGATCAGTCTGTGTACCTAAATAAAATCAATGATATGCTCACTGCCTTTTTGAACATTTTTACAAAGCAGCTGGACGATGGTTTTCAGAATCAGAAAGCTGGCTACTGTCAGTATCTGGTTTAGAGAATTAACATTGGCGTGAAACGTGGCAACGATGTCAGCATTCTGGGAACCTTGCCAGCTTATAATGCTGGGGAGGAATCTTCTGATAAATGTTTTGTAAATATTGAAAGCATTTTATTTCATAGTCTAAGACGATAGCTAAATATACCTATGGACCTATTGTTTGTGTGTTTAAATTACTATTCTACTACAGTTTTAAGGCCAAGATATTATGTGTACCTGCTAACGAAACAACCAGCAATATGCTGACAGGCCTCTACTATTATTGGCTTTGTAGTGGGACCGAATTATGTCGTATACTTTTAGTTTAATAGGTTCCCTGTCTGCCCCCTCGCAGATATGTCTCTCTTGACTATACAAAAACACATATATAACTTATTCTACAAACACTAGTCATGGACTAGTGTTTTGATGTCCGTATGAATATGTAGTACGATATTTTTATGTGAATTAAAACTATATTTTATTTAAATCTCTGATGATGCCGTGAGGTGAAACCGGTCTGTGAAAATAAAATTATAACAGTGGAAAAGTATATGTGTCTTGTGTAATATGTGTAGCAGATTCCACCAAGTGCCGTCAATCGACAGTATAAATACTCTCTTGACTACTTAATATGTTTGTTGTACGTTCCTAGGTTTGTAATATCCTTGGTATTTTTACATAAGTATTTACATTAATAACTTCTTACTTATAAATAAAAAAAGTCAGCATTAGAGAGCATAGGGGCTAAGCATATTAGTCAAGATTTTAGGGGCTTACCTAACCTAACCTAACCTGCTAGTTATGCATCTACTGATTTAGGGACGAGGCCCTGATAAACAGATAAACAGCTGATTTGTAAACAAAAACAACCTACTTCAAATACCGGAGTTGGACCAAATATAAACATACCTACATTCATACCTCCTTTTTTTGAAGTAGGTAAAAAAGTTCCCAGTTAGCAATAAGTTCACTCCCTATTACGTGGGACCAATAGCGTAATTGGCAAAATGTGGGGTATAATATTCTGCTGCCTTCGAATATGTCTTCGTCGTGATATGTTTATACTAGGTATTCGCCGGAACGCGGGCGGTTACGTCGAAATAAATAAGACAGAGAACGTAATCTCGTAAATCGCGCTATAGCATATTAAAAAATTTAAAAATAAAAAAATAAAATCAATTTTCAACAATGACGCGAGCCAACTATAAACTCTTAAAAGCTGCATTTAAAAATTTTAATTTCGTGCGCGAGGTGCCAATCAATTTTTTTTAGTAGTGTCAAAGGTATGTTTCTTTAATTCTTAATAACTCAAAAACTATAAAAGCCACATACACCAAAAACTATACAGCAAAGCACGTTAATGTGTTCTATCTGCATGCCAAATTTCAAGTCGATAGGTTTAAAATTGCGACCGGTATCGTTTTACATACATTTTCGATTGGGACCATCTTAGAGAAGACTCCGCTACGCTCCGTTTTAATTATGCAAAATTACCACACCGAAAATGAAACGTTTACCGCTGAATACCCCATCTAAAAGTACTAACAATCTCTGGATGTCAACAAGAGATTACACGTGAAGTTCGTTGTAGAATGCCACCTGCCATATTACGCTGTACGTCAAAATTGCCAAAGTTACTAACACAGGCACTCTGTGTTCTGAAAGTGCCGATGTTGCTCAAACTTTGCTAATGCACCACTGGAATTGTTTACTATGACTCTTTTAGAGGTGTGTTTCATATCACGTATGTATTATGATGTAAGATAGTATTCTTTTTTATTAAATTTTAATAATAAATCATCTGGTGTTGCACCTGCTGACGCCGGATGAAATATTAATTATGCCCAGAAACGAAAATATCATTCTTATCTTAACTGCTTCGGTGGCGTGGTCGGTAGTGCATCGACTTTCGACTCCGGAGTCTCGGGTTCAATTCCCTGGTTGAATCAAATATTTGTGTGATCCACAAATGTTTGTTTCGGAGTTTGGGTGTTTTCTATGTATATTATGTATGTATTTAGAAATATACAAGTATGTTTATCAGTTGTCTAGATCCCATAGCACAAGCTTATAGCTTAGTTTGGGGCTAGATGACGTTGTGTGAGAATGTCCAACAATATTTATTTATTATTTATTTATTTATTTATCTTAATTAATTAATAAAAAAAAAAAAATCTGCATTCTTTATTTTAATAAATTTCTCAAAATATTGAGATGAGTTCCGGTAAACAAGCAGCCCAAAATTTGGTAATATCAATAAATTCAACGCTGTAGTTTATCGAAATAAACCACTGGTGAAAACGCTGGCGCACCATAAGTTGTAAGTAAAAATAATGGCCGCTGCTTTGGACCGGGACTGGCCGGTAAAATGGCCCATTACTCAAGTTTTACTGGTCAATGTGAATTCACCAACCACTCAGTTGGATTGCTGCACTGTTACTGCACAATCTTTTGTTTGTCATAAATCTCATTCTTATTGTATAAATTTACAACAAATTTGTTAACTTATTTCCTATATTGGGTACGCCAAATTGGGGCCACCTGTCTGACGGTAAGCAGTGGCGACGTCTGATGATTGTGGGCGACTCTCATAGATTTTTTTAAGTCTGCTCAAGCGCGACCGCTCTTAAGTCCATTGCCGGGCGTCTCTGGTCGGACTTTGACCACCTGTGTGGCCTCTTTGGGGGATTGGTCGGGATGAGAATTCCGCGTCGTTGGGATAGGGTTTTACTCTCATAGTAATAACACAAAAATACTATGGAAAGTGATCCTCAACGATGGCATAGTGATGTGCATCTTCACGCTCCATTCTGTTCTGTTAAAAAACACAGTCTCAAATTAAAAACCACTAAATCACAGTCAGCTAGTTTTTAATGAAATTTCACATTCCAGAAACGTCTGTGAATTAATAAACTATTGTAAAACTTTTACTTCCTATTCAGTAGAAGATATTACTAAGGTAGGATTTATAGTATGCCGCTTTAAAGCGCAGTTGCAGCGTAAACTGTTGAATGATTCATGCAAGTGACTCAAACTCGCTTCGAGGATGAGAATTCAATAGCTCCGAATGTATAACTGTATAGTTATAGACCTGTTGTAAATATATCTATTTGGGTTTAAGATATCTGCAATAGTACGACTGTGCATTATAAGATAGTACCTACATAAAAAAAGGGAAAATTTACTATTTTCTTAAGAATATCTTTGCTGTGCTGTGTGTATTATAAAGTAGGTTAATGCATAGGTAGTTAGTTGCTAGTAAAAATCCTCGGGAAAAGAGGCATCGATAGAATACCTAAACTTTTATAACCAACCAGTTTTGGAAAGTCACTCAGACACACAGTCACGGTCACGGACTCGCGCACAAAGAGTTCCGTTTCCGCAGCAAAACTGCAAAATAATCTCGTTTGTTATATAGGAGCCCCCTTAAATATTTGTTATATTCTGTTTTTAGTATGTGTTGTTATAGAGGCAACAAAAATACATCATCTGTCAAAATTTCAACTTTCGAACTATCACGGTTCATGAGATATACCCCAAGACAGACAGAGGGCTGGACGGACAGCGAAGTCTCAGTAATAGGGTTAGCGTTTTACCCTTTGTGTACGGAACCCTAAAAACTACATGTGCAATGACTAAACTATAAAGAAGTTAATGGGCAAATGAAATAAATCGTTTTTTATTGGAATCTCGTACATTCTACACAAATAATTGAAAATTTCCTCGGAGTGTTATGTTCTCAAAGGATTCCTATAAACATTCAAACGGAATTTACAGCCAATTCAAAGAACGTGCGTTAAAAATAACATTTGTAGCTCACAAAAGTTTGGCAGATCAAAAGAAAGTCGATATCAGAACGTTCACACTTGACGATCTTCTTTTAGCAAAAGGCTGCAAAGCTATAAAAATTTATTTGATGGCAATTTGCCAACGGCTCTAAAAGAAATTCTACTAACTCGAATTGGCATTGCGTTCAAATAATATGAAGTACTTTTAGAACATTGTATTTGCTTTTTGTAGTTTTCAAAGTAAGAATGGAAATACATTGACATTTCACACACATCTCAATTCGTATAAAGAGCTGAATTTGGAAAGAATAAATTAAACGCGGAATAAAGGTCTTAAGCAAACCTCGCACACACAAAGGGCAAAGACCCTTCAAAAAAAACAAACACGTAGGCGCTAAGCGAATGCTGTGGGTTAAAGTTTCTGTAACACTTTGGAGTTATCGAAGTACCTGAAACTTTATTCTTTGAGGTATACATGACACGTATATAACTTAATTGAGTTGAAAATCCAAGGATGCTAAAGGAATCAATATCTACAGGCTTCAAAGGCTGGCAAAGTACCAAAGAGTGACGGCAGTAGACCGTCCCGTGGGACCAGTAGTGACTGCCGAAATCTGGACATAATGATTCCCTCTATCTATCCATCCATACAGATAAATAAAATTAAAGTGGCTGTGTGTAATTTCAAATTACCAGCTTTTTACTCAATGCATACGATAGTATACACGATCCTGACATAAAAAATGCAAATTTTAAAATTTTGGTCTGTCTGTCTGTCCGTCTGTTTGTTCCCGCTAATCTGGAACGGCTGAAATGATTTTAACGGGACTCTCACTGACAGACAGCTGATGTAATAAGGTGTAATATAGGGAACCATAAAACTGTTTCACGCATGTGAAGCCGCGGACTTCAGTCCTAAAATAAAGCAACAATACAAAGGAGTAAAGTAATCGATAAACAATTCTGAAGTACAATTTCCAATATACACTTGACTGTGTTACATCAATTTTATTCTCATCTGCTTATCAAAACGAATATTACAAAGAATACTAAGTAAACCACGACAATTTCGCTAACAAAAAAGGAGCGAGAGCTTAAAAAGAATAAAGGAAGTTTATTTTAACAGTCTTCCATTACGGAAAATTCATCAAAATTATAATACGATTACATAAAACAAATTAAGGCTTGTCGCTTCGTGTCGAAATGATAAAAAAGATAGATAAGGGTTATGATACATTGGGTAGTTAATTCCAAGTGCTCTGACGCACATAAAGAGCGAATTTAATCAAGCTGGGAAAGGGTTGGTTGCTAGTAAGAGAGTTTATTGTTCTCAAAATGTATGGTTACCGTCATCTCTGTCCTTTATTTTAGGTGCGCTAATAATTAAATGTGAAGAAAGTTTAACTGTAGGGTTGTTTTTTCTGGCTCTTTCAGTAATACCACATAATACTGGACATTATCCAGTAGGTTTTACTGAAAGAGCCAAAATATCAGTAAAGTAAAACAATCAGCTTATTATTATAGTATGGGGGTGTTGAACAAAAAGATTAAATAGCTAAGTCTTACCGGCCGGATTTTTGATTTAGGGCTCCAACTACCCCTAACGACTGCCATAGATGTTTGTATGTTTGTTTTAGCTCATTCCTTAATGTTTTAAGCAATTTAACATTAGCTTTCGGATTTTTTTTATAAAAAAACCAATTGTCCCATAAACAATTCTATTTCAAACATCACCGCTAACACTAGCACCCCACAATACCTTTAGAAGAAGCCTTTTGATAACTGAATCCAAAATTGGTCGCGTTCACTCCACGGTTTATTGTTCCCCCCCTTCAACTTGTATTGTGTTACGTTCAGCAATTTTCATTATGCCACTACATGCCTTTATGGTGTTGAATTTAATGTTGGCGACGGGTTATTCGAATCTATAAATTTTTAACTAATTTCAAAAAAAGGAAGAGGTTGTCAATTCGACTGTTTTTTTTAATATTCTTTACCTCATATCTTCCGACTAGAACATATTTTAAATAGTGTTTTAATTGAACCCATAGCTTCCTGAGTGGTCCCATTCCGATAAATATTTGGTTTACGGAAATTTGAAGGTGGTTTTTGTGTCTATGTTTGGGATCCAAATTGGCTCACCTAAAGTTCTTTACCCGAAATTGTTCTTCCTAATGATTTGTAATCCGAATGAATCATTCGAATGTTCTATACATTCCCATAAGCCCGGAATTCCCATAATAATATTGTTCCTTTGACCCTTAAATAATATTGTGTATTGTAATATTAATATTGACCCTAAAAATGTCGAATGCGTCCAAAACGATTATTACAAAATTAAATTTCGCGCGCTCAGGGTCAATCACCTATACCGCCGACACAAACCGTTCCTCTCTATGCGTTGTGGTACTGACTAGTACTCTGTACGGTGTTGAGCGCGCGGATGCCATCTCGCTAGCACAAGTTGTAAGCAGACGCAATGCATGCCCGTTATAATTGGGCTTGCATTTTCTCTTTCACGCTAGCATACCACGTTCGTCGCACATCGGTTGCGTGGCGACCTATGCTATGTTCGCGTTTGTTTACTTCAGTTTCGCGTAGTAATTTGCTTTTAAGAGTGGGTGATTTTTCAATTGTTTTTTATTGTTTAAAAGTTGTGAATTAGTTTATTTGAGTGTTAAATATGGAAGAAATTGTGCCTTGTGATGATTTGAGGTGCTGTAACGTTTTATTAAAAGACCAAAGGGTAAAATCATTAAGTTTTGATCAGAGAAAGTCGTTAGTTGTTTCTCCTAAACCAACGCCAGATTTGTGTATTTCTAAAGTAAGGAAAACTTACTTGTCACGCTAATTTGCTGAAGAAATTTCAAATCACAATCAGCAAGTTGACCAAAACCGTAGTATTTTTCAAAGACTTGTAGATGTAGTTTGCCATTTAGCGCAACAGGAATTGCCTTTTAGAGGACATGACGAGTTCAAAGATTCATTAAATAGAGGTAACTTTTTAGAATTAGTTTCATTATTATCGAAATATGATAGCGTTTTGGAAAAGCATATGCAACATCAACAGAGCGACAAACCCGGGCCGAGTTATTTATCATCTACAATTCAAAAACGATATTATTCACTCTGTAGCCGATATAATAAAAAAACTCCGGACGTTAGCCACCGCGAACAATTACGCCTGTAGTGATAGTAGCGCATGAAATAAAATAGAAAAAATCTGTTGTAATTTAACTTTGATTTTTAACCGACCTAAAAAATGGAGGAGGTTCTCATTTCGACTGCTTTTAACTTTGATTTTTAACCAACCTCAAAAATGGAGGAGGTTCTCAATTCGACTGCTTAATTATTTTATGTTTGTTACCTCATATATCGGACGTGCAGTCCACAGCTTATGAAGCTTCGCCCCTGCGAATGATCACTCTTCCTAAAATTTTTCAACCTAAAGTTTTCATTCATACTATTTGTAGTGCTACCGGCGATGTTCATAACACTCATGTATCCGAAAATTGTAATTAATAATATCATTAATGTAAAAATATTTAAACTCCTACTGTTTTTTTATCATAACGCTCGCTCGGCTCGTGCGTTGTGGTCACAGTTCTAACCTAACCTAAACCAAAGAAATCTAAACAAAAATATGTGATATGACTTTGAATAATAATGTAAAAGCCCCGGTGTCAACACTGCGAGGTTTCCGACGACGACACCGCACTCCACACGTTGGTGGAGTGCTCAGCGTGGGCGAGTCAGCGCCGGAGTGGGTCTGGGCGTGGATACCCTATCGCTGGAGACCATGCTTCAAGCCATGGTCTCCAGCGGGAGTAGGTGGAACGCGGCCGTGTCCTTCTGCGAGCAAGTCGTGCTCGCGAAGGAGGCGGCCGAGAGGGAGAGGGAGCGTACCCTCCCCGCCGAGTTCCGTAGTCAGCGGCGAGGGCGCCGCAGACTCATCTACGCCCAAGAACATCGACCTCCATGATCGGGGCCTGAGGACGGCGGGAGCGCCACCCGTCGTCCTTACAGAAGCAGGCTAGAAGGGTTGCGTGCTGCGGGGCCTTTGACCCATAGCACGCAACCAGATTCACTCACTGACGCGGGATAAAAACCTACCCCAACGACGCGGGATTCTCATCCCGACCCAACCCCCGCAGAGACCACAGAGGTGGTCAAAGTCCGCCGGGCGCCACTAGAAATACGTTCTGCTTGTAACCAGAGACGCCCGTCAACGGACGTTAGACCGGCCGAGGCCCTGGGCAACGGAACTAAAAAAAAAAAATTGTGTAAAAGATGGTTATATTGAAAAATAATAGGAAAACAAATAAAAGTATACTAGATGTTTATTGCTACTGACATTATGAAGTTGAATGCTTCGAAATTATATATATATATATATATATTACATTAGAGACAGAGTAGTTAGTTATTAGGAATTGTGATTGTTAGGATGTAAAATGTTAGGAAGAACATTTTCGGATTTCCAATTATCGGAGTTGACAATTTAGGTGAACTTTGGCGCACCCCTATGTTTGACGTGTCTTTGTTTTTTTATTTATAAATTTTTGGACATTCTGACATAATGTCATCTAGCCTAAATTAAGCTAATATAAGACTTTGTTATGGGATCTGGACGACTGATATACATACTTATATATTTCTAAATACATAAAAATTAAACATAAAAAACACCCATACTCCGAACAAACATTGATTCGACCTGAAATCTAACTTGGGACCAAGCACGGCAGTCGCATACTCGTTTTTTTTAAGTTCGCACAAACACGGCCGCTCTTACGTCCATTGCCGGTATTTCCAGTGGCGCCCGGCGGAACCCGACCACCTGTGCGGCCTCTTCGGGGTTGCATACCCATACCACTGCGCCACCGAGGCAGTCATGATTTATATCTATTATGTGAAAAGAACAAACGGTATACACCCCAGTATAACCCGCAAGTGGTTCACCTGTCAAACAACAGTCGAGTCTCTGGAATCCTAAGTTAAACTAACACACTAGCTTATTTGGATGATTCTTAAATCATCCAAATTATTGAACTAGTTTTAATGTCATTCTGTTTCATGGAACTAGTTTAGTTAGTTTCTTCTAGTAGGTACTAAAGTAATACAAATCCGACTCAAGAATAGAACCTACCCTCCAGTGCCACAGATGTATTCACTGACGATTATCCCAACGAAGTATGCATTTATAATTATTGAGCTGAGCGAAGCGAAGCTCTTTCTTAGGCGACTCGTGTATTTCGTTTAGGATCGAACTCCTCCTAAACGACTGGACCGATCTTTTTAAAATTTGGCACGGTCATAGTGCCATCACCGTGAGTTCATATAATTATCTGAATTCATAAAGATCGGTCCATTCGTTTGGGAGTTCGACCCGGATCGACAAACTCAGCTCAATTATTGCAACAGCAGAATGTATTGCATACCTAGTATTATGATGTCAATATAAAATTGATACAAAAACAGACTTCAAATTATTGCCGGATTGGGACCAAAGTGATATGGGACCAATTTGGGAAGTAGTAGCTTTCAATTATTATTCCTTGTCCCAAGATTATAAGGTAACAATCATGAAAAAAAAAGGTCAATTGATCGACCCTCCTTTTGGACGTCGGTTGAAAAAACAAATGATCTGAAGTTAAAAAATACTTGTGCCTTATATGTCACAACTCAACAATCACATATAACTTTATGAGAACAGAAAAACTCGGTCTCCCACCAGTTTTTGCGCCGAAAACTATTAAAACCCACTCACACGATACTAAGTACGATAATGCATCACTTTGCAGTATTCGTACCATCGTTCCAACAAAAACTTTCGAGCCGAAACTTTCCTGATCTATACACTTACATTGTTCAATGCCGCCAGTCACTTTGACAGATAGTAACAAGTAACTTTTGTCATAAATTCGAGTGTAACTACTACAGAAGTGTCACTTAGCATTGTATAGAAAGAATAAGTTTTATTCGTGACACGAGATATAGAGTACATTAATATATTATCTATACTGTAATAAAAGAGCACAAATTTTGTGCTTTTTATTTCTAAAACGGTAGACAAAGACGTCCGTTATGCTCTTAAAATGAGCGATATAAAAAGACAGACACAATCATTTGCCACTATTGGCGCTGGTTTTTTATCCTCTACCTGAGATGTGTTATTATTTTTAACCGACTCCAAAAAAAACGTTTCTAAATTCGACCGTATATATTTTTGTGGTTTTTTGCGGATAACTTCGTCCATTTATGAACCGATTTAAAACTTTATTTTTGTTGGAAGTATAATTCTATGGAACCTTAAAAAATTGTAAGGGCTACCAGTGCGTTTGTTAACTTAGGTATTATAAAGGACTACTATTTAATGAAGGTTTGGAGTCGATCTGATGATGAAGCCGAAAGCCAGTCGAAGGAACACATTAACGATTTACAGCAGTTACGTTGTGTTTGGGTTTTATTAATTTATATTGAAGAGAACTTTACATATCCCAACTTTTTAGTTTACGGTTAAAGGCAGCTTTTTTTTTGTTTAAAATTATTTAAATTCTGTTTGTCTCTCTGTACACGCGGTTATCTTCAAAGTTACTAAACTTGTGCGTTTTTGGTTCATCCAAAGTCAGTGGCAAGTAAGTACGGTATATTGTACTGCTTACGCCTATGCGTAAGCAGGATTATCCACGATATGAGCAGTTTTGTTGGTTCCACGTAGACCTCAAGCCTTTAAGTGTAACCGGGCACAAAACAATAGAATATCAATAACTTAATACAAATTCCAACGCTTACAATCTCCGCAGTATTGGTTTAAAGTTATTCTCATTACAAAGTTTTGTCAGTTTCTGTATGTGTGCTGATCCGTAAAGGACACGAATGAAGTCGAGGGGCACCAGTTATAATGACAAATACCTACAATTTGTACTAGATCGTATTTGATTCGTGAAGGCTTTGTAACCCGACGACTGTGTTCTAATTTTGATTATCTCGACCTAACTTGTCAAAGTTGTCAAAGTTACCTTTGTTGGGTTGCCAATTCTCATTTATTTCTCACAAAGTTACGTGAATGACGTGAAATGACAGGTTGATGAATTATCTAACAGTAAACAATTACAGGCTGTGTGAGGGTCGTTGTTGGGAGATGATTATTGTTATTATAGTAATAATGTTGAATACTTTAATACTGAGAACTTTACTTTCAAGTAACTAATCTATCCAAATTTATTTACAATAAGAATTACAATATAAATAATTATGTAATACTAAAAATATTTACATTACAAAATTTCGTTTAAAAATTCATCCGCATCATTGCAGACTGGGAAAGTTCCCAGAATGATGGCTGTGTTGCCACGTTGGATGGCGATAATTATTCTTTGGCCCAGAAAATAGCCTGGTCCTGAGAAGCATCGATTAAGCGTTTAGCAATGTCTCTATAAAGGCGGCGAGCGCACGGACCCCATGACCCCTTAACCCCAAACGGCTCAAATATGTCTGTAATCACCTGCTAGGTTAGCGTATTTACGCCGTATAAAACTTATTTAAACTACACTGTTCACGTCTTTAATATCTACAATGAGTAGGCACCTACTTGAAGTTACTTGACATTTATCGCGACCACATTTCGCCAGTCATTTTCTTAGTTCCCACGTAATATGGAGCGTGCCTATTGTATAATATATTTACCACAGATTTATGAAAGTGAAAGGATATGAGTCTCCCAAACTTTGAAATCAAATCCTTTGTTCGTCAACATCCACCGAGCCTTTTCCCAACCTAGTTGGGGTCGGCTTTGCAGTCTAACTGCGACGCGACTGAACTTCTATATTTTACGTGGAGTGGCTGCCATCTGACCTCCACCAACGAAATATACTTCTTTGTTAAGCACAAAAATACCTACAATGCAGTCACGAAGATCTACAATGCAGTCAGTATGAGCAGGCACGAAGAAAATTATTTTTCAGTTTAGCGTTTCATAGTTGAAGTTTCGCTATATCCATCCATCCGTCTGTCCTTGGATTTAAATCCAATCAGTAAGAGCCAGAAAAGTTAAACTTTGTATGGATAATGTACACTTACCACGCCGATAAAGTGCTAAAATAAAATTATGAAAACCTTTTTTTTGGTACCTGCTCTACCCCTAAAGTGGGGATGTTTCATGAAGAACCCTTTTCTATGTGTGGCGTGATACGTACTTGGCCGATTTTTTTTAGTTTTTGATGTACTCCTAAAATGACTATTAAACAAGCGGGCGTGTACGATTAGGATATGATGACGAAGTTAATGTATTCGTGTATTACTCCACATCAGTTCATGTATCAATTAATTATGCCTAACTAATATATGCTTTCCAATTAAACGATTGAATGCTTGTTGTAATCAAAGCTTTATCGAAGCCTAGCGTATGCCAGTGGCTTTGCTCATGTTTAATTTATATCTATTCTAATATTTTAAAGAGGCATTGTTTATTTGCATTGATAGGCTCCAAAAGTATTGAAGCTACTTTTTACCCTGGTAATGTGGTTCCGTGGGAATCAGAAAGGAGGAGACTATATCACTCGGGTTGAGCCGCGATAATCACAGCTGATTAGAGTAGTAAATACAATAGTTTTTTACAGGAAGACACTGTAATGAAATAACATACGCAAAGTAAATAATTATATCATAATCTTCTAACTGATCCCTACAGCTTCACCCAAGTAGCAGCATTTTACGGAACTTATTACAATGAAAATGCGAATTACAGCACTGTCTTTATTATCCTACTAAAACCAGTCTACGAGCGAATATATAATTAAAAAGTAGTGAAGAATTAACTAACTAATAAACAAAATTTCATATCAATTTGTTGGATAGCTCATGTAATTAGCTAAAACAAATTAACAAAATGTTAATATCGACAACATCGCTGGTTCTAATTAAGGATCAATTACATAACCCACAAACCACCATGTAGTATCCGCCATTACCAAAATGTTTTCAAACAAAACACATAAATAAACCGTGTGGGTTGGTACCATACGATATATATATGATTATAGCTGGGATTTCCGTAACGACAAAAACACAGACATTATTCATTTGCCCTCGTTTTCCTGTTACACCTACTGTTACAGCCACATTTTACTGCAGAGCCGCTGAGAAGAAAATTAAAGGCTCTGGATTGTCTCTGGATTGTCTCTGTTTCATGTAAAAGATTTGTAAGAAATAAAATTGTAAGCCAACGAACAAAAACAAATCGTAAGTAATTGTTCTTAGCGTATGACATACGCTAAGAACAATTATGTAAACGATATGTAAACGACTCACTTTCTTTTGAAATCATTGATTTCATTAATGACATGATATTCCGAGGTACAGTTCAAGAGGGATAAGCGGAGCTTTGCATTTGTGTGAGTGATCAGGAAAAGTAGTGTAAAAATTATTTTTGTAGCTGTGTGTACAACCCATGTGTGTGTAAAAGAAGTCACAATATATATACGTTCACGTACACTGCACTCACACAAATGCAAAGTTCCGCTTATCTTACTTATACGAGTAGTTTGGACCAATTGTCAGAATGTCCAAGGTGTCATAATGTCCAGTATGCTTACTTACTTGATGTCACTTTCAAACATTTAACTTCTCTATTCTACTATCGAAGCGTTGTCATAGAAGAGAGAGAAATTAAGTTCATTGAACTGTATTCAGAAATAATCATTGTTTATTCCTAGCGAGCCTATCAGGACATATTTAGCAACCTGTCATTGATTTTCAACTGAACCCAGAGGGTTTATAATTTTTCTTAGTACTGATACAAGTAATTGATGTACGACAATCTGCGCAGTTAGCAGATTGAGAATCAGCCGATAACATTTAGAGGCGTAAAGTGAATCCTATTTATGTCTTTGGATAACTGTTTTTCTACTCCGTCAATTACAGCAGATTTGATTCTGTGATTGAAGATGCCGAATTCAAATGACTCAGTCATTAGAGTTATTAACAAGTAACAAAAAATAAACACCCACGACGGCGAATGTTAAAAAGTTGTTTAAAAAAGTGTTTTGAATAAAAAATGGATAAGAGTGAGGTGTCACCCAAACTCTAACCCATAACTGAATATTTAATCAAAATCGGACTAGTAGTTTTGGCGAAAAATGGCAACATTGATTTGCACAAATATCCTCTCACCACAAACGCACCGTCGTCCGTCTCCGTACCGTCTCCGTTTCGTCGTGAGTAAAAACCAAAGGAGGTTTCCATGAATGGAACCCAAAACAATTACGTCTACTACGTCATAGCAAACATTATCTGATTCTGAAATTCCTCGAAGATCACAATGTAATGGCAATAAAAACCCTTTGTGTCCAAAAAACTGACTTGTGGAATGTGAACGTATAAAACGTCCGTTTCTATTTTAAGCGACTTCTAAGTGATGGCATGTGTGTCATGGTTCCTCATCCAAACTAACCACTAAAGTTGACAATGAAGAAACCAAATAATACCCACTAACTACTCTAGTACTTCACTTCAGGATTATTTCCTAAATATATCAAAAATATGCTAGCCCTAGTCACATATGGTAGCGGATCAAAGATGCATTTAATCCTGCTTTAGCGAACTTTTAGCACAGGGACACTACAAGGGTTGCGTTAATTTTGGCAGCGGCCGGTGTTATCGATCGTGAACGCCCATTTTATCCTGGATTAAGTAGCTTACCATGTCAGCATGTGGATACTTTAACTTATATCCATGATTTAACTGACTTTACTATGAAAAGTAACTTAGAAACATTTAGAACTGTAACCACTTCAGAACGAAAATTAACGAGCGGAGGAAAGAGACATACCCTCGATCTGAACCAGTGAACATAATAACAGTAAAGTCTTTAATGGGAATCACAAATCGAACTCTTCAAGGAAGTATGTAAAGCATACATAGTAGTATACCAGCCTCCCTTAATTTGTTGCGCAATTTTCTGCTTGACTCTCACTTGACTGATTTAATTTACATTTATCTCGTATTAAAAGGTTTAATTTTGAATGACATAAACAAACATTAATTAATCTTCGTTCAAAATCAAATCAAACGAACGGCTGAGTCCACATTATTTTCACGGATCGATCATTACTGAAAAAGTCACCTCTGCAAAGCTTCATATTTCTGGCATTGACATGCTCACAAAACTCAGCAAAACAGCGACCCCAATATCAAATAACTACCTGTATTACCAACAAACCCTCTTCGATTCGGACAGGTATCGGCAATAAGGGAATTTTCGCCTTTGTCAACGTAATAAATAGGCAGGATTAAGCGAAGGATGCTGACAGAACCAACTTATTGGTGAGTAATAACCCAAGTCTTTTTCGTTGATATATTTCGATATGATTTTGTTCCAGTTCAAACCATCCAATCAGGTGATTGACAGGTAAGTAAATAGTTTATCGCGGTGCTCATGCTCACCAATTTATGCTTGTCAATATTGCGTGTGACGTACCTAATTTGAATTATGTGGTTTTTTCTTAGCTTTTTTGTTGAATTGAACGGATGGCAAATTAACATAGTCACTGCTAATAATAATTATGATTAGAATTAGTTAAGTCAGAGAATTCCCTTAAGAAAGAAAAAAACCAACACACATAGTCACCAATAATTCTCTATATAACTCCTGAACCAACAAAGTTATCTACTACATTACAGTTTTCCTTCAAAGTTCAGTACATGGTTAATCATCATGAATTTATTCAGATTTTTCGAGCTAGCCGTTTAGCTTTCCGAGGGAGGGGGGAGAGGGGGGCACTCTGTTTTAACAAAAGAAATGGGTTTTCTAGTTGAATGTCTCGCAAAAGAAATTCTTAAATCAAAATTGTCATTCTTCTTCCCAACTTTACGTGTAGGGCAGCGACCCCAAAATACATATTTATTATGATTTTATTTAAGCACTTTGTCGGCGTAACAAATACACATATCCATGCCAATTTTCATCTTTCTAATACTAACCGTTTGGGCGCTAAGCAGAGGACGGACATACGGACGGACGAACATGACAAAACTATAAGGGTTTCGAAACTTGAACTACGGAACCGAAAAAGGCGCTGGTTCAAAATATAGTAAAAATACAAAATACAATTTTGTTTTCATTGTTTACGAGTATATTATAAACAAACTTGAACAATTCAATTAGCTCCATACAATACAAGAAATGGTGGTCCATATTTTGTTATTTACGACCTCTTACATTGTAGTGCTGCAATCTTAGAACTCAAATACTCTCATGTGCCATTTGGGCCGTCCTTGTACGCTAGGGGACAATACATCGTAAAAGGGGCCATACCATGAAGTGTTACGGTCGGCATTGAAGAGATGGCGTTTACCTTAAAATCTCGACTATAACACTTTGAAAGTAGAATTTCTTGACACAGTTTTTTAGACTCCAAAGGATTAAAACGTACCTTGCTGCGATATAAAGGTACAAATATAGTTTACAACACCGTATCCGCATGCACTGAGCTTTCTCCAAAAGCCTTGCACAAGGTTTCAAATGTGGAATGCTTGATTACAACTGTGTCAAATTAGCAGACTGTCCTAAAATAATTTATTTTGGTGATTTCACTTATTGACATCAATTCATCGCTAAGCTGCAACGAGCTTAATGAGAGAGTAGGTACATTTTGAAAACCTACATCTAAGAATGCTTCTAAATACCAACACAAGATTGAAAGCTGAAGGGAAAATAATGAACAAAGCCCACAAAAGGTTTCAAGGTGAGAAAGGAAACAAGGTCTCAGTTTACAATGGAAGTTTGTAAAGTAAGATAAATGGATATTATCTTTTAAAGGTTTGGAGACCTTAATGACCTAGATAATACCTAAAAAAGTATTTTGTCAACTCACACGCAATCATGTCATTGCCCACGCAAGAGCACACACAAAGGCGTTCACAACATTCACCTTACCCTTAAGATACCAAATATCGAAGCTATACACCGGAATTTGATTTTATTTCGTAGACCACCTCCGTTTCTTGGTACATATAATATAAATTAAGGCGTATTGGTACAATATAATAGGAATTATCAATTTTGACTACTTCGTATAAAAAACGAATACGAAAAACGTCGAATTAAGTAGGTACCCTCTCCAGTGTAAAAGCCAAAAATCTTCTCTTGGTCCTTATGCAACTTTAAACGTTTACGCAATGCCTTCAAAAGGCCTATATTATTTTTTTAGATCTATTTCACTTTTATTGGTGCAGTATGATATAACATTGTATAACATTGGGCGGGGGGGATCCAAAGCAATTGAGAAGGTGAATCCACGGTCAACAAGACCGTGAACAGCTGGACCAAAAGGATGGAGAACTCCTATTCTCAGCACACATCCAATGCTGAGTCTGGTGAATGGCTTTGGGGGAGAGCGCTACAGTCGTGCAGATCCCCAAAGCAAGACTATAGACTTCCTTCACGCGGTGCCGCCTGTTATTGGTCTGATTCCATAAGAAACAGACGTAACTAATAATCTATAGCCGAGAACTCTGTCCCTGTCCAAACCTTACCCTCCTTATCCAAACACACCATCCCTACTCCATCCCCAAGTCCCCTCCTCCCCTCCCATCCCACACCCCCACCCAATTCCTGATCCAGCAAACCGGCAACCCCGGTAAAATCAACACTATGAATCGTGCGAATGACAAAGAGAAATTACCCCAGGAGGGTTCCGGTACTTCCAGTGCCGGGGAATCCCTCCCTGGACCATCTAGTGGTTCGGGCTGCCCCTCGTATTCTGGGGCTGCAAATCATCGCCAACTACAAAGTTAGTAAGTTTAAATAAAAAACCAAACGACCAGGTGCGTCCCGGTAGGTCTATGTCTGAGACTCTCGGGGACGACCTGACAAATATGTCGATTGGGGAGCACCAAAGAGAGAACAAAGAGGGCGAGTGGGTGACCAAATCCAAATGGAGGCGGAACAAGGCTCGCAAGAAACGAGCAGAAGCAGCCCAGAACCAGACCAAACCCAGAGGTGAGTCGGCCAGAACGGAACCGACAGCACCTCAGGGAGGGGAAGGTTACAGGGCCAAGAAGATGAAGAGGCAAGGCACAGGACCTAGAGAAAAATCCCAGCAGCTCCCACCGAAGCGCCGGAAACAAGCCACCAAGGCCGAGGAACCCTGGAGGTCAGCGGCAGCCCAAAGTGACCTCGCGGTCACAGTACAACGGGAGGACGGGGTAGCGGTGGACGAGGCCACAGCAGCTGGGATCAGAAAGAAGCTGGCACAAGAGATAGGCAGGGCCATTAAAAACAACGCCGACAGTCGACTCTTGGCATTCGACGCCTCAGGCCTGGTTGCGGAAGGCTACTTTCTGGTGATGGCAAGCACCGAGGAGGCGGTCGACTGGTTGCTAGGACTAGACTTTGGGGAACAAAATGGTGCCCCCCTCAAGACCAAAAAGTTGGAAAAGTACCGGATGTCGATCTGGCTCCCAGGTAGTACGGAAGATCTCGAACTGGAACCCTTGGACTATGTCAGAGGCCAGAACAGACACAGGGCAGAACTGTGGCTTATCGACTGGACTCTCATCCGCAAGGAAGTACTGCCACTAGGAGTGAGACTAGTGGTAGGAGTCCCTGAGGAAGTCGCTAAATTAAGTCTGGTTTCACTACATTACCAGGCCACCAGAGTACATGCCAGAACTGTGAGCAAGATTGCCACACAGACAGAGGAAAAGTGCCCATGCTACACATGTCCCAAGCACACAACAAATTCACAGGGAAAGTCTCTCATTGGAGGCGGAGACACCGACCAAACTGAGGCCCACGGGGCCCCGGTGGAAGGAAGTATGCCGATCCAATGGAGAGCCAACCCTAACAGCACACAACAGGCGCTAAACACACGCCCGGAACTGCCCACAAGCGGGGGGGCGGTACACGGGCTGCAACCTCATCAGAGAGTCAGACTGTAAGCCGGAGGCCTCGCTCACAGGACAGTTCCGGGAATACAGACGCAGAACATCCCCTCCCCAATACCACGCGAAAGGACCTAACGCCCCCACTCAGCGTTGCATCACTGCAACCGCACTGGTGTTGGGGTTCGGCCGCGGACGCAAAGGCTAAGGGAGGGAACAGAGAGCACTAACACACATACAAATACACACAAACAACATGAACACTAACAGTAACACACCACACAGAAATACCACACAAAAATACACAAAAAATAAGGATAGTCCAGATAAATCTCCACCACTGCATCGACGCTATGACTGAGCTCTGCCGATACGTGGTAGAGAAGAAGATAGATATCGCTCTACTGCAAAAGCCACATGTCTCAAATGGACGCGTGACCGGGCTTGGCTCCTTGGGGGGAGACATCATCCGCCATGAGGATGGTGAGTCAACACCTAGGGCATGCATATACTCCAGCAGTAAAGCAAGGACGTTAGGATTAATAAAAGCAGATTGTTACAGAGACCTCGCTAGCATTGAAATAACAATACAAACGGGGACAGATACAAGAGAAAGGGTGCTCGTAGTCTCCGCATACCTACCTAGCGAGAGAGATTTCGAGCCACCTTCTCGAGAAATGGAAGAAATTAAAAGAAAATACCAAGGTAAGAATATTCCAATTATTTTAGGTTGCGACGCGAATGCCCACCATGTCGTGTGGGGCCAGTACCAACTGCAACAAAAAAGGAGACTTACTATTGGATTTCATAAGTACGTCTGGCTTGGAAATACTTAATATGGGCAACACCCCCACATTTGTAACCCGGGCAAGACGAGAGGTGTTGGACATTACTATCGCTACAGATAGAATAAGTCAACACATTAAGGATTGGGAGCTAGAAGAAAGCAATTCAATGTCAGACCACAAACGAATCACTTTCAGTCTAGAAGCCAAGACAGAGAAGATTCTAACAAGAAATGTGAGGAAAACAGACTGGACCACATACGAACAGCAACTGGAGAGATGGAGCCCAGGTCCAGAAACCTTGCTAAGAGACACACAAGAAATTGAACAAGAAGCAAACAGACTAGATGCCGCTCTTAGAGAAGCATACCACAAGGCATGCCCACTGAAAGAGATAAGGCCAGGGAAAGGTCAACCCTGGTGGACAAAGGCTCTAGAGAAACAGAGGAAAAAGACGCGCCGAGCTCTCAGGAAAGCCCTGGATAAGGACGATGACGAGAGCTGGCAAGAATACAGAAAAGTGAGAAATATATATAAGAAAGAATGCAGAAGGGAAAACAGGAACAGCTGGAAAACGTTCTGCGAAGGGGTTGATAAATACCCAGACGCGGCGCGACTAGTGAAAACGTTTTCTAAGGATAATACCTGCAAATTAGGAAGTATTAAGAACGGAGATGAACTCATCACCGACCCTAAAAGGATACTGGAAGTGATGCTGGGAACACACTTTCCAGGAAGCGTAGAAGACAAAGATGATAACTCGCCACCCACCCTAAATCCCATAGAGGTACAGGATAAGAGTGCAATCATCACAGAAGAACATTTACAGTGGAGCGTGAGGTCCTTCCAACCATACAAGGCTGCCGGACCAGACGAAATCTTCCCGAAAATGTTACAGAATGCAATAAGACACATAGGCAAAGATCTACTCAACTTATATAATAGTAGATCACAACTAAGCACATTCCAAGCAGGTGGAGAGAGGTGAGAGCGGTCTTCATCCCGAAACCAGGGAAGACATCATATCAGGAGGCAAAGTCCTTCAGATGTATCAGCCTCTCCTCATTCATACTGAAGACACTGGAGAAAATCCTAGATAGATTAATAAGAGAACAAATAGGTAAAAGCGGATCTCCATTGCACTTAAACCAACACTGAAACTGCCCTACATAACCTGGTTATAAGAGTGCAAAGATCAATAAGCAACCAAGAATATGCATTAGGATGCTTCTTCGATGTTGAGGGTGCATTCGACAAGGCAACCCCCGACTCAATAGAGAACACCCTAAATCGCGAAGGCATTGACCGAGATTTATCAGGATGGGTGAAAAACATGCTGAAACACCGTAAGATACAGGCAGAAATAGCAGGAACAACATACAAAGTGGTGGTAAAACGAGGCTTCCCACAAGGAGGATGCCTATCCCCATTACTATAGTGCCTGCTCATAGATGAATTAATAAAAAAGATAAACAGGATGCACATATACACGCAAGTCTACTCTGACGACGGTGTGCTCCTAGTGACAGGAAAAGTCCTCAGCTTCATGTGCGAAATCATGAACAGAGGCCTAAAAGAAGCATTAGCATGGTGCAGGAGTAAGGGCTTAGACCTAAACCCTGACAAGACCAAACTAGTCTTGTTCACCAAAAAGACAAAAATAGGATGTGCTGTACCAGTGAGACTAGATAATCACGAACTGGAAAAAGTAGGGAGGTGAAATATCTAGGAGTAACCCTGGACAGCAAGCTAACCTTCAAGACTCATATTAGCGATACATGTGCAAAAGCCAAAATGGCAATGATGCAATGTAAAAGGACAATAGGAAGAACCTGGGGCATAAAACCAGAAGTAGCATTATGGATTTATAAGGCAATAATTTTGCCAAGAATCCTACATGGAGCCCTGGTATGGTGGCACAAGGCTGCCATCGGGGAAAACAAACAAGAACTAGATAAAGTCCAAAGGCTTGCAGCCCTAATGACCACGGGCGCGATGAGGTCTACACCAACAGCCGCGCTAGAGATCATACTGGGGCTGAATCCCTTGGATCTAGAAATAAAAAGAAAAGCAACCGAACAATGGTTCAAACTAAGAAGCACTGGCCTATGGACCGGAAATTTTATGGACAAAGGTCATGCAAGTATAAGTAAGAACTACGAAGATAAACTGTCAATGATTCTATCCAATAACGACCTAATTAGGAAGGAGAGAATCTTCGACAAGAAATACAGAATACACATAGGGAAACGAGATGAATGGCGCATAGATCCCAGTGATACTATCTGCTATACAGACGGTTCAAGAAAGGAATTGACTAGTCTATCCGGATCCGGAGTGCATATAACATGCAAAGACTGAACTGAATTGAATGAAGATTTGCAAGTGTCTTTCAGGCAGAGATATATGCCATAAAGGAATGCGTGGAAATAATGGAACACCTAACCACAACAGGAAAGGTGACCATATACAGCGACAGCCAGGCGGCACTGAAAGCGCTTGACAAAGTGGAGACAACATCAGCAACAGTCAAGGAATGTAAGGAATCACTAGATAAAATGGCCGAGAACACCGACATAACGATTGCCTGGGTCCCCGGGCATGAGGGAAACACGGGCAACGAGCGGGCTGATGAACTCGCCAGAGAAGGTGCTGATGAAACCTTTGTGGGGCCGGAACCCCGGTTGCCCATAGCACACAAAATCGCCAAAGGAGTAATCAGCCATAGAACAACAGCAGAAACCAACCAAAGATGGAAGACCTCGACTGGAATGAGACAGTCGAAAATCTTCATCAAGGGTATGGACAAGAGAACGACGAGTCATATCATGAAACTCTCAAGAGGAAACATGAGACTCGCCATAGAAGTAATAACAGGGCACTGTCGACTAAACAGACATCTGACAGTGATAGGAGTAAAAACCGACCCGAAATGCCCAGAGTGCATGGACAGCGATGAAACAAGCTTCCACCTGCTGGCAGAATGCCCCATGTACTCATTGACCAGATGGGAACTCCTAGGGTCGGACAGACTATACGAAGAAGACATTAGCAATCTGAAGGTGGAACAGATAATAAGATTTGTAAAGGACACAAGAAGATTCGACGGGGGACCGTGAGAGCTGGATCAACCATACTCTCCCCAAGGGGAGAACTGGGGAAATGGACGAAGTGGCCCGCAAGAACCGCGGGTGGATCGTCCGTCCGGCTGCCGGTGTCCCCGTTGGAAATAATAATGATATAACATAATAGTCTTCAGTCTTTCTCCGCAATAAAATTATCCAACACTCAAAGAATAATTTACTTTAAATCACTGATCAATCAACGAAACAAATAAAATCGTCAGCCTTATGATATTAGGTTAGACTATGAGGTATTCATTACACTTTCTTTCAAATAAATTGGCAGTACATTTATCTCACAACTAACATGAAACATTTGAACTCAAAGAAAAACATTTTTACTAAAGAAAACTCGAAACCACTATCGCAATACAAGTTAACTTCGAAGTTATCCTTGGGTTCTTCGAGAAACTAAACAATTTCCGAGGGTCGTGCTCCAGAAAAAATTAAGAAAAAAAGAACTTGTCAAAAGTGAGAAACTTTCGAGTGAGTGTCAACGAGACAGACGTAATTATCGTCGTAGGCTTACTATTGTCGAAAGACTTGTACCACAGCTCACTAAACTTTTTGACCGGTCTGAACTTGGAATAGGCAGTTCTTACGTAACAGTTTTGTATGAATTTTCTTATAGTTACTAGCTGATCACCCCTGCTCCCCCCGCGTGATACAATTTTGTCGTTTCCGATTCCCATGGGAACACGTTACCGAGATAAAAGTATCATATTATTGTGTTACTGAGGGATAATGTAGCTACATATTACTTTCGAAACAATGTTGACGGTATATTTGAATGCTAATATCTTATTCATTTGCCTGTTACATAAAAATAGGTTTGGTATTGGAGGAATTGGGATGTATATTGCCTATACTATGTACTTTTGTAGTTCTATCTAGGTACCTATCTTTTACGTAGTTAAATTTGTATTTGTTGCATAAGTGATTTTGATAGATATTGGTGTAGGTAGGCAGTTATACTTGCCTGTATGATTGTGGTTGTTTTTCAAACTCACAAGGCTTGTAGTTTATTGTGTATGCACGCCTCAACCAACTATACATTTCAGTTTGTTTTAAATATGCTCAAATAAGTTTAAATAGCATGACATAATTATGTATCTTTAATTTTGTTAGCATAAGGACAAGTCTCTGTGGTTTTATGGTGCTGCTTTGTTCGTTATATTATTATTGTAAATTAAAACACGATAGTAAATAAAAAAAATAGTAAAATAGTTTTCAAAATCGGTTCAGTAGTTCTGAAGTCGATTCAAACAAATAAACAAACAATCAAATCTTTCCTCTTTATAATATAGTCATAATAATAATATATATAATATAATCATGAGTTTTAAAATTAGATTTTTTTTATTTCTGTATCGCTTAAGTGATGCTGCTCGCCTGATGGAAAGCCTAGACGAACATCCAGCATTTCAATAGCACTTTCATAGCGCGCAGTACTATATTCACAAAGGCCATAAAGTTTGATGATGTTTGTAATTATCGACGCGAACACTACTGTCTCATAATTTACTAAGAAAATCTTCAAAAGTACCTAAGTAACAACACGTCTTTCAGGAGTATCAATGCTTCTTAGCTTTTGGGGTATTAAGTTCGTGTTTACAGAAGAAAACTTTGGTGAAAATACGAACAGACATTTTTTATTCGAGTTCTGTGTTTATATATTATTATCTATAGATGAAATAACGTGGGGTATTATAGCGGGGATTTGGGGTCAAGCAATTATGTTGGGCAAAGCACGTAATACGGCCAAATCTTGTAAAGGGCTTACACGTAAGTATTATATTTTCGCTGAGTTAGTTACAAAAGAGATTTGTAAACGGAATTCCTGGTTAATGACAGAGTCGCTCGTTTTTTTTTGTTTGTTATTAGGGTTCCGTACTCAAAGAGTAAAACGGGAACCGTATTACTAAGACTTCGCTGTCCGTCCGTCCGTCTGTCACCAGGCTGTATCCCATGAACCGTAATTATTAGAAAGTTGAAAGTTTCACAGATGATGTATTTCCCTGTCGCTATGACAACAAATAGCAAAAAATATTTAAGGGGGCTCCTATATGTACAATAAACGTGTTTTTTCCGTTTTGGTACTGAACCCTTTGTGTGCGAGTCCGACTACTAATACTATATACGAGTATAATACGAATACTAACAATCATAAATACAAGTTACTAGTATTCCCTTTAAGTCTTCCATTAATCTCTAAGAGCTTGTGTTATAGGACTGGATTCACGTCAGAAGTGTGTTGACCGGGGATGGAACTCAAGTCGATGAAACTCAAGTCCAATCCTTCAACTACGTTTTTTTGTAGTAAAGAAAATAAACATTGTCATGTATCTCAATCAAAGTTTTAGTTTCATTAAGATTACACGCAAGGTAAATTCCATGTCCACGAAAACTTTCTCCAAGTTAATCTTGTAGCCAATTTAGAAATACTCGAGTCTTTATTGAACGATTGTTGGTCTTTGTACAAATCGTGTACTGATTGATACGCCTATGTACACTTTGTTAAACTTATCTAACTTAAGCACACTCCTGTTAGGAGGTAGACAGAGGTACAGAATACGTCCACTTTTCGCCAGTATCTTAGTAGGTACTTTGGGTGCAAAAGGGCTCTACCAACATCTATAGGGCCCCAGCGACCTCACCTGCTAGTGGCGCACATGCTGATAAACGGACGCGGCTCGTTAATTTACGGTACCTATGGAGTGGCTTCGGCCCCTACGTGGGTACCAGGTGGTACAACAGTGTTGGTCCGGGGGGGTACCACCGTGCAGCTGTGCTAAAGCCCTCCAAGTAACCCAGCCCAGGCTGGGTTGCGTTAGGGGTTCAGCAGCTGCACCGCCGGGCCCGGGGCGATGTATGGTGCAGCAGGCATGGGACCAGTGGGGGCGAAACGGAGTCTAGTGTGAGTGGTGTGGGTCGATTCGCCGGCCAGGGAGACCCTTAGCAACGGCGTTGCCGCGGCCGCCCGCAACACAGTCATGGGGCCCGCCTGGGGCCAACCACCCCAGGAGGCTGCCCCACATGTTGCGCATAATCCTGATGTGGGATCGCCGCTCCGGGTGGTAACCAGTGTGGGGTAGCAGCGGCCTTGCATCAGGGGGGTTTGGGAGCCCTTCCGTCCGGTGAGTCGGCTCCGACCTAACCACACGGTTCTAGACAAAGCTAGCCCCTGCGCTTTGTCACTTACTGCTGCACCAAATGTCGCCCTGTCTTCACGCTTCTTCTTCAAAATCTACAATGGCAGTGCAACAAAAAAGAAATAAACGTTACACAGCGGCCCTAGGAAACCCCACAACTTCACATTTCGAGGTGGAGTTCACTAACGTCCGTGGACTCCATGCGAACCTCGATACCGTCCACCACCACCTTGAGACGACACGGCCCGCTGTGATGTTCCTCACGGAGACACAAATACGCCGCCCTGACGACACGTCTTACCTGTGTTACCCCGGCTATGTCATCGAGGAACAATTTCGAGACAAAGCCGGGGTGTGCGTGTTCGTTAGGGCGGATGTTTGCTGCCGCCGGTTGCGCTGCTTAGAGAACCCCTCCAATTCCGTCCTTTGGCTGCACGTAGACCATGGCTCTATGAGCCAGATCTACGAGTGCGTCTACCGATACCACACAGGGGATTCTGAGACAACAAAGCTCTTCCAGTACCTCAGCGATACGGCTGATGAAGCGCAGGTGCGGTTCCCGAACGCTGACCTAGTATTTCTGGGGGACTTCAATGGCCATCACATTGAATGGCTGGGGTCCCTCAAGACTGATCATGCGGGTAGAGCCGCCCATGCGTTCGCTCTCTCCCACGGTCTGACCCAGATGGTATGCGGGATCACCCGGATACCAGACAGGTCAGATCACGCGCCCGCTCTGCTGGATCTACTGCTGACGAGTCGCCCAGCCCAGTACAGTGTTTCGGTAGGAGCCCCACTGGGTAGTTCCGACCACTGTGTTGTTCACGCTGGCATGAAGGTGTCACCTCCTGCACGTCCTGTACAAACGTCACGACGACTATGGCACTACTCATCAGCGGATTGGGACGGTCTACGCGATTATTATGCGTCCGTCCCCTGGAGCCAGCGCTGCTTTGTAGGAAAGGCTCCTTCGGATAGTGCTTCTGCTATTGCTGGCAAAATCAGTTTAGGGATGGATTATTACATCCCTTTCACTGATGTCGCCAGTATCCGCAGAGCCCGTCCCTGGTTCGGGCGAGATTGTGCCAAAGCTGTTCGACAAAAACAGTCGGCATATCGCGCCTGGATCAGGGCCCGGGCTGTGCGCGACCCAAACGTGGGCCACCTCAAAGCAGCGTACAACCGGGCCACAAAGTCGAGTAAGAGGGCCTTTAAGAGAGCGGATGCCCAGCGCGTCGCGCGGCTTGGTCAGGAGCTCACTTCCCATCCCACGGGCAGCCGTGGATTCTGGCAACTGGCCAAAGCCGTGCAATCTAACTTTTGTCAGCCCTCGCTGCAACCGCTGCGTTACCCAGATGGAACACTGGCTCACAAAGCCCAAGAGAAAGCGGATATGCTCGCAGACCTCTTTGCGGCTAATTCCCGGGTCGACGACCGTGGCCTGCAGCCCCCCGCCATCGCCAACTGTGGCCACACAATGCCTGATATTGTTATCAGGCAATGTGATGTACGGGCAGTGCTGCGGTCACTCGACACGCGGAAAGCCAGTGGCCCTGACGGCATTCCGGCGGTGGTGCTACGAAAATGTGCAGCTGAGTTGTCTCCAGTATTAACGCGTCTGTACCGCCTGTCATACTCTTCAGGGCTCGTGCTGGAGGTCTGGAAGGAGGCGAACGTACAACCGATCCCCAAGAAAGGGGATCGGTCCGATCCAGGCAACTATCGACCCATAGCTGTCACCTCAGTCATTTGCAAGGTGCTTGAGCTCCTTATAAATAAGCAGCTCATGCAATTCCTAGAGGATCACTCGCTAATCAATGATCGACAATACGGCTTCAGGCCAAAGCGATCAACGGGTGATCTTCTGGCATTCGTAACGCATGTCTGGGGTGGGGCTATGGAAAGGCACGGCGAGTCCTTGGCTATTAGCCTGGACATCGCCAAAACCTTCGATAGGGTCTGGCATGCTTCGCTCCTTTCCAAGCTTCCGGCATATGGTCTACCTCCTCAACTGTGCAGCTGGATTGCCAGCTTTTTAAACGAGCGCCGAGTGCGGGTCCTCTGCGATGGCCAGGCTTCTCGCTTCTTGCAAGTGAATGCCGGGGTACCGCAGGGGTCCGTACTATCACCAACTCTCTTTCTTCTGCATATCAATGATTTGCTATCCCTCGGGAACATTCATTGCTATGCAGATGACAGCACACTGCACGGGAGTTACTCGGTTCGTCCGATGGCGGGGCGATCTGAGATTGAGGAGGAGAAACGACGACTCGTGGCTGATCTCGACCGTAACCTCGACAGTATCTCTCAATGGGGTACCGAGAACCTGGTCGAGTTCAATGCCCGCAAAACACAGGCGTGTGCATTTACTGCGAAGAAATCCCCTTTCCTTCCCCTACCCTCTCTTCAGAATGCATTATTACCAATGAAGGACAACCTTGATATCCTTGGCATAGACGTTCGTCGAGAGCTCAATAATAAAAACTACATCGAAAGATGTATAGGGCTAGCTTCGCGGAAACTAGGAATACTGAATAAGGTAAAGAGATTCTTTACACCGGACCAGAGGTGTCTGCTGTACAAGACGCAGATTAGACCCTGCGTCGAATACTGCTCTCACCTCTGGGATGGCTCCGCGAAGTATCTGCTGGACGCTCTCGACGCTATGCAGCGACGGGCTATCCGTATTATAGATTGTCCGGAGGTAACGGAAAGCCTTGAGCCGCTAGTTCAGCGCCGAACAATAGCTTCCTTGGCCGCATTCTACCGTATTTACCACGGTGAGTGTTCTGAAGAGCTCTTCAATCTGATCCCACCCTCTTCCTTCCGATCCCGAACGACTCGTGCCGGGCAGAGATGCCACCCCCACACAGTGGATAGCATGTTCGCGAGAACCGAACGTTTTAAACGTTCGTTTCTCTGCCGAACGATAGTGGCCTGGAACGCCCTGCTTGTGCACGTGTTTCCTCCCACATACAATCCTGGGTTCTTTAAGCGGAGCGTGAAGAGGCACATCAGTAGGTCGTCAAGTTGAGGGCCACTCTCAATAGTAATGTGTGCTGTGAGAGTGGCCCACAATCGCTAGACGTCGTCACGACTTACCACCAGGCGGGCGGCGTCAATTTGGCGAACCAAATATAAAAAAAAAAAAAAAAAAAAAAAAAAAAAAAGGTACTACTTGTTGTTATAGAGGCAACAGAAATACATCATCTGTGAAAACTATCACGGTTCATGAGATACAGCCCAAGACAGACGGACGGAAGTACGGACAGCGAAGCCTCAGTAATAGGGTTGCCGTTTTACTCTTTGGGTACAGAACCCTAATTAAAACAAATTAAAATAATGGCCTTTATTGTACACAGCATTGAGATATACATTTAGAAGACATAAATTAAATAACTTATCGCTAAAAACAATTTCTTCCAGACCACCTTTCTTATCAAATCAACAATTCTTTTTAGGTCCCAGATTCGATTCCGGATCAAAACAGATATTTGTGTGATCCACAAATGTTTGTTTCGGAGTTTAGGTATATTCTATGTATAATATGTATATATTTAGATATATAAGAATGTTTATCAGTCGTCTAGATCCCATAGCACAAGCTTATATTAGCTAGATGACGTTGTGTGAGAAGGTTTAAACATCCTACTAATATTATTAACGCGAAAGTTTGTGAGTATGTAAGTATGTATGTGTGGATGGATGGATGTTTGTTACTCTTTCACGTAAAAACTACTGAATGGATTTTAATGAAACTATACAATAATATAGCTTATACATCAGAATAATACATAGGCTACAATTTATAAAGATATTGTGTGAATTGTTCAAAATATGACGCGGCGCGACGGGAACGGGAAAAAATCCAAATTACCACGCGGACGAAGTCGCGGGCGACCACTAGTAATTATATATAATGACAAAAACTGACTTCAAGTTACCAAAATGGGAATATCTCTATTTCACAGAAACTATAATTTACTGTTATATTTTTAAATCCTACACACACTAGTAAATAGAATGAAAAATAACATTGAGTTTATAGGTTAATCAGTATGCATATTTTCACACATTGAAATAATATTAATACAAGTGCAATTGAAGCCTCGATTCAATTATAAAGTTTGGTTACCTCATTAGTGGGACAAAATTTGATGACAAATAAATTAAACTGAATTCAGGTTGAAAATAACGTACCTAGTAATAATACGTAGATCACACTATAAGTTTTGCGTAACTTAAAAAAACAACATGTTAAAACATTATGTTTATTGCTTTTCAAAATACTCTCCTTTACATTTTAAACATTTTTTCATGCGATCGAACCATTTTTTAAAACAGGAGGACCACAGATCTGAAGGCATGTTTTCAACGTGCTGATTGAACGCTATCACTGCCTCTTCGGAGTTGGTAAAAGTGAACCCTCTCATCAAATCTTTGATTTTGGGGAAAATACAGAAATCACAGGGTGCTAGGTATTCGTGGTCGTACTTCAGTAGCATCTGTGAGCACCATTCCACGCGAGCCCGCTTCTGCTCCGCTGTCAGTTCATGAGGGATCCAACGACAACAAAGTTTCCGAACTTTCAATTCTTCGAGTAAAATTTTCTGGATTTGACACATACCAATACCCAATAGTCCTTGAATTGTCTCAAAGGTGATCCGCGGATTTTCTTCAATTAACCGCTTAACAGTAGCCACATTATTTTCGTTGACGGCAGTTGAAGGCCGCCCTTCACGAAATTTGCTCAAAGAAGGTGCTTTTCTCCCAAAAGCATTTTGAAGACGAGCGGCACAATCTTGCGGAGAGAGAGAACTTTTAAAATCATAAAAAATCATAAGTCTAAAATCTTTTCGACTTAATTCCATTTTTGTTACAAATGATTTCCCGCCAATTGTTCTTTTTTATTACTAAGAAGGTTGCAACGTTTAAAAAAAATTAACATTCGAAATTCAAATAGTTCCGATTAGCTAGAAGTGCAAAACTTTTAGTGTGCCCCATGTATAACGATAGTATACAATGGCACCACTTATCTCTAAAGAGATCTCTTCCAGTGGGCCTAAGAGAGGAGATCGTGATGCAAACAGGTCCTGATGTGTGTGCTGATTATGTGGTAATTGGAGCAAACCTGGGGTCCTTTTTATACGCCCTCAGAAGGAATTGGCGCCAGTGAACTTTGACATCTTATGCGGTTTCTGTCAAGATTGTGTCGGGTATTATCCCGCATCTTTGGGGGTGGTTATCCCACAATACACCGCCTACCTGGTCCGCTTCTAAGGACGGTGAGGTACTAACCCGCCGTCTTCATACCCCGATCATAGTTTTTCAGTAGTATAGTTGATGCCACATAGAGAGTAAGACTGTTGCCGATATCAGGCAGCATACACAATAGAAAATCAATAAATAGGTATTCAATTCAAACAGTATTTATTTACAATAGGAATTACAATATACATAATTATGTACCTAACTACTAAAATATTTACAATACGTATCTACAAAATATCGTTTAAATATTCCTCCGCGTCATTGCTGACTGGGAAGGTTCCCAAAATGCTGGCAGCGTTGTCGCGTTGGATGGCTATATATGCTTTGGACCAGAAAATAGCCAGTCTTCTGGTTCTGAAAAGCATTGATTATGTAGGTGTACAATGTCTCTATAAAGGCGGCAAGCGGTAGGACCCCATAACCCTAGTTGTTCAACCTGCTATGGGTACTACTGTCCCATTCAGTTTGAACTATTTTACCATTCGCTTGAAATTCCACGTTGAGGTCATCTAGTCACCTTTAGTTGCTATGATGTTCGTTATTTTAAATAACATACATTAACGCTAAAAGCTAAATAACAACAACGTAACTTAAAGTACAGCTATTAACGTAACGTTACGCATAACAGTGTCGCAATGCGGTCATGTGAATACTCTACTTTTACCAGGATTACGTTTTTATCCTGTATGACACCTAGATCGGTGTCGTATGTAACCCATTTTTGTACAAATTATCTATATATTTAATACGACAATTTGTCTGTCCGTCTGACGCGTTTTTCAATTTCCATACATTTATTTTTAATATATTTTATATATATATATATATATATATATATATAATTTTTTCTTTTATATTTTATATATTTTTTTTTATTTTTTTTTATATTTTAGGAGATACAAAGTTCGCTGGGATAACTAGTATTTTTTATTAAGCTGTTGTTATAAGCTTTGTTGAAAATGGCGATTGCATTTGCAGATAATTGAAGAATAAAGAAATGATGAAATGGAAGATAGTAAATTGAGGTTCTTTTTACACTCTGGTATGTTATAATAACAATAAATAATAAATATTTTTGGACATTCTCGCACAACGTCATCTAAAGCAAACTAAGCTATAAACTAGTGCTATGGGATCTAGACAACAGATAAACATACTTATATATTTCTAAATACATACATAATATACATAGAAAACACCCAAACTCAGAAACAAACATTTGTGGATCACACACATTGTGATTCGACCCGGGAATCGGACCCGAGACTCCGGAGTCGAAAACCGATGCACTATATACCGACCACGCCACCGAAGCAGTTTAAGAAGCAGGTTATTAAAAAGAGCGATGACCTAAGACTGAATTGGAATACGATGGAACAAAGCTTGTAAATGTCATCGCACATTATATGTTTACGTTTTTTTTTTTTAGTTCCTAACTAAAAAAAAAAGCTTTAGTGTCCGTTGCCGGGCGTCTCTGGTTACAAGCAGAACGTATTTCCAGTGGCGCCCGGCGGACTTTGACCACCTCTGCGGGGGTTAGGTCGGGATGAGAATCCCGCGTCGTTGGGGTAGGGTTTTATCCAGCGTCAGTGAGTGAATCTGGTTGCGTGCTATGGGGCAAAGGCCCCGCAGCACGCAACCCTTCTAGCCTGCTTCTGTAAGGACGACGGGTGGCGATCCCGCAGTCCTCAGGCCCCAATCATGGAGGTCGATGGTCTTGGGCGTAGATGAGTCTGCGGCGCCCTCGCCGCTGACTACGGAACTCGGCGGGGAGGGTACGGAGACTACGGAACTCGGCCTTGATATGATCGTAATAGGCTTTGAGCGGATTTAGTGCGGTTTTACAGGTGTGAAAACCATATAAAATCAGTTCTATGATTTCAGAGATCAACATGTACATTGGTACAAACAGACACACGATTTTTACAGTTTTATTACACCTGTAGAATGAGTTGTAATCCTTTTTTACAATTACAATTTTTACAATGATTAATGTTGTTGAATGATGTGTTTTAATTATAAACTTAAAACAAACAAGTCTTTTACGCCATTATTGAGATATATACATACCTCTTTATTACCCGACGTTTCGACCCTGTTACAAGAGCCATTCCACCTGTGACCACGGCTCTTGTAACAGGGTCGAAACGTCGGGTAATAAAGAAAATACGTCTGGTAATAAAGAGGTATGTATATATCTCAATAATTGCGTAAAAGACCTGTTTGTCTTAAGTTAATGTGTACAAAATGCAAAAGTTTAAAAAAGTTAAATTTTCAGACAGACAGTTTTATCTGAAATTTGAAGACCTAAAAGAAATAGTTATTGAAAAGTAACATTAAATTCCATCTTGGGAACAGATTAGTTGGAAAATAGATACATACGAGCAACTTTCTCGTCAGTGGGAATCTACATATAGTCATAAATAACATAAGACATTGTCAACGAATACTGTAATGCAGCCTGTGATTCTATTCAACCAGACAGTACACTATAATCATTATTCCTAGCCTTTTCCCAACTCAGTTAGGGTCAGCATTTCAGTCTAACTGCGATTCGGCTGAACTTAAAAACGATATTTTCCATGAAGTAACTGCCACCTGAGCTCCACAACCCATGGGCGATATCGGAGTTCTAAAGATAGACCGGTCGGATTTTTGATTTAGGGCTCCAACTACCCCTAACGACTGCCATAGATGTTCGTATGACAACCGGGACCGACGGCTTAAAACTCTACGAGGCACGGAGGGGTCTCAGTGTCTTAAGAAATGGTCACCCATCCTTACACCGGCCCAACTAGACGTTGCTTAACCTTTGTAATGTGTTAACATTGTCGGCACTAGACAGTACACTACTATAGCATCGTTTAATATACCAGTACTCAAGACAACAGGAATTGAAGCGCGGAACACTCAGCTGTCTTAACATCAAGTGCTGATCTGATAAAGCAATGTTCTCACTTGAAAACTGATAAGGACAGGTAAATAAGAAACATTCAAACATACGAGTATCAGTCAGCTGAATGACCGCCATGGAAATGAACTTTTACGCAGTCATAAAGACCCAGATTAAAATAATCTGAGATTGAAAAATCACGTTTGTTGTATGGGAGCCCCCTTATTAAAATTCTGTTTTTTAGTATTACCTGTGAAAATTTCAATTTTCTAACTATTACGGTTCATGATCATGAGATACAGCCCAAGACAGACGGATGGACACCGAAGTCTCAGTAACAGGGTTCCCATTTTATGCTTTGGGTACCCCTAAAAACCGTGGCACTTATTTACTAATCAGTGTTGCCAGATGGCGAAATAGTATCTAGACTGACAGTAATCTACATAGGTACGTTACAAAGCTATAAACAGAAAATGTTCAACACAACCCATGAATTTTTAACGCAAATTGTACAACTAAAGTGCTGCATCGCTAGATAAGCAGAAATGAAACCGTGAAGCATAGCGCTGATCCCTATGGGAACAGACGAAGACATCAACGGTAATAGTTGAATGCCAAGCAGCGATTGAAACGCTACTCGAGTACAC
Source organism: Nudaria mundana (assembly GCA_963556515.1). Lineage (NCBI taxonomy): Eukaryota > Metazoa > Arthropoda > Insecta > Lepidoptera > Erebidae > Nudaria > Nudaria mundana. The sequence continues at coordinate 2,967,292 of OY748303.1, read as the reverse complement.
GACACTCGTGAGACCCGTGAGGTTTTTTAAAAAAGTCGTATTTTAAATTAGAACGCCTTTTTTAGAATTGTTCAATGACACTTGAATAATTTTTGAATTTAGAAAAGGACTTTATTAATGGCGTCGACGTGAATGCACTAAGAGTAAAAGAAAGTTATACTTTACTGCAAGCGCCTGCAAGACATGAATAAGATAAGGTTATTTTTTATTGTCTTCACCACCTAAAGTCCAATCTTTATGGTCATAAATAACAGCAGTACCTTCTGCATTTTGTTGCATGATGTACTATATTACATATTGGACCGCGTCCACCACTACATTCATTGCCAGACGCCCTTGGTACCTTCGCACTCTGAAGTATTCCCTGTGGTGTCGACTATCTTTGGCGTGATGGCGCCAAGATTTTAAGGCGGGGCTAAGAAAACAGCGTAGGCGCAGCTTGTTCGCCATTTTTCGCGCTTTTTTTGGGTAGGTTTGTTAGATGTTGTTTTTGTCCCCAATACACTCCCAGTACCAAAAAGTGATGTAGTAGGTAAACCTAGTATAGGTTTTTAAGTCTAGTCTTACCGTCTTTAGCAGCCATAGCGAGCAGGGTGGCGCCGAACACCGCTGCTGTGATGATCAGCCGACACAGCGCCGGCACCATCGCGAACATCACTAGCTCATCACTTCACATCACTTCACTATCACCACTGAGTATCACACGACAACATCTGCAACAATGAGAAGTCTACTTATAATATTTATTCAAGTTTTGTTTTTATTGTGATAATTTATGATATATTACCCCGTATAGATAAACTTTTGTACTGACTCGAATTAGATACGACAACAAAATATAATGTTTCCATACTTATTTATTAGAACATACACACACCCACATACATCACGCCTGTATCCCCGAAGGGGTAGGCAGAGGTGCATTACACATCCACAATTTGCAAGTATTTTAAGCCCACGTAATAAGGGGCAAGCCTATTGCCGTCACCGGACCTACATATAATGGGTTATGTCCAAAATGGCCGAATAAATTTAATAAAAAGTAGCATCTATATAGTAATTTTGAAAAAAACATTGAAACGCGTTGCCTTGCGATGAAATGTTGATGAAAGGCAACAAAATCTTACGTGCCAGCCGCTATGGCACGGCCAATTAAAGTCCTGGGCGTCTAGAACATACGTTTTTTTTTTTATTCTGCGGGTCAGGCTGCGGTCGAACCTACGTCCATTGCCGAGCGCCCCCGGTAAGCACTGAAAGAATTCCCAGTGGTGCCCCACACTGGGTTACAAAGAGACCACCGATAACCAGTTGCTTCAATCCTAGCGATATTTACTTCTTTCGCTACCTTAACTTTTAAGTATCTTGAATAAAAGTCAAGTTATTTAACCGGCGAGCATATTTAAGAAAGTTAAGTGAAAGAAGTATGTGAAGCTCGTAGCGAGTGGAAATCCGCGGTCTCTGCCTAGCCCAGTGGCAAAGAAGCGTGACTGTATACTATTTAGAGGGACACTTCACCATAATATTCATGACAACATATCGATTTAGCCAGTGTATTTATACTCATTATCTACAATATATCGGCACATAAGCCAGTGCTGTGCAATGTATATTGGAAACTCGTTTGCCTAAAACTAGGTCACTTTGCTCATAAAGCCTCGAAATCACTACTACTTCTCTATACTATTAATCTATCTAAAACTTTCCAAGCTAGCCTTGGCAAAATACCTAGTACTGGAAGTAGTACATATAGTAATCTAGTATTTAGACTGTCGATATTAATGATACCTACTCGTACTTCCGATGCGTTTCAGTTACAGTTCGAAATAAAGAAGTAAAGTATTGAAGGCAATCATTAGCTTTCAGAGTTAGAAAAATACTAGATACTTTCACTCTAATAACATTTTGATAAAGTAAAATGCTTGTAAAAACAGCACGCATCTCAAATACTGTGATGCATGGATATTTTATGTAACTATGTAAGTATTAATTCTGTTTTGTGTAAAAAATACCTAAGTCATTTTAACTAATGCACGCTTGTGCATGTTATTACTAGTTAATTATAAGCCGAAAAATATATATAATAAATAGCTGTCCCGGCGAACTTTATAATTAATTTTTTTGTGATAGGAGGGTGAAAATTTAGGATTGTATGTATTTTAATGCCACATTATTAAAAAAAAATGTCCAATAATAAATTTAGGGATGGACAACCCTTATCGCTTAGGGGTATGAAAAATAAGCATTATAAACTTTCATAAAAATTGGTCGAGACGTTTCGGAGGAGTATGGTTACTAACATTGTGACACGAGATATAATGTAGGTACGTTTCTATTTCAGACCTATTCCAATGTTCCATTAAGTAATACGAAAGTAAATTCACACCTATTTCCCATCTATGCCTATTTATATGGTCACATTTTAATTGATATTTGTTTTTCCTACTTTTAATGTTTATCAGTTGACAGTGGTACCAATTACACACGTCGCCTTTGGTACCGAAAAGCTTCGTGTGACCTGTACGCACCAAATGTAAATAATACATAAAAAATAAATAAAGTACCAACTCATAAGTTCCACTTAAAAAGTATAATGTTCGTATCATGTTGATATTAGCTAGTATTGAGTACCTATTATCAGTAATCAGAGTACGACCTGCGTGACACCCTGTCAAAATACAAAATATATTATTTTACTCACTTTACACGCAATTGTTGTTGATGCGATGGCTCAACAGTTTGAATTTCAATTTGGAATATTTCAGGGATGGTACCTACAATATTATTTTGTAGCATTTTCAAGTAGGTATTGATATGTAAGTACTATTCCCTATTCTGTGGTATTGATTCCAATTTCTAATTTAAAATAATGTTAAACCATATAATGTGTTTAAAATATTTAATGCAGAAGTTAGTAGTAGGTTAACAAAATGTATTTAATTGCTTTCCATATTGGTTTGATTTGAGGTACAAAACAATGTATTGATATTTTACTGTCAATTTTATCATCGATATTCTCATATGATAATAGGCGATGGAATTTGCTATTTATTTATAACTAGCGGACACCCGCGGCTTCGCCCGCTTGACAAATAATGTATATTTAACTTTTGACTGCTTCAGTGGCGTGGTCGGTAGTGCATCGGCTTTCGACGCCGGAGTCTCGGGTTCGATTCCCGGTCGGGACAAACTTTGTGTGATGACATATGCGTTTGTACCGAAGTCTGGATGTTTCCTATGTATAATATGTATGAATTTACAAAAAAAAAATGTATATAAGTATTTATATCAGTTTATCTAGTACTCATATCACAAGCTCTGCTTAGTTTGAGACTAGATGGCGTTGTGTGCATTGTCCTAATATATTTATATTTATATTTATTTATATAAACGTTCCTCAAGAACCACTCTATCCATTTGTGGAAACGGCATCAAAATTCGTTGCGTAGTTATACAGATCTACGCATACATACAGAACGGGTGACTCTGTTTTATAATATGTTGTAATTTACACTTTCTAAACCAGTTAACTATGAAAATTTTTACATGTATATATACGATCTCTCTTCATTCATGTCTGTCTATAGGCTGCCAATTCTTTTGAGTGACAGCCCTGCATACGTGCAACGTTCGCTGCGTCAATTGAAATGCGGATTCGTGTTAGAATTTTAATTTGAAAAATTTAAACTCGAGGCGATTTGATTACTTTATTAAAATCTACATAAGGATATTACAAAAAAACTAATTTTGCGTTGATTAATAACTTTTATTTCACAATAAAAAGACTTTATGTTACCTACTCGTTGTTTTAATGTATACGTATAATTAAAATTTTAATTATGATGATATTACATATCTTCTCTTTCCCAAGTACCTACATCTATAAATCGTAGAGTTGCAATCTTTCTACAATTTATCTAGCCTCTTTTCATCATTCCACGCAAGCAGAGCAACGGGCGCACGCTAGTCCACCATATCAAACAATGATTACTAAGTACTATCGAAAGTCAAAGAACATTTTCAAAGGTCAAAGGACCTATTCTTTGAAAACCTAAAATTATACAAGATAATCTGCATAATTAGACAGCAGTGGACTCTAAATTATCCCAACCCAATCCGGCAAATTATCCAAAGTGTTTAACGGCCATAGGCTCACCCCATTTTACGTGAGACCAGTAAAAAGCTGGCATGTGGGCGTTTTAGATGGTTCTATCTACCCTGTCGAGGATAAAGACGAAATCTTGTGTAAGTGTAATCAAAATAGCTGCTCCATTACTAACTTTGATCCAAGTACTGCAATAAAATACAAGTGTAATCTACTTACTTACTTTAATATCAAGCTTACGCAGATGTTCTACGTAAAGAATACTTAGATCAAGTAAGGGTTTATACTAGTATAAGTTGTTTGGTAAGCAGTAAAGGCTATATAAGGGGGATTGGTTTCAATGGTTTTGTATTACAAGTGTATTGGACTCTATCAAAATTGTAATGGCACTCAAGCCATCCTCACTCATCTGCTGATGCACAAACAAGACTTTGCCCTCTAATAGTCTAGTAAATGGCAAAAAGTGCGTGTGTATTTGTGTATTATTTCTATCCGGGAAAGTAATGCGTAATTATACCTATTGCATAAATGAACGAAGAGTTTACGAGTGTGTCCAGACTGAAGAATCTGAGTTTATAGGTGGGTATGTAATATAGATCCTGGCTGTTGGAGTGAAGTTCGGATTACAAAACGGTTACTGATTTTCTATTGCATAATGGCGTCCGTTAAAGCGAGTTTACCCCTATTATGTGGGACCTACAAAACTACTGGCATAGTGTGTGTGTGCTTACCTTCTCTGGGATAAAAACGCATACGTTTATTTTTGTAATTGAAAACAATGACTTTGCTTATACTATTTCTCAAGATCCCGAACAACGCATGCCGGGCAGAGATGCCACTCCCACACAGTGGATAGCATGTTCGCGAGAACCGAACGTTTTAAACGTTCGTTTCTCTGCCGAACGATAGTGGCCTGGAACGCCCTGCCTGTGCACGTGTTTCCTCCCACATATAACCCGGGGTTCTTTAAGCGGAGCGTGAAGAGGCACATCAGTAGGTCGTCAAGTTGAGGGTCACTCTATATAGTATTGTGTGCTGTGAGAGTGGCCCACAATCGCTAGACGTCGTCACGACTTACCACCAGGCGCGCGGCGTCAATTTGGCGAATCAAATATAAAAAAAAATAATTATATGTTGTCTCCAACTAGATAGATCTTCAATATTTGCTATTATGAAATTACCAAAAAGTAAGCCTAAAAACTTATTAGTTATTACACTCGCATTCATTACAGTTGAAGAGTCCTTACATTTAGTTCCTTCAGATAATAGTTTGTCTAAAATAGTTTGCATTATCTGAGAGTGCTTCTAACGGGATGTCATAAGTGCTGGAGAGTATTAATGAATCATCCCAAAAGGTTGGTCTTTATGGACCACTATATTATGAAAATCACTCTTGCATACAAATACTAGTTTAGAAACTTTATAGCCTATAAAACGTAATTGCTTTCGTGAAAGTTTAACAGTTAAGTGAATACGAGTTTTCTTTTTACTGTTTGGAGATGCCTTATCAAAAGACCAGGTTAAGAGTACCCGTACAATGAGAGCACGTGTGAAAATATTTATGACAGTTGAAGAACAAAAAGAAGTGTGCAAAGATGTGTAGTAAGTGGAACCCCATAAGAGCGGCCGCGGCATTAAAAAAAAAGACGTGGAATCCCATAGCCGTTGCGTGCCCTAAGCAGCGTGATTTTATGTATGTTGGTATAGATAGATGGTATAGTAGTAGTGCTTCTGCTTGCGCCTGATACTGGAGGATATTGTGATACCTTAAACAAACTGAGGTCACTGGCTGTCGACCTATGAGCCATGTCTTTAAAATTAGTAAAAAAAAATTGTTTCGAAACATTTTTGTTAAAACCTTAGCGGTCAACTTCAAACCACACATGGTATCCTGCACCCTGCATGTGGGGGGCTCCCGCATCTAGGGTAACGACCGAGGTGTTGACCAATGTAAATGAGCGAGCAGGGAATAAATTCGTTGCTGCCCATATTAATATTTTGTTGTAATTTTCACACGCCTTCTACCTACTGTTTTATTATACCTCTGATACCTATAAATTACAAACGAGAACAGTTATTGCAGAGTTATAAAATGGTTATATTCGTGTTGCAGTACAATTGACTACTGCTGTCAAAAACTGTTAATATTGCATTTTCCTTTCAGAAATGGTTTAACACACTCGTAGGTGTAATAATACATTCGGAACTTATGCAGCGAATGTTTGGTTGAAAGGTTTTTAATTTAAATTTGAGGCCACGAAATAAGCCGATCGTGAACAAAATTATGAAAACAAAATCACTAGGAAAGCATTGGAGTACATACAAAATATGGCCGCTAGCCTACACATAATATACATACAGACGGACGAAATGAAAATTGTCCAGTTTCGAAAAAAACAATTCTTTTTTCTGTCTGTCTGTCTGTCCGTCGCTCTGTCTGTCATGTATAAGTCACAGTTATATATTTGATAATATTGTAATGTAACCCGTATATTTCGCTCTAAGTACGCTATTACAGATACCAGCACATCATAATAGCAAGGAGATAGTATTATAATGTACTACTCTTGAACATAAATCAGTTTTAAGCTACGTACACATGGGATATTTAAGTAAGGGTACAGTACTCGCATGGTATATTATGTACAATATTGTATGAACTGCTTCCTTAGTAGGCCAATTTTCGATCCCAGGGTTAGTACACATATTTGAACGGTCTACAAAAAATTGTTTCGGACTTTAGGTACTGAGCCTTTCCCAAACGAGTTGAGGTCAGCTTTTCGGTCGAATTACTAAACGGCTGAACTTCGATATTTTGCGTGAAGCAACTACCATCTTCACAGACCAATGGTGATATCCAAGTTCTGTAGTTAGTTCATAGATAAAAATATAACAACTTATATTCATTGGTTTTTTTTATTGTAGTTCGTACCTATGTAGTAAATACATACGAACGCATTGTGTGAACTAGGTTTTACAATAAAGTTAAAGGCACAATTGTGTTATTTACATGTAAACGGCATTTAAACAGATGATATACTGCAGACCTTATCATATTCTTGTTTGGAGGTGACTTTCGAGAAAGTAATAAACCATTTCTTTGGTCGGTTGTATAACATTTTACTTATACAAAAATTACAGTTAAAGAATAGTAATGAACTTGTTAAAAGTATTTATTACATACCACAAACATGACACGTCATGCTGAAATACACTTCGTTTGATATAGACAGAAAAGTATATATATATGACAGAAAAGTAACGAATACAGTTAACCTTTGCATTTGCAGTTCATCAAGGTGTGTCTGTCAATCTGCATAGACGTTTTGTTGAAAGACCGTAAATCTACACTACATCTATTGGGAATTTTACGTAGGTATATAACAGTTGCTAAGTCGCTAGTAGCTCTAGACACTTCAACTGCAATCCGGCTGTAAATTTGCAGTTTGAATGTAGTTAGTACGACTGCAACAAAACTGCAAGCTACCGTGCAATGCTATTACAGTCGGAGTTGGCATGCCAGTTCCAAAGACTGCACGCTATTGCACTTCGACTGCTGCATGCTGCATGACGAACTGCGGACATCAGTTAGTGACGTTGGTAATAAAACTGTTTATAGCATTATCAAAATTACCACAAACAAGAACTTAAACTCACGTTCAAAGCTATTTCAGAGAGCGCCATTTCAAAAACAATGACCCATAAATTTCACGGCATCTAGATTAAGAAGCAAAAACTTTAGTGCACAAGTTTTGAACATTAAATGCGGATACATTATTCAGAAGAGAAACTCCACTCCATCACGGTAAGCCCGCTGTCTTCGTGGCCCCACGCCGTTTGTGACAAATGCATGCATCGCAATACTCCAATACATTTCACATAGTCTGAATTTTTCCATACACATTTGCTCGATATTAAACTATTGTAATATTAACATGGATGTCTTTTTTTTTTGAACATTAACACAACACTTTATTCACATCTAACACCTCCATTATACTGTCGATAATGTTACAATACCTATAATAATATCATCCAAATAATGACATCTTAGATCATCTAGGTACAAAAAAAATATTAAGCGTCTACCTAGAGTTAACTCCATCAATAAAATAAGAAAGATATCGCTTGTGACGACTTGTGGAGGGTATTACTTTACATATAGATTAATATTTACATTCATAATATAATGGATGTCTTCGATCGAAAAAATAATTCCAAATTATGTGGCATATTACAATTTTAATAGATAGGTAGGTACTATTTACTAGTTTTAGGTGTAAAGTACGTTATCAATAGAAAATAAATATAATACAAGTTGGCGTCAATTACGGATCTTATTTATACGAGTATAGGTATTTATTATGACTGTTTTCCTACTATCCGATACTAAGTAAATAGATCCTAAATGTTGCCGCTAATTTAGTTTAGTCACAGAGAGTGAAAACTTGTTGACAACTTTTTAATATCTACCTCAGGGCAACTATGTCTATATTACATACATATAGAGCGCGGATAACCGGTCTGCACTACTAACAACCAAGTGGTTGTTAGAACAGCTAAACAGTCGAAAATGACGTAACGTCACTACAGCTTCCCAGTTTAAGTTGTTGCGTGGCGAAAAATGGAACTAATTATTGTTTGTAGTTATTGGTCTTGTAGGCAACGCATTTAACTGAGGCTCATAGGTGAGCCACGTGGTTCCAAAAGGGCGCGCACCATTTTATTGTTCGTCAGCGCATATGTGCGCAAGCGCTCGCGAGCCACGTGGGTCATATTTGCCGCGCAAATTAAGCATTGTTTTAACTACACGGTCGCTAAATCGTGCCTCGTGATTGGTGCTTACGAGATACGGTTGGCAGACCTGATGACTCGCCATCCATGCCTGAGATTGGTGCGTACGAGTCACGTTCATCAACGAAGAATAGATGGCGGGACTGTAGTCTAGCTTACTGTGCCATGTGATTGGCCCACACGCGGCAAGCCAATCCACACGATCGGTTGGCAAGCCAGAAAGTTTGGTTGGAGGCGGGTTTCCCGCGCTTTTGTCCCATATATAAGCGAGCATCGCGAAGGCACGACACCTTTATGAACTCTAGAACCTCTCCCGTAGAGAGCCGGACGAGTCGTCATTCTCGTCAGAGTCGTAAGAAGTCGCGCCTACTATAGCATTTGTTTATTATGTAAGTTAGGTTACATTTCTTTCTTGTTTTTTATTATTTCGTGTGTACTTGTTCGTTAAACAGTTTGTTAATACTGTTTTGTTGTGTTTAGCTTGTACGTGTGTAAATAATAAATGTGTAATTAAATAGTAGGGAAGAATACAAGTGTATTTATTCTTAAATCCTACTTAGTCCTTCGAACGTGGAACGTAATATCATAGTAGATAGGAATTTGCATCTACAATAGTTCTGATATCTTGTTTTTGACGTGATTTAATGTAATGTGGCAGCATATTAAACGTACAGACAAACGATTTTTACATTTAATTTTAGTACAGAAGAAGAAAGATTGCTTTTCAGTAATTAAAAAACGGGCAAGTGCATGTTGGACTCGCGCACAAAGAGTTCCGTACCATTTTCAATAAAACGGCAAAAAATACGTTAATTATTGATTTCCGCCGGGCGCCACTGGAAATACGTTCTGCTTGTAACCAGAGAACCCGGCTACGGACGTTAGAGCGGCCGTGGAATTAAATAATAACAAAAAAATTATTGATTTCATTATGTTTTTTAGTATTTTTTGTTACAGCGGCAACAAAAATACATCATCTGTGAAATTTTCAATTTTATAACTTATAACGGTTCATGAGATACAGCCCAGTGACAGACGGACGGATGGCCAGCCGACTCTTATCCTGTTTTACTCTTTGGATACGAAACTCTAAATTCCCTGATGAAGTGTATTTAAATACACGACCAACTTTAACCCACGTGAGACTCCAATGTGTTCAATTGTTCATTATTTATGGCTCGTTATCTTAGGTTATTCACAACCTAGACACGAGAGACTGGACACACGTGTGGTCAGTTGGTGAAAATCTATTATTTCGTCATCTAGACACACCAATATTATTACGTGTGTCCAGATAGTAAACTTAAATTAAAATCACTTTTAAGTTTTAGTCAACTGGGCACACGTTCGCATTTTACCGGAATTCGTGACAAAGTACAGTCGCATACGACATATATCATATTATTATCAAAGTATTATATTTGTCTTTCCTTTTATGTAAATAAATGAAACAAAAAAAACAAAGGAAAAAATCCAAAGTTTTGTCATGAAAATACCTATGTAATAAATAATACTTAGGTATTCTCCTGAGAACGATTTATTATTTTTCGTGATAGCAATAATACTAAGAACTCATCGAATATTATCGATATATTAATATCGAAATTTAATACGTATTCGGTATAAGATAATAACTAATCAATACCAATCTTCGAAAGGTATACTAAAATATAACTTTGTTAGAAGCTTTTATCGAGTTTTAGATAGTAACAAATAAATATCGAAGATAGAATCGCCGTGCGTTTGATAGCTAATAAAATAGATCTGAGACATTCTTATAAACGGTTGGCAAATTTATAGACCAATTTAAAACTAATTTTAAAGAGATTGAATTTCTCAATTTATATCTACGGCATGTACAAATTTAATGTCTCTAAATACAATTTGTTAGCGATTCTTGAGAAATCCTTCAATTTAACAAAACACCCTTTTCATTATACTTACTTCTTTAAAGCTGAAACAGATTCATACTACGGTACTAAGTAACGACTGTCTCGGTGGCGCAGTGGTATGTGTATGCGACTGCCGTCCTTGAGGTCCCAGGTTCGATTCCGGGTCAAATCAAAAATAAATATTCGTATGATCCACAAATGTTTGTTTCGTAGTTTCGGTATACGAGTATGCTATGCGTAGGTATTTAGTAACATATAAGTAAGGATATTTTTCAGTCGTCTGGATCTCATAGCACAAGCTTATAATTAGCTAATTTTGACTATTGTGTGAGAACATTTATTTATTCATTTCTATTTTAATACCTTCGTTACTTTGTACCAATAACATTTAATTATTAAAACAATACTAAGAGGTGAAGGTTTAAGAGAAATTCTTCGTTCAATTTAAATACAAAGCCCATTTTACGTAATATTCATGACATGAGCTTTTAGAACTTATGGCCCACTATATCAAACGTAACACGTTATGACGTGTAGTCATCCTTTACGGCTCCCTTGAGAAATACGTGAGTCGCTACTCATATCCTTAGTTAGATCCAAGATCCTCTTTACAATGCATAGATACGCATATTGTTGTAAGGTTAGCAATGGTAACCTTACAACAATATGCGTTAGCATGGTCTTACCTGTGTGGGTTGATTATTTCTATTAGTACTTTAGTAACAAATAATAAATACTTACGTATTTTTCTTATTCCCGAAAGTGTAGAGGCTTAATTGGGCGTATTAAGCCTCTACACTTTCGGGAATAAGAAAAGTTTCGCCACTCACTTTGTTAGTCTGACGATATTTTTACACGAAAACAAACGTGAATAAATCTTACTAGATATTTATTCGAAGTACAACACCCACAGAATAGCTGGCCAGAATTCACAATATAATGGCACTTTAGTCCTTAATTATACATCATTCCACTTTTCTTCGCCACGGTACTTACACATGCAAATAAACTTTATGACCGCTCTGAACTTGAGACAAAATATTGCGCGTGGCCTGTTAAGTATTCCTTAATTAAATTTAAATACTGATGTGCCTCTTCACGCTCCGCTTAAAGAACCCAGGTTGGTATGTGGGAGGAAACACGTGCTCAGGCAGGGCGTTCCAGGCCACTATCGTTCGGCACAGAAACAAACGTTTAAAACGCTCGGTTCTCGCGAAGATGGTTTCTACAGTATGAGAGAGGCATCTCTGCCCGGCACGCGTTGTTTGGGATCGGAAAGAAGAGGGTGGGATCAGGTTGAAGAGTTCGTGTTTTATATCAGTCATCCAATAGCACAATGTCTATTCATATTGGTTACCTTCTAGTGGTTATTGCACAAAAACAACTAATACTTTTCTATAGGCACAATTTTTATTTGTACCGACCAGTTTCGTAAAAAATAAATAAAAATACCCCAACCGGTCTATATATACACGCTGATTTTATCACCGTCAGCAGTACGCAAAGGTTCGCTTTCGGAATAATTTTTGAACCAACTGGCAGCATTACTTTGAAAAACAAACGCATTTTTTTTAGAAATCTAAAAAAAAACATTTAGTTTCTAGGCATCAAATGAGAACCCGTTGTAGGGGACTCACTCTCTTAAATACTTAAGTTTTACAACGATAGTTACGGTACAGTTCGTTTTCATTCAGCAATGCGCTGGCACAGAGGAAGCGTGCGCCGCCCCCGGCCCCCACCTCAGCGTACTCCGAATCCTCCTAGCGGCGACACTGCGGCTCGCCTGTCCAGTAAACCTCGTGACAGCGCCGGCGTCTGTTGCGTAATCGTGTGTGTCAGTGAGTAAAATGAGTCGTCAGTACGAATATTCGAACGTGGAGTATCTAGCAATGGTACAATTGTATGCCATTGCTAACCACAGGCTAGGTGACCAATTATTAGGGCCCGTTTTTATTGAAGGTCATCTCACTGGTAGTTCATACCTAGAAATGCTACGTAACGTAGTTTCTGAATGATTAGAGAACGTGCCTGTAATGTATTTACGAGGCTTGTACTACCAGCACGATGGCTGCCCGGCTCATTACGCGCGTGTAGTACGCGACTACTTGGACAGTGAATTTGGTGAACGGTGGATAGGTCGTGGTGGTCCTGTAGCTTGGCCGCCTAGGAGCCTGGACTTGACACCCATGGACTTTTATTTGTGGTCCGAAACTAAAAGACTCGTTTATACCAGAGAGTATCAAACCCGCGAAGAACTACGCAGTGCGATAGTGGACGCTTTTGATGTTGTGAAAAGTGATAGAGACACATTGAACAAGTTGAAAGACAATCAATTGAAACGTGCTCGTTTGTGTATCGAAAGGAATGGACTCCATATCGAGCAGTTACTTCGGTACAGAGAACTGTAAATTAGTGTAAATAAACTGTAAATAGGTATGTAAGTTTGATTTTATTTGTAAATAGCTCCAATTTTTTAAATACGCCTGAAATACCTCCTCGCAGTTAGTTGTAGTTCAGTGTATTTTTATTATTATTATTACATAGTTCAAAAGTCAATAAGTCACTATCGTTAATAATAAAGTAGGTATTACAGACGGTCCTAAGCCCGTGTAAAGTACAAGGGAGAAATTGGAGTATGTACTTTATGTTCAAGTAGGTATGTTTCGTAGTGATACTGGCCATATTGGCTGCGCGGGGTCATTGCTCCCTAACACATGATTTGCGCGGTACTTAGAAGCGCTCGAAGGATGGATGTGTGTGTGCGAGACGTGCGGCCTGGCGAGTGGCGAGCGCGCCGGTCCGCGTCAATTCATCAATGAAATATCGTACTGCTACTAATGTTAAACTTGATCGAGTGAGAAGAATTACAGAAATTACAATTTTTTTTATTATTATCAGTACAGTAATTTAGATGTTAAAAAAGGAATCTAAATATTATTCCGAGAGCGAACCCTTTCGACTGCTGACGGTGATAAAATCAGCGTGTATATATATATATATATATATAAATATAATAATATATCTGAGGGGCTCGTGGTCTAGTGGTAACCGACAATATTAATACATTGCAAAGGTTAAGCAACATCTTGTTACGGTGTGAATGCCTCGAAGAGGCATGGTTTGCGTTGAGTCACATCCCTAGTATGGAAACTTCCAGAAAGCGTTAGAACTTGTTTGTTTCGCAAGAAATTCCTAAGCCCATTGTCTTGGCGCCTCGTAAAATCGGAGCGATAAGAACCGCGCGGTTTGACCAATGGGAGGCCGCCTCGATAGTACGATCGCATCACTATGCACGTGTAGGCGGGGTCATTAGGTTTTAATTGCCAGACCGAAGTATTATAAGGAGTGCACAACGTCTAAGGAGGAAAAGAAAACATTTGAATAGTATTGGTACTAGACCACTCGCAGCCGCCGGACAGCGCGGACGAAGTAATAAATTAAATCCTGTAAAAATAACAGAAACGTTAAGTAACCAAGTAAAACCGAAAAACATTATTGATTGTTAGTTTTGTTTTACATTAGTGGTGCAATAAATAGAACTCCCGGAAATACGGGAGCTACCTTGGGGCTTAGATAAGCCATATTGCGAAAACCTACGACTACTGGGCAGCCTGAAGCTGCGCCGTCGCTCCGTGGCCTTCACCCGGAGCATCTCGGCCTGTTACCGTACAAGATCGATTGGAGGACACCAGCGGATCCCGCCGGCAGACCGCCGTCGCCGTGGACCCACAAGTTAAGTGCACCGGGTACTTCCGTTAGCAATATATGTGGTCCTATCCGACCGACACACTTTTAGCTACTCTTATTGTATAAAACTAGGTTCCTGCTATTAAAGTCATATTAATTGTTTTCTGTCGTTTGATTGAACTTCTGTGGCAGGGGCCGTATCAATCTAGTCAGGCCGGTCTTAGGATGGGTGACCATTTCTTGAGATACTGAGACCCTCCGTCCCTCGGAGAGCACGTTAAGCCGTCGGTCCCGGTTGTCATACGAACATCTATGGCAGTCGTTAGGGGTAGTTGGAGCCCTTAAAAATCCGACCAGTCTAACTACAAAACTTCGATATCGCCCATGGTTTGTGAAGGTAGAAGGCAGTCGCTTCACGGAAAATATCGAAGTTCAGCCGAATCACAGTTAGACTGGAAAGCCGACCCCAACTAAGTTGGGAAAAGGCTCGGTGAATGATGATATATACTCGTATATATATCTGTGGAAAAGTATAATAATATGTCATTTATGCAATATCTGTAGCAGGATCTACCAAATGCCGACAATTGACAGTATTATAGTACCTACTAGTGGTTATATTTACATAAGCCAAAAAGTTTAGTGAGACTACTACAAGTAAACTCTTTTAATTCACTGACTGTATCGTCGTTGAGACTTGAAGTAATGAATCTCCTTTCATTCACAATGAACCAATATTCTGGGCTAACGAACCGGGAAAACGTGCAATTCCGAACATTCCCACTCGTTTTGCAGATGGTGACGATTTTGAACTGATTACATGGCAATTTCACTCTTATTACTTGGGAGAAATACTTTTATTAATTTTCGATACAGAAATTTCACTGATTTGGTTTGAAATATTCAAATCAGGGCAGTTAGTATTTTTTTGTTGGCAGCTTGGGTTGGACTTTAAAGTAATGTACTGGCATCCCCCTCGGTTCGGTGCCTACAGAAACAAAATTATTTCAAGATCGGGTCCGTCTTTATGTGATAGCATCCATTTAGGTTCATTAATCTATCTTGCGTCCTGATGACGTGAGTTCAATCCGCGGCCACTACACGTTATCATTGAAGGGGAGGTTACGCACTAGTATTGTGAGATTCCATAAAATTATATCGCTATAAATATGTTTCATAATCCTCCGAGCCTTTTTCCCAACCTAGCTGGCGTCAGCTATCCAGTCTAACTGGGATGAACCTGAACTTCAATATTTTCCGTAAAACGAACTACGTATATATACCAGACGGATATTGTTTTAGGGGTCCAAATACCCGTAACGACTGCCAAAGATGTTCGTTTGACAACCGGGACCGACGGCTTAATGTATTCTCCGAGACACGGAGGGGTTGCAATGTCTTAAGAACCACCCATCTTACGGAATGGCTAGATGTTGTTTTACGTATTAAGCTACTCGGTTACCACGTATTGCATTGTTCTACTATTATTAGAGAATTAATCGTATCATATTTGGGTTTGCTTATCGCTGAGAGCTTGTTCCTACGATAAGTAACAAAAATGTCCTCTTGAACAATGCCAATAATTTCACTATGACAAACAATTTTAATTGAATTTTACAAACCTTGTCATTCATCCAGCGTATAAATTAAGCCGCTTATGACGGAAATTCCTGGGATTCCATAATTTACCTTGCCTCTTATAAAAGGTAATTATGTCATGTTTTTGATGTAAAGGTATTTGACAGAATTTTCGTAATAAAAGTTTGTGGTTGACAACCATAACCGCTTTGCTGTTTTATTGACGTTTATTCCGTCACGCGAAGGTTCGAGTATAAAATAATTTTGTATGTTCCCTTTCAATTTGAATCTACAGCGGTCTAAGAAGTAATTATCTCTTTTTAGAAGTAAACTCGGGTGTCTTATCAACATCTCGAGGCCTAAATCATTCTCAAATGTTACTGACAGACTCTTTTTGTAATTTCGCTTGTAATGTAATTTCTTATTTTTTTTGTAATTTTGCGAGACCGCGGCCTCTCCTATGTCCCTTGCTGTGGGCGTATCTGGTACACACCAGAAGGTATTTCCATTAGCGCCCGGCGGACTTTGGCCACCTGTATGGCCTCTTCGGTTTGCTGACAGACTAAATAAAGGTGCCCAGTGCCTAAAAACGGTAAGAACCCTACGAAGTCGAACCTACTGCTGAAATGTGGACGTGAAACGCATCTGTCTACTCCTTTAGGAATAAAGACGTGTTGTTGTTTATGTATGTAATTTTTTATTTATTTATATTTTTTGGAAATTCTTACAAAGCGTCATCTAGCGCAAATAGCGATTGGCCAGATCTAAACACCAAAACACTGGCACAAACATTTCTGGATCACTCAAATATTTAATTCGACCCGGGAATCGAATCAGAGACTAGCTGTTACCCGCGGCTTCCCTCGCGTGATCTAGTTCGTACGTTTCTGATTCCTACAGGAACCGGAAGGACCCATATTACCGAGATAAATACTAGCCTTTGTGTTATTCCGATGTATTCATTACATTATTGTCAAATTTCAGTAGTTTTCGTGAATCATCCATCCATACAAACTTTACCCTTTTTAATAATAGTAGGATTAATTACTGAAAATATTTTGATATAGGTACATACATTTTATCCTCTTCTCTACGACTCCCATTGCCCCTGAATTTTGAACTGAAGTAGATGTAATTCAAATCTGACACAGCTTTACTCTTGCATATTTTATCAACATTTTGGCGTTCCTTGCTAAATAATTTGCAGTGAGAGCCTTTCATGTTTTATTCTTATTCCCAAAGCGAAAGAAGTTAGACTAACAATCCCTTGTTTGACTTTGTACGTGTCTGCTTACTTACCCTAGGGGATAAAGGCGTATACATAGTCAGAAAAAATCATCTTGTTTAGATATTAACGGTATACTTACATATTAAATATGTACGCCCGATACACATTTGCTTTATTAAGGCTCAAAACGATCGTTTATAACGTTAATAACGTTTATAGGTTTTATATCATACTGGGTACTTCCGCCGCGCGCGGAATTATTTCCAGTGAATACGTTCTGCTTGTAACCAGAGACGCCCGGCAACGGACGTTAGAGAGGCCGCGGCCTTGAGCCCCGGAAATAAAAAATTAAAAAATACTGGGTACTTTTTTTTTGTGAGCGCTCCTCTACCCATGGCAGAGCCTATTCGACAGCAATAATATATTTACTCTAGACTAACTAAAAATCGAAAGCCCTCTCAGGGCTCCTACCTCTTTTAACTAATCTTATTCTATCATAATCATCTTTCATTCCTGTTCTCTATTACCATTCTGTTTCTTCTTGTATGCCTCTCGCACTTTCACGCTATTCCTTTCATTCATTCCATTGGGATTGTTGGGGTAATATTGCGCTTTTTCTTTATTTAGTTTTAAAACTGTTACATTTTTACGTTTTTATAATTTTTTTTTACTTTAAAATTTTAACATTCTATATACTTATTTTAATAGATTAACGGTAGTTAATTTATCTTTTATTTTAACAACTTTTCCTTATCTCTATTATATTTTAACACTTTTTATAAGAACTTATTATTACTATATTTCTATACTACACCTTGTGCAGGTAAAACCTTATTTTAACTATTTTATTTTTATCTTAATTTTTTATTTATCTGTTTCTTATTATCTATTTAGGTGTATATATCGTCCAATATGCTCATGATATTGACTTATATTGCCTTATTTTAGCTGTTTCTTTTTTGTGCTATTTTTATTATTACATCTGTATATTTTAGAAACTGATCTCTATATTCTTTTTTCAGTTTTGGCAGGTTTTCCTGATTTAAAATAATGTTATTGTGGAATTCGAAATTGTAACGATCGTTCATGTGTATCGGGCATTCGAGAATTAAGTGTGTTACTGTCTCGTGCACGCCCGGGTCGTAGGCGCACGATGGGCTTACACCTGAAACGGTACAGGTATTCTGCGAACCCACCGTGCTCCGTCAGCAGTTGAGTGGTGGTGCCAGCGACCGGCATTTTGCGGACGATATTGTACGCCTCCACTGCACAAGGGAGGAAAAGCTTGGTAACGGAGGCGGTCGTACCTTCTTTGTATCTCGTGTTCCATTCGTGAAGCGTGCGCTGACGCAGAACACGTTTCACGAATGAAACCGGATACAAACCGTAGTCCGGTGCCTTCTTTAATTTCAGAGCCGCGTACTTGGCGAGTTCGTCGGCTCGCTCATTGCCCTCCAACCCCGCGTGGGCCTTGACCCAGAATAAGGAGATTTCCTTACCCTGGGCCATGCCTTCCGAATGGCGGTTCGGGCTTTCACCGCCAGGGGGTGGAGGGCATGACGGCTAATTACCGTCAGGAGCGCGGCTCTGCTATCACTGCAGATGCCGAACGTGGTCGCGCCTCGCTTGAGGATCTCACTGGCCACTCTGCACAACGCCAGGAGCTCGGTCTGGTAGACGGTACAGTGCGGGGCGAGAGCAAGTTTGAGGGTCTTCGTTTCGGCCGCACTATTCCAAAATGATAGTGCTGAACCGACTCGGCCCTCAATCTTGCTCCCGTCTGTAAATATTCTTACGTCAAGCCCATCATAATGGCTTATTTGTTCCTCGTCTACCAGGTCCGTAAACTTCAGGGCAGTGTACTTAGCGGGGTGAGGAGCCTCGATTGCTCGGGCCATCCGTTCAGTTTCCTAATCTCTAAGCCATGGCTGGTCCACTCCTCTCTTGGCCTCATATAATGAGGCCACCTCATGAAGTCTGAGGTCCAAAAAGACTATTGCCGAGTTCAAGGAGACTGTTCGGTAGGCCTTGCACAATTTCTGAGCGAATCCGCGCTGCACCACGTCCAGCTGCTTTCGAACACCAAGCTTATTCGCCGTCGTGCGCCAAGCACTGGCGGCGTACAATATCGTCAGCTCCACGGCAGCGACGTAGATCGCCCGGATCACCCCGGGGTGAAGCCCCCAACTGATCCGGGCCATCCGCGCCAACTTATGGTAGATGCCGATCACTTTTTTGCAAACGTTGGGAATGTGTTTATTGAATGTGAGTGATCTGTCAATTGTGAGGCCGAGTATTTTGATTTCACCAGACAGACCAATGCCTGTCCCGCCCATGTGCAGGTGTGGGGCATCATATTTTAATCGGCGAGTAATAAGCATCGCACACGTCTTGTGCGGTGCAAATCTCTATTTGTTTTTGATGCCCCACTCCCGCACATGCGCGAGGGAGGCATTGGCATGCCGTTCGATTTCTAATGCCGAGTCACCGTCAAATACCATGACCACATCGTCCGCAAAAGCCTGGATGTGCACATTCATGCTCTCAATGGCATTCAGAAGTGGATTCAATAATAAGTTCCACAAGGGACCTCCGATCGACCCTTGGACGTACCCTTTGTCCGTGGAGCGGCTGCACTCCTCGCCAGCATACCTTACCCTCACCTTCCGTTCGCTAAGGTAGCTACTGATGACCCGCCTCAAGTCTGCCGGACATTCTGCCTCCGCCAGTCGTACTTTGATGACCGGCCACCAGGCGCTGTCGAAGGCGCCCTCTATATCCAAGGACACCATAGTGACTATTCTCTTTGCGTCTAGCTTAGTCACTATGTGCCCCATGAGGTCATAAAGGGCGTCTTCGGTGCTCTTCTGGGGCATAAAGCCGAACTGGCGTGGATTCATCCTTGGCAGTAAGGGAACTTGAGCCGGGACACCAGCATCCTCTCGTACACTTTTCCCAACACGGGCAATAGGCCAATAGGTCTGTACGACTTGGGAACCGTGTACGAGTCCTTTCCGGGCTTCCTCAGTACCACCACCACGGCTTCCTTCCATATTTTAGGAAAGTAGCCGTGATGGAGGCACTGATTCAGCAGCTCAAGGAAGTGTGAGGGGTCGGCGCTAATGGCGTGAGTGCAGATATCGGAAGTGAATCCATCCGCTCCCGGAGCCTTTTTGGGGTTAAACTTACTCAGGGCATCGTGTAACTGTGCGGTGGGTACCTTTCACAATCGACGAGTTACATCGTCATGATGACCCTCGCTGCCATCCTTATCTGCCTCCGCTGCCTTTATGCATATGTGACGGTGCCCGTCGTTGTCCTCCTCGCCTCTGTCTTCTGGATAGGTTTGAGCGAGGAGGCTAGCCGAACCCCAAGCGTCCAGGTGGGTGCCGTTGTGTATTAGTGGTAGATCTTCCTCCCTTGCTGTGGCCCTTCCTATCGCTCGATACACTCCCTCCCATACTCCTTCCTTGTCCTGCTTTCCGCAGAAGGCCTTCCAACTTTCGATCTGTGCCTTTTTTACCTCACTTTCATAAATCCCCTTTTGCTCTAGGTACAGCATAAAGTTTTGATCAAAGACAGCCCAATCAAACTTGTACCTTCGTTTATGCGAGGGTATAACTCGCAAAAACAACGGTCATAGTGTTGATTCTTGAACCCCACATCGTTTTTTTTTTATATTAGGTTCGCCAAATTGACGCCGCCCGCCTGGTGGTAAGTCGTGACGATGTCTAGTGATTGTGGGCCACTCTCACAGCACACAAAACTACAGAGAGTGGCCCTCAACTTGACGGCCTACTGATGTGCCTAGGATTATATGTGGAAGGAAACACGTGCACAGGCAGGGCGTTCTGGCCACTATCGTTCGGCAGAGAAATGAATGTTTAAAACGTTCGATTCTCGCGAAGATGCTATCTACTGTGTGGGAGTGGCATCTCTGCCCGGCACACGTTGTTCGGGATCGGAAGGAAGTGGGTGGGATCAGGTTGAAGAGCTCCAATACTTCTCAATAACGTCTTAACCGCTAAACTACAGAAATTTATACCCAAACGACATCATGACAGACATTGAGCGTCATCCACCGCAGTTTCTATAATACAATACAATATAAATTTGTACATTCTATTAGATCTGCCTTCGTTGTATATAACTACGGGACCGTAACAAAAAGTAATAGACTGAATTTAATTGTGTCGAGCCACATACACAATTAACATTAAAGTTTAAATTAAGTAGTTAAAACTAAGTACGTGGGCTTAGCCCTAAGGCACAGCGGAATTATAATAAATAAAGAATTCAGTTAGTTAGCACGTCAGTTGCCTATGTAATCTACATGAATGTATACCTACATGTATGTGCCTATGCATGAGCTATTTTGTATAGTTATTTTTTGTAAAGGATTAGGTTCTGGCCAACACAAATGTGGCCGGTTAGTGGAAATACGTTCGCCCCCTGTTACGTGAAACCAACACCTTAGATTGGCAATAAGTGGGAATCAGATCGTGGGTAAAGTAAAATGGTTATGTCTGTATGTCATGACGTGGCCAAACTGCACGCGGTGATGTGCCTGAAAATTGGTAACAGCTTCATACGCAACACTGACGAAGAAAATGGAGGTGGACTATTTGTGTGTCTAATATTAGTACCTTTTAATTTTACAAAGCGTTAATTGGTCACTGTAAAATCTTATCATCAGATGGGGTCTGTGGATGGGAGTATCCGGAACATACTTAAAGCGAAATCGGATGGTAAGTATAAAAAACATCTTTAGTAATAAGTAAGCTATTCATTTCTTTATCAAACTGAAGGCCTCAAACGGCGTAAATATGCAAACCTAGAAGGTGATTACATGTTTGAGCCGTTTGAGGTTGAGACACTCGGGTCATGGAGTCCGAGTGCTCGTCGCCTTTATAGAGACATCGCTAAACGCTTAATCTATGTTTCTCAGGACCAGAAGGCTGGCTATTTTCTGGCCCAAATAATAAGTATCGACATCCAAAGTGACAACACAGCCAGCATTCTGGGAACCTTCCCAGTCGGCAATGACGCGGAAGATTTTTTAAACGATATTTTGTAATGTAAATATTTTTAGTATATAATTACATATGTACACGGAGGGGCTCGTGGTCTAGTGGTAACCGACAATGTTAACACATTGCAAAGGTTAAGCAACATCGACTCAGGCCGGTCTTAGGATGGGTGACCATTTCTTAATACATTGAGACCCCTCCGTGCCTCGGAGAGCACGTTAAGCCGTCGGTCCCGGTTGTCATACTAACATCTATGGCAGTCGTTAGGGGTAGTTGGAGCCCTAAATCAAAAATCCGACCGGTCTAACTGCAGAACTTCGATATCGCCCATGGGTTGTGAAGGTCAGATGGCAGTCGCTTCACGGAAAATATCGAAGTTCAGCCGAATCGCAGTTAGACTGGAAAGCCGACCCCAACTGAGTTGGGAAAAGGCTCGGTGAATGATGATAATTACATATGTAAACTGTTGATGAATGATTTTATTTAACAAAAATATTGACTTGTTACAACGTTTAACAAAATGTTTTACTACCGTCCGCTTTTAAGACGTTCGTCTCTCCATGGGAATTGTTTTGTTAGTGCATTACAGTGGGGGCGGGGCCCCAAGAGATTCGACTACGTCCTCGCCGTCCGCCCTGGACCCCAACTTGACCACGGTAACGCAGTGGCAAGTTGGGTGACCGAACGTCGATTTCGAGACTTGAGTGGCCAACATTGAGATGAATTGTGCTATCATGGATATGCCTGACGAGACCCCCGGTACTGACACTGCCCTTTCCCGGGCAGTCTCAGCCGACGACCTACCGCATGAAACACGGAATTCGATGCCTCTTGATTTGGGGGCTCGCGTCGCGCCGCCTAGTTGCAGCGCGACGTCGACGCCCCAAGGAAATGTTGCTGCTGGGACTGACGGTGGGTCAGCTCCCAGTAGTGTGAAGGTTAAGGGCCGTTCTGCTTCGCAGAAGAGGACCCTCGAGAAGGAGGGACCGCCACGCGACCGGAGCACTAGTTGCTCTGGATGGGGGTCCCTCCTCTCCAGCGATTCGGAGGAGGAGGTGCCGGTAAAGACGGTGCGCACGCGTCTCGGCGCCTACCGTATGCGCCCGCCAACACCACCCCCGTCATCTGTCCCGTCCCTGCGCGGTCGCAGGACCGCGCCCGCGCCCGCGCGGGAGATAATGAGTATCTTCTCCCGCATGAACGCGGCCATGCGGGGGAGTAAAAATATGTCGGGGAGGAAGAAGATTGTGGCTTCACTGGTGGATGAAGCCCAATCCTCCCTCGACAAGCTCCTCGAGCGGAGCGTCACAGAGGAGGAGGCGAAGCTCCGCAAGCAGGTTGCGAGCCTGGAGGTGGAGCTCACTGCCTCCCGAAAGGAGATGGAAGATCTCCGTCGGGAGGTCGCTGAGTTGACCAAAGCGGTCAAGGCACCTCCAGGTCCCATGCTACCTCCTCCTCTGACGGCTGGACCAGCGCCGAAGACGGCGCCTAGGACCGCGCCCACCATGGCGCCCGGCTCGCCGCCGAAGCCTGTACCGACTACGGTGCAGGTCCTGACGGCGATCGAGAGGCGCCTCGCGGTCCTGGAGGACCGGGCGTACCGCCCTCCGCTAACGCGCCCCGCGTTTTCATACGCGGCGGCTGTTGGCGGTGCTCCCGCTCCCGGTCCTAGCGGCACACCTGCTGTCCGCCGCCCCGCTCCGCCCCCGTCCGCTTCGGTGAGCCGGATACCGGCCGAGACCGCGGCCCAGGCGCGGAAGGCCAAGGGGCGCGGCAAGAAGAGTGGCACCCCTGCCGCCTCCTCTTCCTCTATCGTCGCTCCCGCTGCTTCCTTACACCCCTCCAGACGGGAGGGATGGGAAGTAGTGGGAGCCAAGAAGAGGAAGACGAAGGCCGCAAAGAAAGCGGCCAAAGCCGCCGCGGCGAAGGCGCCGAAGAGGCCCCGCCCTCCTCGCTCCACCGCCGTCGTCCTGACGGTGACGACGGTAGGTGTGGAGAAGGGGGTGGGGTACGCCGACGTACTGAGGACTGTGAAGTCCTCAGTCAACCTCTCGGCCCTCGATATACAGGGGGGGCTCCGGTGCAAGAAGACACGCACCGGGGCTCGCCTCCTCGAGGTCTCCGGCGCCTCCAGCGGCCCTAAAGCTGACGCCCTAGCGGCTCAGCTTAGGGACGCGCTGGACCAAGAAGCCGTCCGCGTCACCAGGCCCACCAAATGCGCCGCATTGCGCATCACGGGTCTGGATGACGCGGCCACGACGGAGGAAGTTGTCTCCGCCGTCGTGGAGGCGGGCGGCTGCCCCCGTGACCAGGTGAAGGCTGGAGATATCTCCTTCGGCTCCACTGGTCACGGGATGACAGTCGTCCAGTGCCCCGTCGCGGCGGCACTGAAAGTGGCGGACGGACGAAGCCTCCTCGTAGGGGGCTTCCTAAAGGCGCAGGTGCACCTCCTTCGTGCCCGGGAAACCAGATGTTTCCGGTGCATGGTGGTGGGGCACTTAGGAGTGCAGTGTACAGCGGAAGTCACCGTGGGCGATCGGTGCTTCCGCTGCAGCCAGCCCGGTCACAAGGCAAGTGCCTGTGACGCCCCGCCTCGCTGCTTTAGATGCGAGGCGGAGGGCAAGACCGCGGATCACCGGGTCGGCAGCACAACCTGCGCCGCCTCGAGGCCAAAACCTCGTCCGTCCGCTGAGAGCGGTGGGGGTGCCGCCCTTGCGCGGCCAGTTGTTTCGCGGCGGGATGCGGTTATGGACGTCAATTAATGTCTGACGCCCGTATCCGTATCCTGCAAGTGAATTTGAACCACTGCCGTGCTGCTCAGGATCTTCTGTACCAGAGCATCCGGCAGTGGTCCATAAACTTGGCCGTGGTCGCCGAGCCGTACTACGTCCACCCGGGAAGCCCGGTGGACGAGGACGGCTCGGCCTGTTGTATCTTTGGGGGGTCCGCCGCAGACAACTCGCGCCTTGCGATCATTGCAAGGGGCCGCGGGTGTGTTGCGGCGGACTATGATGGGTTGGCAGTCGTGGCCACCTACATCTCGCCGAACATTGACGAGTCTCAGTTTGAGCTATGGCTCACTGAGCTCGACGTCGTCTTCGCTGCGTGCCGTCCTCGCCCTGTCCTGCTCCTGGGAGACTTCAACGCCTGGAGTGAGGCGTGGGGCTCCCGGGAAACCAGGGACAAGGGGAGGCTTCTTGAGGACTGGACCAGAACACGTGGTCTGGAGGTCCTCAACCGGGGGAATGTCGCCACCTTTTGGCGGCGGGGGGGGGAATCGATCGTGGACGTAACGTTCGCATCCCCTGACCTCGCCGCCCGTATTACAGGCTGGCGCGTGGAGGAGGGTGAGGAGACGCACTCGGATCATCGGTACATCCGGTTCGATGTCGTCCCCCCACCTGACCTCCCACAGCCGGTGGCAAATCCCCCGGATCCGCGTTGGGCACTTCACCATCTGGATCGGGAGGCTCTCCTGGAGGCATCCATCGTGCAGGCCTGGATTCCGGCGCCGGACCGGCCTGCCGATGTGGATGCCGAGGCGGAGTGGTTCAGGAGAGCCATGTCGCAAATCTGTGATGCGGCGATGCCTAGGGTTACACCCAGACCGGCCAGGAAGCAGGTGTACTGGTGGTCGCCGGAGATTGCAGAGCTGCGCGCAGCATGCATCTCCGCCCGCCGCCGGTACACCAGGTTTCGCCGGAGGCGTCGCCGCCCAGACGACGCGGCAGCCCGAGAGGCGGAGCTTTTTCAGGCATACAGGGAGGCTAAAGGTAATCTCCAGGAGACGATAAAGCGGGCCAAGACGGCGGCCCGCGAGGAGCTCCTGGAGACCCTGCAGCAGAACCCATGGGGGCGCCCGTACCTACAGGTCAGGGAGAAACTCCGACCTAGGGCGCCCCCACTGACCCAGAGTCTCCAGCCGCAGCAGCTGGAGCGGGTCATGGGCTCCCTGTTTCCGACGAGCGCGGAGGAGCACGTCCCTCCGCGCATGGCTCCGTCTCTGCCCGACGCGGATAGCACCAGCGAAGACGACGTACCCGAAGTCAGGGTGGGGGAGCTAGGTGCGGCAGTACTCCGGCTTAAACGCCGGAAAATCACTGCCCCCGGACCCGACGGCATTCCTGGCCGTGCATGGGTCCTGGCCCTCGAAGAACTCGGGCCTCGACTGATGGGGCTCTTTAGCGCATGCCTCGAAAGGGGCCAGTTTCCCAAGGTGTGGAGGACGGGGAAACTGGTCCTGATCCGTAAGGCGGGGCGGCCGGTGGACTCACCGTCCGGATACCGGCCGATCGTGTTGCTCGACGAGGTGTGTAAGCTCTTTGAGCGAATTATCGCGGAACGCCTCGTCGAGCATCTCACGAGTGTGGGGCCAGACCTGGCGGATAACCAGTTCGGTTTCCGTCGGGGACGCTCCACCGTGAGCGCGATCATGCGCGTGAAGAGCCTGACGGAGGAAGCAGTCTCGCAGGGCAAGGTGGTGGTGGCGGTGTCTCTTGACATCGCCAACGCGTTCAACACCTTGCCATGGAGCTGCGTTAGGGAGGCGCTCGTGTATCACGAAACGCCTCTCTACCTCCGTCGTATTGTCGGGGCCTATCTCTCGGAGAGGGCCATAGCTTTCCCCAGCTGGCTCGGGCCAGCTCGGCGAGATGTGTCGTGCGGTGTTCCGCAGGGGTCGGTCCTGGGCCCGCTTCTGTGGAACATCGGCTACGACTGGGTGCTGCGGGGTGCGTTGCCTAGGGGTGTCGGCGTAACGTGCTACGCCGACGATACCCTCGTCACGGCGCGGGGTGCAACGTACCAGGAGGCAGCACTCAAGGTCACGACGGGTGTTGCTCGAGTCGTGGGTCGGATACGGCAGCTGGGACTGGAGGTGGCCTTGCACAAGTCCGAGGTTCTGTGTTTTCACAGACCTCGGAACGGTCCACCAGAAGGTTCCAGCATAAATGTGGGAGGCGTAAGCATCGGCATCAAGCCCTCAATGAAGTACCTAGGGATCGTACTTGATAGCCGATGGAACTTCGGACCACATTTCCGAAGTTTGGTCCCGAAGGTGACGCAGGCATCGGTCGCGCTTTCGCGACTGATGCCCAACCTAAAGGGACCCAACGCCTCCTGCAGGAGACTGTACCTGGGGATCGTGCGGAGTATGGCCCTATACGGGGCTCCCGTATGGGCGGATAGGTTGGCGGTCAAGGGGAACGTGACTCTGTTAAACAGACCACTTAGAACCTTGGCCGTCAGAACCGTACGGGGGTACCGCACGATCTCCGGAGAGGCTGCATGTCTCCTAGCCGGGACCCCTCCATGGGACCTGGAAGCGAGAGCCCTTGCGTCATTGTTCCAATGGCGCAAGGAGGCGCTGGAGCGGGACCACAGGCCTGCGTCTCGAGAAATCGAGGACCAGCGGTCCCAACTCCGCCAGGATCTCATGGAGTCATGGAGGGTGCGACTTGAGCAACCCAAGGGGGGTGCCATCTTCATTGCGGCGGTGAGACCGATCATGGACGATTGGCTGCAGAGGCAGCATGGTGACCTCACGTACCGTGCGACGCAGATGGTTGCCGGGCATGGATGCTTCGGTAGCTATCTGTTTCGCATGCATCGTGAGGTCACACCCCGGTGTCAACACTGCGAGGTTTCCGACGACGACACCGCACTCCACACGTTGGTGGAGTGCTCAGCGTGGGCGAGTCAGCGCCGGGACCTCGTAGTGGGTCTGGGCGTGGATACCCTCTCGCTGGGGACCATGCTTCAAGCCATGGTATCCAGCGGGAGTAGGTGGAACGCGGCCGTGTCCTTCTGCGAGCAAGTCATGCTCGCGAAGGAGGCGGCCGGGAGGGAGAGGGAGCGTACCCTCCCCGCCGAGTTCCGTAGTCGGCGGCCAGGCCGCCCCAGACTACGCGACTACGCCCAAGACTATCGTCCTCCATGATCGGGGCCTGAGGACGGCGGGATCGCCACCCACCGTCCTTACAGAAGCAGGCTAGAAGGGTTGCGTGCTGCGGGGCCTTTGCCCGATAGCACGCAACCAGATTCACTCACTGACGCGGGATAAAACCCGACCCCAATGACGCGGGATTCTCGTCCCGACCAAACACCCGCAGAGACCGCAGGGGTGGTCAAAGTCCGCCGGGCGCCACTGGACATACCCTCTGCTAGTAACCAGGGACGCCCGGCAAAGGACGTTAGAGAGGCCGCGGCCTTGGGCCGCGGAATTAAAAAAAAAAAAAAAAAAGTGCATTACAGTGTTGGATTGAAAACAGAGGCTTTCCTCGGTTGTTTTAAGACACTCTCGAGAGAAACTTGGATGGCTTTTACTTTTTAATCCACGGGGAAAACAAGTATTATTTCAGCACAGAAGAGTCTTGAATAAAATCAGTTAGAGAGATTCTCATGACTTCCTTTGAAATAGTTGTTTTTTTTTGAATACTCAACGAAATAAAAAATGTGTCGATGACGACCGGACACGCAACAACGAATGTATCACAATTTTGCTAAATCTTTATATGTACATTTTACCTTTTTAGGGTTCCGTACCCAAAGGATAAAACGGGAACTCTATTATGCAACTTCGCTGTCCGTCCCTCCGTCCGTCTGTTTTGGGCTGTATCTTATGAACCATAATAGTTAGAAAGTTAAAATTTTCACAAATGATGTATTTCTGTTGCCTCTATAGCAACAAATACGAAAAACAAAAAATTATAACAAATATTTCAGGGGGCTTACATACAACAAACGTTTATTTTTTATTTATTTATTTATTAATTTATGTACACACATAACGGTATAAGAGCGAGAATAATACAATACAGAAATATCATTAGTACAAGGGCACCACTTATTTCAAATGAAATCTCCTCCAGTGGGCCAGGGGATAGAAATGCTAGGTAGAATAAAGTTAATGTGTGCGTAGATCGGTTGAAATACATAGATACAAACAATACACATATACATACATATTATACTTACATAAAATGTAATCATTCACCGAGCCTTTTCCCAACTCAGTTGGGGTCGGCTTTCCAGTCTAACTGCGATTCGGCTGAACTTCGATATTTTCCGTGAAGCGACTGCCATCTGACCTTCACAACCCATGGGCGATATCGAAGTTCTGCAGTTAGACTGGTTGGATTTTTGATTTAGGACTCCGACTACCCCTAACGACTGCCATAGATGTTAGTATGACAACCGGGACCGACGGCTTAACGTGCTCTCCGAGGCACGGAGGGGTCTCAATGTCTTAAGAAATGGTCACCCATCCTAAGACCGGCCTGAGTCAATGTTGCTTAACCTTTGCAATGTTTTAACATTGTCGGTTACCACTAGACCACGAGCCCCCCCTTACATAAAATATATATGTACATAATTATAAAATAAATAAATACATACATACATACATACATATGGTCACTTCTCTTTCCCATTGGGGTAGGCAGAGACTATGGAATTCCACTTGCTACGGTCCTGGCATACTTCTTTCGCTTCTTCCACTTTCATAACTATCTTCATGCACGCTCTCCGGTTCTGGGTGCTCTTGACCTGGCCTTTGTTCAAAACATCTCCGATTTGGTCGAAGTACGTTCGCCTAGGTCGACCCTTACCTGCCTGTCCATTCACGCCCGCCTTATGTATCTGTTTCGTCAATCTTCTTTCATCCATCCTTTCTACGTGCCCGAACCATCTAAGCATCCCTTTTTCTATCTTACTCACTACATCTTCTGATACACCGCAAAGTTCTCGTATCTCACTGTTCCTCACTTTCTCAACCAATGTCACCCCAGTCATACTTCTCAAACTTCTCATTTCCACTGCATTTATTTTACTTTCATGCTTCTTCTGCCAAACCCAACATTCACTTCCATACATAAGTGTAGGGACCAGCACTCCTCTATGAACAGCTAGCCTAGCCCTCCGGGAAATCTTCTGACTGTTCATAAAGTTATGCAGAGCCCCATTCACTTGATTTCCTGCCATAACTCTTCTTTCAATGTCGTCGTCACATCTTCCATCCCTTGTAAACTTGGACCCTAAATACACAAACTCTTTCACTTGCTCCACTCTTTCTCCTTCAATAACAATCGCACAGTTCGACATGCTTTCGTCTCGTTCAAATACCATTACTTTCGTCTTACTTGCGTTCACTTTCATTTCCTTCCTTTTCAAAGAGTCATTCAAAATATCAACCATCACCTGCAACTCCTCCGCCGATGACGCAAGTATTACCTGGTCATCAGCATATAAGAGGCACTTGATGGTCAATTCATCCATTCTTAAACCACACACACTCGCTTTCAGATCTTTCAGACAGTTATCCATGTATAGGTTAAACAGCATTGGTGACGCTACACAGCCCTGCCTGACGCCTCGTTCGATACCGAACCAGTCCGTGTAAGTCCCGTTTATGCGGACACAAGCACTGGAACCCTCATAAAGTGATTGCAGTGCTCGTATTAGATTGCTGCTTACTCCATACATGGACAGCGCTGACCACAATTCGCTCCTCACCACTCTATCATAGGCCTTCTCTAAGTCTACAAAAGCGCAGTAGACCTTTTGTCTTTTTGCCAGGAACTTTTCGGCAATGCTGCGTAAAGAGAAGACCTGATCCATGCATCCTCTTCCTTTCCTAAATCCAGCTTGCACATCCCACATTTTGTCATCAGTGTCATTCGTCAATCTAGTAATCAGAACCCTTGCATATAACTTGCCGACGACGCTGAGCAGACTTATCCCGCGGTAGTTTTTGCAGTCTCGCTGTGACCCTTTCCCTTTGTACAACGGCACAATGACGGCTTTGCACCAGTCTCCTGGTACACTACCGCTTCTCCAACAAAGGTTAAAAAGGCGGTACAGCTGACTTGATACTACGCCTTGTGCTGCTTTCAGCATCTCGGTCGAGATCCTGTCATATCCTGCTGCCTTTCCAGCTTTCATGCCATTCAGTGCATCCATAATCTCTTTCACACTTATTTCATTCTCCTCTTCATTCCCACTTTTATTCTTGTCCTCTATACGAGATTCCACTTGCGCATCCTCTTTCTCAAACAGACTTTCAAAATATTCCTTCCATCTCTTTAAAACACTTTCTTCCCCAATCAGAGAGCTTCCATCGTGGTTTCTGACTTTGTCCAGTTGCGAGGATTGGATAGTGCCCTGGCTGTTCTTATAGACTTCCAGAAAAGTTTAACATTTTTCTGGAAGTTGTCAGATAACCTCCTATCAAATTCATCCCTTTCATTCTCTTTCTCTTTAGCTATCACCTTCTTTACTTCTCTTTTACGCTTCTTGTATTCCTCTTTTGCTATTGAGACATCCTCATCTGTCGCCTTATTCATTCTGTGATTGGCTTTGATTGCCAACCAGTCCAGCCACGCTTTCTTCTTGCCCGCTACAACCATTTGTGCCTCTACACTCATTCTTTTGACCATACGTCCTTTTTTCCTTTTGCTGACACCACATACTTTCACAGCTACTTGCACAAGTCCTTCCTTTAACTGCACCCATAACTTTTCAATATCATCTTCTTCATCCATATTCTCATACTTCTCTCTCAAGCTATTTCGAAATTCTTCTCTTTTATTCCTTTCTTGCAAACATTCTACTTTTATCCGTTCAAGCTCGGTCCCAGACTCATGGGCGTAGTGTCGCCACCGTTTAAATAAACCTCTTAACCGGCTTACAACCATATAGTGGTCTGTGTCGACACCAGTGCCACGATAAGCCCGGGTATCCATCACTGTCTTTCTCAATCTGTCGTCCACAATCACAAAATCTATCATACTTCCCTGTTCTCCTTCTTGTCTAGTATACATGTGGATATCTTTGTGGTTAAACAGAGTGTTTGTTACGCTGACGTCGTTTACGGCCCGCGTCTGTTGGCTCGAACGGAGAGACTTATACAGCGCGTTCAGAATGCCTGTGCTCGATTCTGCTTCTCGATACCGGCCAGAAGTCATGTCACATCCTATCTTAGTAAAAATTGTTTATTAAAAATGAAAACCAGGCGAAAGATGCATGTGGCATGTCTTCTGTTCGGTGTTATCAAATACGGTGAGCCACGGTATTTGTTTGACAGGCTTGGTTGGGTTACGAGCGGAAGAAAGTGTGCCAGAAGACAGTGCTCCCAGCAGCTTTCAATACCACGGCATCGATCTGCGGCATTTAGGGGTAGTTTTCGTTATTCAGCCTCCAAAATATGGAACAATATTCCACCGCCGTTGCGGTCCATTAAAAGTATTTCCGCGTATAGGAAACGTTTACGGTTGCTACTCATGGAAGCTCAAAGGAGGCTGGATGGCGTTAACGTCAATATTTCGCTGATTTGACTAAAACGTTGGTTATTGTGTATATATATCTCTTTTATTTATTGTGTGTATGTATGCATATATATGTATAAGTAAGTTAATATATGTATTTTTAATTATCTTTTTTTTTTTTTTTATGTCTACTATGATATATATTTTCTATTTATTATTGTACCACTTCTACTGTCCTTCATTCACACAACACAAGTCATCGGGGGTTCGGCATCGGTGAGTCACTGACCAATTGGGTTCCAGTCGAAAACCAGCGCCAGGATTCTACCTGGCACATACTGAACTGGACACCCATTTGGTACATTTGTGTGTCGCACTAATACTCGCGCGTCAGTTGTTGATTGTGGTTTGGAAGTATGTTTTACTCTTTATGAGTGAACATGCTTCCAATCTCCAATGTGATTTATGTGTAATATTGTTATGTTGTATTGTGTGGGCACTGTGTACCAAATAAATGTGTCTTTCTTTCTTTCTTTCTTTCTTTCTTTCACAAGATTCCACTCCAAACATACTTCAAGCAAACTTTTTCCATTCTCAGTCTATCGAAACCAAACTTACCCAAAACACTTTCATATCCATCACGCTCCACTCCCACCCGACTATTAAAATCCCCTAACATTATGATTCTTTCATTCGGCTTGCATTTATCCAAGGTATCTTTCATGCTGTCCCAAAACACCTGCCTTTCACTCTGTGCTTGGTTGGACCGGTCCCACTGCGCATCCTGTGGGGCATAAACTCCCACTACAAAGATGCGCGAAAGACCGACCTTCAGCCTCATCCACAGTAGCCTTGGGCTTACACATTCGAAGTCAATCAAACACTCATTCATTCTAGCAGAAAGGATAATTCCAACACCTTGACTGGCCCGACTAGTGTCAGCCACCCCTGACCAAAAAGCTGTAAATGGTTTTTTTTTTTTTTTTTTTTTTTTCTTTTTTTTTTTTGCCCTTGCCTTCCTCGTTTTGCACCACCCGGGGGGCACGTATAGGGTGGGTCAAGGAAAGGTGGTAAATCCTACGGACGCGAGCAACATCACCCCCCAAATAAATACATACAAATATATAAGTACAAATTAGATAATTCAAGGCAGAGAGGAGAGATAGAAATCTTTCACTTTTCTCTTAAAGGTGAAGATAGTGTTACATGATTGTATGTTCGGCGGCAGAGAGTTCCACAGCCTGACCGCATGAACAGTAAAGGAGTAGGAGTAGAAATCGGATTTGTGAGAGGGACAGGTGAGGCGGTATTGGAGATGAGACCTACACGGAGCATCGGGTGCGATCAAGTAGGAGAAACGCTCTCGTAGGTAGGACGGATAGGAAGGATTATGTAGGATATTATATAGCACACATAATATCCGAGTATTTCTGCGAAGACGAATTGGGAGCCACTTGAGTTCCTTGCGGAATTGTGAGACGTGATCATACTTACGCAAGTTGAATATGAAACGAACACATAGATTTTGTAAGCGCTCAAGTTTATTTAGAAGCTCCTCGGTGGCATCCAGGTAGAAGGCATCCGCATAGTCTAAAATAGGCTGAATCAACGTCTGTACAAATGATACCTTGATGTCCAAGGGTAAGAAGTCTTGAAGACATTTAAGGGTGTGAATCGTGAAATGAACTTTCTTACTCAGCTGCCCTACATGAGCGTCCCACGATAGATGACAGTCGATAAAAACGCCAAGGTTCTTTGCGACCTCAGTGTATGGAATCTGACAATTATCCATGACAACTGGTGGGAACGTAGCCATGTCTAACCCACCTCGCATTTGCCTACTGCCAATAATCATGGCTTGTGATTTAGTCGGCCATACGAACTAGCCCACTGATGAATAGCACTGAGATCTCTATTTATGGCTGCAATGGTAGTTCTACTCTCATTCAGCGTAAAGTGCCGATACAACTGCAAGTCGTCTGCATAGAGATGGAAGTTAGAGGAGATAACTCGAACAGCAGAGTTGATGAAAATAGAAAATAGTAAGGGAGAAAGTACACCGCCTTGAGGGACACCGGTACTAAGGTTACACCACGCTGAGTACGATTCATTGTGGCGAACAGCCTGCGAGCGCCCCCGAAGATACGAGTCGAACCAAGCCACAGACTCTGGGGAGAAATTGAGGGATTTAAGGATTCCAAGCAGTACATCGAAATCCACGGACTTGAAGGCACTACTGAAGTCCAGCAGGACCAGAACCATAAGTAACCTGTTCTCCATGGCCCAACGAATATCATCTGTGACCTTCAGGAGTACCGTCACCGTGCTGTGGCCTGAACCAAAACCTGATTGAAATGGGCTTAGGAGATTATTCTTATTATTTATGATTTATGATTATTATAACGTTATTAAATGCCGTTTTGGTACGGAACCCATTGTGCGCGAATCCGACTCGCACGTGGCCGATATTTTTCCCCTGGTGCCTTTACGCCCATTGCCGGGCCTCACGGGTTCGCCCTCGGAAGAATAACTCCAGGGCATTGGTCAACAATATCATTTACATAAAACTGCTTCGGTGGCGTGGTCGGTAGTGTATCTGCTTTCGACATCGGAGTCTCGGGTTCGATTCCCAGTCGGGACAAACTTTGTGTGATGACACATACGTTTGTACCGAAGTCTGGATGTTTCCTATGTATAATATATGTATGTATTTACAAAAAAAATGTATATAAGTATTTATATCAGTTTATCTAGTACTCATATCACATGCTCTTCTTAGTTTGAGACTAGATGGCGTTGTGTGAATTGTCCTTACATATTTATTTATTTATTTACCTAATAATCATACATAATACATCTTCAACTAATGTCAAGTAGTAGTGAAGCATCTCTATTACCGTCTCCATATACTTCAAAACTCGCGGCAAAACTTAGTTAGCCGAAGTACAAACTTTATCTGATTGTACTAATATAGTTTGGTAGCTGGGGATCTAACTCATTTCATCTAAACCTTCCACTGAAATCACTACATTCAAAACATATTTTGATTGTTTAGGGAGCCCACACAATATGGAGATAAAAGAGATCTCTCACTGAGATATTGCACAAAAACACAAATACTTTTCCACTGGTATAATTTACTTTTATTTTTACTGACCGATTTCTTCATAATAATTATACCAGTGGAAAAGTATATCGACGCTTGAAAGGCAAAAAATACCAAGCGGCATTTTGCGCGATATTGAGTTATACTCCTATATGTC
Organism: Nudaria mundana; assembly: GCA_963556515.1. Taxonomy (NCBI): domain Eukaryota; kingdom Metazoa; phylum Arthropoda; class Insecta; order Lepidoptera; family Erebidae; genus Nudaria; species Nudaria mundana. The sequence goes on along the minus strand of OY748303.1, from coordinate 2,931,456 downwards.
ACTGAAATCAGAAAAAAAATCTGCGTCGATTGATCCTACTCTCGTACCGCTAAGATGGCTTTTGTTGTCGCTTGGTAATTTAAAAAAAGTCACATTTTCACTGATTTCGGCGACTAAGTGACAAAATTTTTTGCAATTTATGAATAACTTTCACTTGGTATGGTATTCGAATTTAACTTTTTACACTTAGTAATTTCTGCTTTGACTCAAATTAACGTGTTTATACATTTAGTATTTTTTTCCTTCTACTGTCTACGGTATGAATATTGCTTAAGAAATTTTACCTGGTTATTTATTTTTTTTATTCACCATTAAAGACTTTTTACCTTACTGTAATTATTTTTATTTAGTATTTTTAACCTTATATTTGCCCTGCCTAAAATGAATATAATTTTGTCATTTGGTACTATTTTACCTGCCGTTTTTTTAATACTTTTGTCATTTAGTTAACTATTTCGGATATGAAATTAGTATAAAAACGTGTTTATTCCTGTTGCATTTATTTTATATTGTCGCTTATAGGCATTGTAACAAGTTTTTTTATGGCTATTAGTCAATAAAATATCGATAAGTGCTTAGGACCGATCATGCGGGACGAACCGCCCATGCATTCTCTCTCTCCCACGGGCTGGCCCAGATTGTACAGGGGATCACCCGGATACCTGACAGGTCAGACCACACGCCCACCTTGCGACATCTACTGCTGACGAGTCACCCAGCCCAGTACAGTGTGTCGGTATGCGCCCCAGTGGGTACTTCCGACCACTGTGTGGTGCACGCCAGCTTGAAAGTGCCACCTCCTGCTCGTGCTGGGCAAATGACTCAACGACTATGGCACTACTCGTCGGCAGACTGGGACGGCCTCCGCGATTACTTTGCGTCCGTCCCATGGAGCCAGCGCTGCTTTGTAGGGAAGGCGCCTTCGGATAGCGCTGCTGCCGTTGCTGGCGAGATCTGTCTAAGGGATAGAATATTATATCCCTTTCACTGATGTCGCCAGCATCCGCAAAGCATGTGCCGAGGCTGTCCAGAAAAAACAGTTGGCATATCGCGCCTGGGTCAGGGCTCGGGCGGCACGTGACCCGAACGTGGACCGCCTCAAAGCAGCGTACAATAGGGCCACTAGGTTCAGCAAGAGGGCCTTCAAGAGAGCGGATGCCCAGTGCGTCGCGCGGCTTGGTCAGGAGCTCACATCCCATCCCACGGGCAGCCGTGGATACTGGCAACTGGCCAAAGCCGTGCAGTCTACTTTCTGCCAACCCTCGCTGCCACCACTGCGTCATCCTGATGGATCACTGGCTCACAAAGCCCAAGAGAAGGCGGACATGCTCGCAGACCTCTTTGCGGCTAATTCCCGGGTCGACGACCGTGGTTTGCAGTCCCCCGCCATCGCCAACTGTGGCCATAGTATGCCTGATATTGTTATCTGGCAATGTGATGTACGGGCAGTGCTGCGGTCACTCGACACGTGGAAAGCCCGTGGCCCTGACGGCATTCCGGCATTACTACGAAAATTTGCAGCTGAGTTGTTTTCAGTATTAACGTGTCTGTACCGCCTGTCATACTCTACAGGGCTCGTGCCGGAGGTCTGGAAAGAGGCGAACGTACAATCGATCCCCAAGCAAGGGGATCGATCCGATCCAGGCAACTATTGACCCAACAAAATCAAAGATGAAGGTCTTTGATTTTGTGTACTGAAACCTAAATTCATTGTTACCTGGTCAAAAAAATCCTAAACTTACTGTATTTAATTTGAAATATACATAACTAAAATTGCCTGGCAGAAAAGTGTTTCTGTATTCTATTTAAATAATGTTACCTAAATGACAATCGTGCATTACTTCTGGATTTTACTTTAAACACAATCATAAAGTTATGGGATTTAGCTAACATTACTTGTTTGATTATGAAATTTCATTGTCGGTAAGTAACTTTTACCCCTTTGTGATTTTGATAAAATTATTACTACATAACATAACATAGCATCACGCCTTTTTCCCCGAAGGGGTAGGCAGAGGTGTGCAAACACACCCACATCTCGCCAGCTATGTTAGGTCCCATGTAATAGGGGGCGAGCCTATTGCCATTTACCGGGCACAAGTTCCAGACTCTGGGATAATTATCTGGGTAAAATTCTAAAGAGAATTATACATTATCCACCAGACCCGGGAATCGAACCCGAGACCTCGAGTGTGGCAGTCCGTACATAGTACCATTGTGCCACCGAGGTAGTCTTAAAATTATTACTAACCGACACTATTTCTTTAACTATTGAAAAAATAACAGTTTCTTTAAATGCCAGTTCATAAAGCCTTTAAAGTACATTTAAAATTCGTTGCAATAATGTCTTTGTGATTTATAGGCGATTTTTAACGTTTTTTTTTCATAAAAAAACTTTAAACTGCTCTAGTGTAAAGTTGCCAATACGTCGCTTGGTCATTTTTGCCTTTCATGCGTCGATATGTGTTTTTGAATAGTCTATTACTGAGATTTTGCTGTCCGTCCATCGTCTGTCACCAGGCTGAATCACATTCCGTAGTCAGCGGCGAGGGCGCCGCAGACTCATCTACACCCAAGACCATCGACATCCATGATCGAGGCCTGAGGACGGCGGGATCACCACCCGCCATCCTTACAGAAGCAGGCTAGAAGAGTTGCGTGCTGCGGGGCCTTTGCCCGATAGCAGGCAACCAGATTCACTCACTGACGCGGGATAAAACCCTACCCCAACGACGCGGGATTCTCATCCCGACCAAACCCCGCAAAGACCACAGAAGTGGTCAAAGTCCGCAAGGCGCCACTGGAAATACCCTCTGCGTGTAACCAGTGACGCCCGGCAACGGACGTTAGAGAGGCCGCGGCCTTGGGCCACGCAGTTAAAAAAAAAACCTGAATCTCATTGACCTAAATTAGTGATAGTTAGAAAGTTGAAACTTTCACAGATGTATGTATTTCTGTTGCCGCTATTAAACCAAATAGGTACTAAATAACCGGCCAAGAGCGAGTTGGACTCACGCACAAAGGGTTTCGTACCAAAATATGCTGACTAACTTCCGTAACCAACTTTAACCATACCTGAACGATCAGAGATTGCAGGTAGACTATTATTGAAAAGAGGTTAATTATAATATGTTTCACTAGGTGTCCCGGCGAAATTCGTACCGATCTTTTAAACCTTCCCTGAACCTTCACGAATGTTCACGACCAAAATCGGCCAAATCGGTACAGCCGTTCCCGAGTTTTAGTGAGACATACGGTACGGCGTTTTAATTTGCGTGTATAATATATAGAACTAGTGGTCGCCCGCGACTTCGTCCGCATGGAAATTTGGATTTTTTCCCGTTCCCGTCGCGCCGCGTCATATTTTGAATAATTCACACAATATCTTTATAAATTGTAGCCTATGTGTTATTCTGATGTATAAGCTGTATTATTGTAAAGTTTCATTAAAATCCATTCAGTAGTTTTTACGTGAAAGAGTAACAAACATCTTTCCATCCATACATACACACTTACATACTTACAAAATTTCGCGTTTATAATATTAGTAGAATTTACGTAAACCGTAGCGATAACTTATCAAAATAAACGGTTGGCGGTTATTCAACGTTAATTTACATCGGCGCCCGATGTCCGGTATGTACTGGAATACCAAAATTGTGTATCCGATTGCGGAAATTGAGTTCGCAACCTAACAATAACTTTACCGGTTTTAACAGCAATTTTAAAAAAACACCCTTTTAACCAATTCCAATTTGAGTTTATTTTGATTGGATATTTCTGGTAGATTGTTTTATTGTTGCCCTATTGTATATTTTTTTTGTTTGATGCTCCTACTTCATCACCTGTGCTAATAGTGTTAAAGGGTTCGTTTCCTGTTCCGTGTTTTTACATTTATTTAATATTAACGCATAACTTCACGCGTGGTGCAGCATCTTGCTGGACACGTTGTGTGTATTATACCATGAATGTAGTTACTGATGATGGAAAAGAGTGGCCGGGAGTTTCTTTTCTCCTTGGCTCCACCCATTGCTTTGCGAATCTGGCTTTAAATGTAAATTCTTATGTGCTGACGTTAATACGTATTATTTTATAATTCTATATTAATAAATATTTTTGAGTTTGGTTGAGTTTGAACTTTATTGTTTCCAAATATTTCTATTTTAAGCGAAAGTCTCAGTAATAGGATTCCCGTTTTACCGTTTGGGTACGGTACCCTAAAAACTAGTAAAACATAACGTAGTAAAGGGATAATAAGATGCCAGTATTCTAATAACAGTACGATGAGAAAGAATTCCGCTCACAGGACAGTTCACAGGACTGCTCGGTATTCAAACAATGGGGATTCTTATATTGTTCTTTTTCTTGTTCATTTCATCGTTCAACTATAATGGGTTCATTTGAATAGTATATTTTATTTTACAAACTTTCGAAGAGTACAATAATAATTAAAGTGGAGGAAATTAGTTTTGTTAGACTGAGAAGTTTTTTAATGAAAGATAAGGTACCTACGTATATTACCTATCATGGTCACTCACATTACTGTTAAAGTTATCGAGATTTTTAACGCCATGATCACGGAGGGTCACTTCCTCCCCTTTCGAGGCGTTATGATATGACCAAGATGCAAAAATGAAAATGGTGCTGAAAAGTCCATAACTTAGTGCTAAATTGCATTTGCAACAATTTCGAATTATCTGAAACTCGAAAAAGACATGGTGATTATCTCCACGATGGTGAATCGCTCAAAGACCCATTTTAAATAAGTCGAATCAGTAAAATATTTTTTGTACTTCGGCGACTCGAACTATGGTGCATATCAACTATTTTTTGAGTTGGTCGATTGGAACCATAACTGTATTTTTCTTTTTTATTACTGTACGAAAGAAAAAGGTCTATTGCAAGTATACGACGACCGTGTATGACGACCGTGTTGCTCTACGATTGCAAGAATCAGTTGTAAACTAAATAAGTTCTTATGCTACTTACATAATATTCCTAAGAACACGCACATTTCATGATCGAAAAATGTCCCATTTTTTCGACGTCATGGCATACAACATAAATAAATTAAAGTGGATTCTCAATAACCGTCACACGTACCGAACCAGTTTTCCGGTACAAATTGAATGTCCAACGAAGGTTGGAATGTATTTTACAGTTGCTTCTACAACGAGGTAAAGTTTGTGGAGAAACTCCTTGGAGTCGTTCTGAATCGACGACTTATTTTCTTTATCTTTACATTGTACAAAACAAAGTCACTTCTGCTGTGTGTTAGCTTGCATCTTATACACTACCTACGCAATGGATTGAAGTGCAGTTTACTATAGAATTTATCAATTTTATAATAATAAACTAAATATGGATCAAGAGTCAGATTCAGAAGTCTGTTATCCTCGACACCTCCACCGCCCGCCGGTAGTTTGGGTCCTACTCCGCTACTAGTGCGTCACTGTTTTTTATATTTTTAAATGTATTTATTTTTTTATAAAGCTATATTTTAAAAACGTAAAAAATATGTTAAGAATGTGAATAAACTAACTAAATACAAAAATATAAATAGATATGAAAATTGTTCACCGTAAATGTTTTAATGTATTAAATTCTACACATCTAATATAATGATTCTTGATTTATTATGTGATAGAAACTCATTTATTTAATGTAAAATTAAATTATCTTTGTTTACATAATATTGAGTCTCCAAACTAAGAGTATATATTTTATTACTTATGAATTATATTTATATATTTAAATATCTTACCCTAAGTTTTAGGGCGACATGGAGGGTGGGTACTGTCATGGACGGCACGTGACCGGGTGTCCAGTCCCTGATATTGTTTTTCCGTGCAACCTTTGGGGGGTAGCCCTGACCCTTTTCTGTGAGCCACTCTTTAGTTTTCTCTTCTCTTCTTTGTTACTTTGTATTATATAGCTATATAGCAGGATGTAGTTTTCATTGGGGCACTGTACAAAACTTGGTATTTGTACTGCACACCGCACTGTGTATCTCTCCTTGGCTGAACTGCAATTATCATGATGGTTATATTAGAATCACCATGGATCTGTGCGACCGCGGGGGGAGGTTGTATTGATTGTACTCACCATTGGGATGGCGGAGTCGCGTCTCCGATGCATGGGTAGCGGTGTAGTATAGGTACTAACAGAATCAGTTTGTGCGCGTCGGCGCCGCTCGCAAGTGTAGACAATTTCTTATAATATGCACATGACACGATGCAACACAACAAGGAATACGACACGACATGCGGTACACTACACAAATGCGCATTTTTGTTACGAATGGTCGACTTGTTTACTGGCTGCAATATAGGCTGAATTTTTAAAAAACCCTGGACAGATGGATGTCGAAATATCCGTTTCGATCGAGCGCGCGTCATGTCCTATATATTTTGTAAGTAAGCAAGTGTCATTGTTTTCCGTCATTCATTTCGATCATTCACTGAATGGAAGCGAAGGGAAGGTGGTAAAACGCTCTTGTGTTGGCATGGACGTGCCATAATATTTACAAGTTCTGAAGTTGTGATTGTTAATACCTATGTTTTTTGTAATATTTTTTTTTTTTTTTCCTTTCTCTCTTTTGTTTTCTTTCTCTTTGTTTGCTTGTGTTCGCGTGACGTTTTTCATTTCAATGTAACTACTATCCGGCCGTCCCTGAAAACCAGCGCTGTCTGTTTTGCACCACCACGCAGACAGCATTACGCTGAGGGACAGCCGTTTATTCCACACTAGTGTATTTATATGTATTTATTTATGGTTCATATTTTTTTTTTTTTGTATTATTTATTTTTTAGTTTTTGTATTTTTTGTAACCTGTGTGGAATAATAAATCTTTCTTTCTTTCTTTCTTTCTTTCTTTCTTTCTTTCATTAAAAAAATATTGATTATACAAATATTAGATCCGACACTGTCATCGAACAATGTACCTACTAAGGCGTTTGTGTAGCTACTTGTAAGATGAATTCCCAATGTGTTATGTCGATAAGTGACTATTTTCGTAAGACCGATATGTATAACGAAGGCTTCTATAACCATTCACCATTGTCGGCCTCGCACAACGGAGGACATTTTTCACTTGTACTAGTTTCTAGTTTGAGAGTGCTAGCGATGCTTCTTGGTAAGGTTAAGTTAAAAGCTAAAGCGAATTTAAAATAATTTTGGATTACAGAAAATAACTTTTACTGTTAACTGGCGGACGCCCGCGGCTTTGCCCGCTTGACAAATTATATACACAAAAACCTTCATCGAGAACCGATCTATCCATTGGTGAAAACCGCATCAAACTCCGTTGCGTAGTTTCAAAGGATTTAAGCATACGAAACGGAAGCGACTGTGTTTTATACTATGTTATGAAGACCTTGCTGTTTCCCGACGGCAACGTATCCTCGACATCATAATGATAGTATCCATCTCCAAAACATACTGGGTACAAAATCATTCCCGCTTATGATTTTTGTACACAAACTAGCGTACTCCAATTAGTTTCACAACATGAATCACTTGGTATTTCCTCATCTTGAGAGGGATCGAACCAGGTTACCTTTCTAGTAGGAACGTTCTACCAACTGACTAAGAATCCACTAGCCCATTGAACCTTGCGATCATAGTAGGTATTACTACTTAGTGGGCTTTGTCGAAATAAACGCTGTCGCTTATGACTCACGCCACACATGAGGTAACAAATAACACGTCCGCGTGTCGCAGCGACGTTTCCAATTTAGCCGCTTTGTGTATGTGTCGCGTCAAGTCACATGTGCATCTGACTCAGCGCATGTTTTATTCCTTTGCACTCAGTTATATTTTAGAAGCTTCGTCTTGTCAGATAACACTAAACGTGACGAAAGCAACATTAAGCTACAGTACAAAATCCGCCCACCTAGTAGATTATATTCTACAAGTCGCCTGGTGACTGAAGTGGTAAAGGATTCTTATTGTAGGAGAACGATTCTGATTTAATCCAGGAGCTGCTAACTTATTATTTTTTGCGATAATATTTAAAAACATAGTTTTAAGCTTTTAAATGTTAACTATATCTACGGTGAGTTTAGTTTATCCCACTTCTGAAACTAGAGAAAGTAAAAGTAATAGTCTTTAAGATTATAATTCACGAAGGATTACTATGAGTACATCCAGGAACACCGCTATTTAATATCCGCCTGTCAATCCGTCAATCCATGACAACCCATCCCAAACCTCCTTGCAAGGAGGTTACTAACTCTTTGTAAAGTATTATACCACAGATGTTTTAATTTGCTCATGATTTCTCAATGGAGCCACAGTAGTCTCACCATATTAGAGCCCCGAAAAGAGATGAACGAGTTTCTGGAAAATAGATTCAAAATGGCGGCAAATCACTCTATAACGTAGAATCAACCTACACTACCACCATAAAGGACTATAGGAACACCTCTGTTATTGGATTAACTTTGGTTGATTGGTCTTTCTCCTCAACAAGTAGAGAGAAGACTAATCATTCTCCTGGCGCATCGCATTCAGGTAATGTTCTAATCCTACTAATATTATAAACGCGAAAGTTTGTGAGTATGTAAGTATGTATGTATGGATGGATGGATGTTTGTTACTCTTTCACGTAAAAACTACTGAATGGATTTTTTTGTGAATTGTTCAAAATATCGCGGCGCGACGGGAACGGGAAAAAATCCAAATTAGCACGCGGACGAAGTCACGGGCGACCACTGTCATCCATAATACTAATCATCTATTTCATTTACTTTTAACCTAGTCCGAGACGCCCAGCACTTCAATTGGCTGTGCCATAGCGGCTGGCATGTAAAAATTTTTTGCCTTTCATCAACATTTCATCGCAAGGCAACGGGTTTCATTTTTTTTCAAAATTACAATATTGCAGCTACTTTTTATTAAATTCATTCGGCCATTTTGGACATAAGCCATGTGATGGCATTAGGCTTGCCCCATATTACGTCGGACTAGAAATACTGGCAAGTTGTGAGTGTGTAATGCACATCTGCCTACCCCTTCGGGGATATAGGCTTGATATGTGTTAACCTAATGACTCCCTAGAGGCTCCCCTTATTCAGCGGAGTGAGCCGAAGGCGAACGGAGCTCCCATACAGCGACTCCAATGCGATTAAATGTCAATAACTACTTGGCGGATTCTAGAAATTTTTGAAGTAAATTAAACTAGATTTAAGTGCAAAAAATGTGACGGAGTCAGAAATTTAAAAAAGGCCCCAAAAAATATTTATTTGAGGAACCAAAATTTACATGTTAAACCTATGGGAGAAATTTCGCGCGCTTTTTGTATCTTTCAAAATATCTGTTACCTAACACTCCGCTCAATATGCAGCAGCGCAGGGTGACGCCAGCGTAGCAGCATCTAGTTGTATTTTCAATGTAGTTGTATGTTTGTTTAATAAACCTTACTAGCAGAAAGACTTGACTTTGTATGTGACAATTAAAGTCAGAAAGTCTTCGTCTAGATTCTCAAAACACTACTTTGACTTTTAGTACTAACGTAACAACTTGAAAGTTCAAGAAATTTCTCCAAGTAAGTTACACCTAACTTGGCTTGCAATATCAATCGTCAGTAAGTGCGAGTTGGATAATTTATCGACCGCTCACTAACACTGCTTGGGAAATATTTCTTCTACAACTCGTTGGCTGATAGGGTTGTCGCGCAATATGTTAGATGAGATTGCTAGTGCTCTGACGGTTGTGTTCAACGATGTGTATTAAAGGTAATCTGTTGTTGTGCAATATTGTAACCGTGAAGCAGAAAGTTGGAATTATGTTATGAAATTATACTTATTTTTCTATTCGCGAAAAAAATAGGTATATTTGCTTTACGTTTGTTTATATAAAGAATTCATGCATTCATATAATAACACCCACATCTTCGAGGGGGTAGGCGGAATTGGCTTATACAACCATATTTAGTAGTTTTGTTGTTATCTTGTAATTTTAACGCAGTTTTTAGGATTAGATAGAGTGATTCTTGTGGAAGATTTATATGTGTATACTTTAGCAACTCACTCCAGTTTTGCATGGGTAAAATGTTGATGCTGGTTGAGAACCATAAAAGTACGGTACTTATATTTATATAAAAAAAAAAAATCTGCAGGTAGGACTCGAATATCAGTTCCATACTGAATCCCGCCTGCTTATAGTTAAATATCTGGTTCAGTGCAGTCGGGTTTTATTATTATTTAATTATTTATTTTTATTTACAGCTCTTTAGTTGTAACTAAGTAACCTAATGACACTCAGGAGATAAATATCTTTCATTTGAGACCTCAGTCCTCGAAACTCGCGTCTCAAACGTCGCGACTCAAACGGCTGCATGGATTCCAGCGGTTTTTAAAATTTGTGTCTGTCTGTCTGAAATTCTGAATTTTTGTTCCAGCTAACGGCTAGACCAATTTTAACAGGACTTTTACAGATACCCGATGAGATAATACTTTTTAATTCGGGAAATCGTTCCCACGGGAATTCCGAACCAAAAAATCTATTTCATGGGCGAAGGCCTTAGTTATAAATAATTTAATTAATAATTTACTGACACCCCTAATACAAACTCACTTTATACCATATAATTAATTTACTACAACGTTACAAGTTCTGTGCTTGCGCCTCGACTATTGGCGAATTCAAATGAGAGAGATTTAATGGCGCCAGTCTGTTGGTATTATAAAGCATTTAGTAGGAAATAATGTTGTGATGTTTTCTACGCAGTGTGTTGTAAGTGTTCTTTCAGGTTATTGGAGGGGAACTACGTTTTGATTGGCCACACACTGTGATCATTTAATATAGATTATGTACAGATATTGTTTTTATAGAGTACCTAATACACCGTCTTTTCGTGAAGAGAGAATAAGACAACTTTTTTTTAACTTACTTACGATCTTTATATATTACTAGCTGACCCGGCAAACGTTGTTTTGCTTTAGGGGTGGACTACCCTTAACATTTAGGGGGATGAAAAATAGATGTTGTCCGATTCTCAGACCTACCCAATATGCAAACAAAATTTCATGAGAATCGGTCAAGCCGTTTCGGAGGAGTATGGCAACGAAAACTGTGACACGAGAATTTTATATATTAGATAAATAGTACACTATACTAATATTATAAAAAAGAAAGATTTGTAGTTTAAGCTTTTGATTTTGACACTTGGTGGAACCTATAGTAATACATGATGAACAAACACACTTCTACACTATTCCACAACTTTATTTGATTTATTTTTACCAACCGGTTTCGCTTCTCAGCACTGTTAAAGATGTTTTACTTCACTGTGTAACATATCTACATGGCTTGAAGATATGTTAGACAGTGAAGAAGGTCGCCGGGCGCAATTGGAAATAAGTTCTGCGTGTGTACCAGAGACCGCTCGGCAACGGACGTAAGAGCGGCCGCGGCCTTAGAAAAAAAGCAGAGTGAAGTAAAACACCTCTACCCACCTTTTTGATAATGCTGAAAAGCGAAACCGGTCGCTGAAAATAAATCATAATTTGATTATGTTTTATTTATTATTATTAATAGTTATGGAATACTATGTGTACAAGTGTATTTGTTCATAATGTATGAAGAAAGATTTGATTGTTAATTTGCATAGACTCTGAAAGTAATGAAACGATTTTGATTTTTTTTTCACTAGTGTGGCTACATAATTCTCGAGTGCTATAGGCTACTTTTCAATCCGGTGATGTGTTCCCGTGAATCAAAGAAGAATCAATTTCATTTATTCAGTTAATACACATAAAGAGCACATATGAATATCAAAATTTTACAATTTTGTCAAGTAATATTATAAAAATACTAAATTAAGTAAGTACATAAATAACCATTAGAAAATGATTCTTTCGCTGGTTCGGTAAGTTGGTTCTCCTGAGAAGAGACCAGCAAGAAACTCAGGTAGATTATCCATTTTCTTTTTTAATATTGTTTTGTTTACATTGTTACAATTAGTTTATATTGTATTATACGAGTGGTCAACAACAGAAGATTAGGGTGACCATGCATTTTATCATTAAGATATTCGTCTACATTATAGTAGCCTTTCATCATCAAACATTTTTTAACTATACTATTTTAAACTTATTAAGAGGCATGTCAACCAAATCCTGAGGAATTTTATTACAAATTTTTATACATTTGCCTACAAACGAATTACCAACTTTATGAAGTCTAATTTTTGTCATTGCCAGTTTATTTTTATTTCTTGTATTAAAATTATGGTTATCGGAAATTTTTTTGAAGAGATCTATGTTCTTCTGTACATATAAGATGTTGTCGTAAACATATTGAGAAGCAACTGTTAAAATATTAATTTCTTAAGGACAAGAAGCGGCTGAAGCCGCGGTTATCAGCTAGCTTCTTATAATTCATTTATCTTTCCTCCAAAGGCTGTCTAGAAAATATCGTTTCTTAATGATAAGGTCTCTTGTACATTTATTTTAAGGCTGTGTTTTTAACTTTTAGGGTACACAAAGGGTAAAACGGGAACCGTCTGTCCGTTTGTCACCACGCTGTATCTCATGAACCTGTGATACTCGTAGTTAGAAAGTTGAAATTTTCACAGATGATGTATTTCTGATGGCTGACCATTTCTTAAGACACTGAGACTCCTCCGTGCCTCAGAGAATACGTTAAGCCGTCGGTCCCGGTTGTCATACTAACATCTATGGCAGTCGTTAGGGGTAGTTGGAGCCCTAAATCAAAAATCCAACCGGTCTAATTACAGAACTTCGATATCGCCCATGGGTTGTGAAGGTCAGATGGCCAGTCGCTTCACGGAAAATATCGAAGTTCAGCCGAATCGTAGTTAGACTGGAAAGCCGACCCCAACGGAGTTGGGAAAAAGCTCGGTGAATGATGATGTATTTCTGATGCCTCTATAACAACAAATACTAAAAAAACAGAATATAATAAATATTTAAGGGGTCTCTCATACAACAAACGTGATTTTTTTACCGATTTGGGACGAAACCCTTCGTGCGCGTTTTTTGGACAATTTTTGGACATTCTGACACTACCCAAACTATCTAGCCCAAACTAAGCTATAAGCTTGTGCTATGGGATCTAGACAACTGATAAACATACTTATATATTTCTAAATACATACATAATATCCACCCAAACTTCGAAACAAAAATTCGTGGATCACGAAACGATTCCCGTGTCGAATCAAATATTTGACCCGGGAATCGAACCCGGACTCCGGAGTCCAAAAGCACCACTGACCACCCCACCCAAGCAGGCAAAAAACTTACTGTGATTAAACTTAAAACTTAGTGCTGTGTACAATGCAGTAAGAGGAGGTAGGTACCTATATATTTAATACGATAATTTGTCTGTGTGTCTGTCTGTCCGTCCGTCGCGTTTTTGAATTTACATACAATTGCATTAGGTATAATTAATGACCGCCGGGCGCCACTGAAAATACGTTCTGCTTGTAACCAGAGACGCCCGGCAACGGACGTTAGAGCGGCCACGGCCTTGGTCGCGGAACTAAAAAGAAAAAAGGTTAAATTAATGATGTAATGACTTAAAAACATTATACTTTAAAAGAAAAGAAGCCTTAGGTAAGTTTTACGCAAATATACCTAAATCTAGCTAAATTTATCTTTAATTTTTGTAATTTATATTCTAAAAGAACAAGTTAAACTCATCACTTTAAAAGTTTCGAGAAGATTCATTAGTATTAATAGTCTTATAGTTTTTATAGCACAAGCTGAGTTTAATTTAAATAATGTTATAATAATATGTAAATAAAAAACTCCGAATAGTTGTTAACCCTTATTTTTTAAAACCCCGTCCTAGGTCTTTCTTTTGTTTTTTTTTATTCCACTGGACTGCGGCCATTCCTTTGTCCATTACACGGCTCCTATGTCCATTGCTGCGGGCGTCTCTCCAGACGGTATTTCCAGTGGCGCTCAGCGGATTTTGACCGCCCCCGAAGAGGTACATCTTCGGGGGGCGGTCGTCTCAGGGCTGACGCCGCCTGTCGTTTATTACCAGGCCCAGGTACGCACTCGAGAAAATTCCCTGTGGCGATAGATTGCCCTGGCTAGTGCCTACCTAGTGAGTTACTAAAGTGGTAAAAAAATCTAATAATTGAATTTAATACTATGGATACATACATCACCTCTTTCCCATGGGGGTAGGCAGAGACTATGGAATTCCACTTGCTACGATCCTAGCATAATATATTAATTCTTTAGCGTCTTCCACTTTCATAACTTTTGTCATGCACGCTCTCCGGTTACGGATACTCCGGACATGGCCTTTTTTCAAAACATCTTCGATTTGGTTAAAGTACGTTCGCCTAGGTAGGTTCATACGAGCCTGTCCATCCACGTCCGCCTTATGTATCTCCCTTTTTATATCTTGGTCCCTATATCTTCTGTCCGGTGGGACGTTCCCGTATCACACTGTTCCTCACTTTATCCACTAATGTTACCCCAGTCATACTTCTCAAACTTCTCATTTCCACTGCATTTTACTTTTATGCTTCTCTGCTACACACATCATTCACTACCGTCCGTACATAAGTGTGGGGACAAGTACTCCTCAACGCACAAGCCAGCCGTCCGAAGAACCTTTTTACTGTTCATAAAGTAATCATCATCACTGCTGGGCATAGACCTTCATAAAGTTATGCAGAGCCCCATACACTTGATTTCCTGCCATTAACTCTTCTTTCAATACAATTATTACATCCTAAATCATTTGTAAACCTGGACCCTAAATACACAAACACTTCTATTTGCTCTACTCTTTCTCCTTCAATAACAATCAAACAGTTTGACATATTTTACTATTGTAAGTCTCAGAAATATGATAGGTATACATTTCTACGACATAGAAGTTGCGGCAAAATATAATATGGGAATATCATGTATAATGTATGCCGTGTATAACGCGACTCGTTCGCGAGCTGAGAGAGGCGTGGAGAGCCTGGAGGCTAATAACATATCACTATACACCAAAATCCTTTTTAAATTACTTTTTGTGTAGTATTCTAGCACAGTGTAAGTTCTTTATTACGAACACTTTGAGTCCATGGGAAATATTAAGTTAATAGCACGTAATATTTCGTTGTAACTTGAGTTCAATCTTTGTTGAAATGTCGGACTTATCATCAGTATTCAATGCCGGTTGTACCCGATGCCGGTGGGTCACTATTTTTTATATTTTTAAATATATTTGTGTTTTTTATAAGTTTATTTAAAAATATAATAAATATGTATTAAGTTTAATAAAGGGAATAATAATAAATTGTTTTATTCATTTGTAATCCACAAACTTAAACATTTGACAGTTGTAGTAAACAATATGCAATAATTTTTGTATTCAAAACACTAGATCTTGATATTAGCGCGTTCGATCAAATAAAGATTTTTGCAATGAAAACGAGCTATTTTTATGGACAAATGTATCTATTCAAACTAAAATACACGTTAAAATTTGACATAACAACCGACTACAAATTACCGAAATAGGACCAAATATTTGGCGGAATGGGACCAAATTGAAATGTTACCACTTGAGAAGTAGTACTTTTCAATTAAAAAATAAATAAATTTAAAATCGGTTCACCCAGTCCAGAATGAACCATCCCATCAGTGGTAATAAACTTAAAATCAAACATGAAAAAAAAACATACAGTCGTATTGAGAACCTCGTCCTTTTTTGGAAGTCGGTTGAAAAGTACGTCATAACTAGTTAAAGAGTGACAGAAATAAAGAAGAAACTGTCACGTGCTCATCAATAATTATATGATAATCCATGGCGCCATCGTATTTTTACATATAAAAACTATAAATCACAACCAGATTGGTGCCATAATCCTATATCGATCATCTAGTATTCCACTCACAAATCTATCAGTATGAAATAGTAATGGAGATTTATATGTACATACATTCTTATATTCACATGTCCCAATGACTGAGTACGATATTTTTTTTGCGTATTTTCCTGTATCGATTGAAAAGGCTTCTGTATAAAAGAAAATAATTCGTTTTCTTTGTCATGGTAAAAATGGGCTAGGTGCGTGTTAGGTTTTAAACAAAGCGGAGGTCAGGAGTGTTGTTTGCGTACGTTTTTGTATTAAGAAAATAGGTAGGTTCCTACTAACCTACCCTTTCTGAAACAAAATATATAAAAACAATTTACTATGACTTGTAACGCCTCAAGCTAATAGTGCTAATGCAAAAGTCAGTTGGCAAAGTCTGCATCGTCTTGTTAGTTCCAAACCTAAGAGACTACGGTCTAGTATAACTATTAACATCTATTAAGTACCTACGCGTACGGATTTTGGTGAGGTTGCCAGTAAAACATAGAGTAATTCAAGAGAAATCTATATAAGTACAGGTTTTACACGACATTGCACCGGAGCACCAGTAAACTATTATTTAGACTACCGATTAGACGATATTTCTTGTTAGAAAGATCTCCAATCTTTACTATGATATTAAATATCTAACGTTATCAGGAAACTCTCCATTCAGTAACCAATGTCACAAGTTTAAAAGAGCCGGTCACTACCTATTTTTCAGTCCATTTAACTAAATCGATGGTCCCAAAACTCCTAAAAACATTACAACGACCTCTTTTCTGTTGAATATAGATTCCCTTCGTGAACTTATTTTTCCTGCTGAAGAAAGTTAGCCACCATTTTTGCGCGGGAACTTAGTTTTTGTATTTTTGTGCTTCAAATATTTTTGCAGATATTTTTCATGATTTATGGAAGGCGTGTTTAATTCGGTGGATGTACTTAACCGGGGCTTTTGTGTTGAAAACGAGGGTGCTACACTTGCGTGATACTTTTCTATGAAAGATAGTTTTTGTTTGCCTCAACGGAGATAATAGTATGACGAATTAGAAAGAATATACTATTTTATACTGTCGATTGATGGCACTTGGTGGAATCTGCTACACATATTGGATAAAACTCTTGTACTTTACCACATTTATTTACTTATTTATTTCATCTGAGATTTTTTATTAACACTATAACTCTATTTATAGTTATTAAATTCATTCAGCCATTTTGGACATAACCCATTATATGTGTACCCGGTGACGGCAATAGGCTTGCGTATTACGTGGGACTAAAAATACTGGTAAATTGTCGGTGTGTAATGCACCTTTGCCTACCCTTTCGGGGATACAGGCGTGATATGTGTGTGTGTGTGTATTTCACTAAGTAAGTACTGCTTAGTGAAATATAGTTTTTAGTTTCACTAAAATCAATGACATGGTTCCTAAGAACAGATCTTCGTAAGTCTTATAGTTTCAGACCTTCCCTCACTGACCCATATTAATATTACACCCTGTATATACTCAGACTTGACTATAAAACACACCACAAATAAATAAATGCTTACTTTAAATATTCTAACTGAATAACGTAGTGATGAGACAAAGGTTTTTTTAGATACAAGTTTCCAACATCGATAAAATTGTAAATAACTATCGATCAATGTCTACCTGGCATAGAGTTTGGTTTTCGACGTCCGAAACGGTTATATCAGTATCAGTAAACGTTTTTTGCTGACGAATAGAATTGTGATCCGATTCCAACGATTTATTTTGAACTGCGTTCGATTTGACTTTTCTGGTTATTTATTCAGTTACGTTTAGGTGTCATAGTTTGTTATTCATTATTGTTTCTTTTTATTATATTTTTATACTTTTAACGGGACTTTATACCCGTTAAAATGTATAAAAAGCCTAATGTCTTTCTCGGAATTCTAACTATTTTGCGAGTAAAGTTTTTTTTAATTACTATCACAGAACTGTAGAGGCTAGAAAAGTTCCTGATTCGTACTACAACGCGTGTCGCCGATTTTCTCCCACTAATAAACTTCACCACAAGCAAGAAATGTATAGTTTTACATCTGCTTGCGATGTCGTCGTCGTTTTTGTCTACAAACTACATAATACAATTCTAATTATTACAAATATCATGATATTTTTAAGGTTTTAGTACTTACCGGTGAAAATAAACATATGGTTGACATATGAGCGTTCACAATATGAGCGGCGCGCCTGCCTTAGCCTTAGGGCCTTAGGGTTAACCTTTTGTATTGTTCTATGATTATAACAATTCTATTTTTGCAAAATAATGTCTATCTTTTAATTCAATTAGCCATGTTCCTAAAACCTTTATCATGTATTTTTTTATAATAAAACCACAAGAACTACACAGAAACCTCGGTAATAACGTATTAGAGAGACAAGGTAACCACTAATACTAAAGCAGCAATTTGAAATACGACAAGAATTTGTGAGAAGCTACGTTTCAATTTGAAAATGTTACTCGACCGCTAAGCTTCTTTGGAATAAATTAAACTTAAGTGATTCCACGTAACATGAGCATAGTTGAAGTCTAATTTTCGATTCATTTAAATAAAAATCTATACAAATGAATAAAATTGAAGCGTCTGTTTGTAATTCCAAATCAACTCCTTTTTAACTTATATTAAAAAAACATTAAGATATTGAGACCCCTCCGTGCCTCGGAGAGCACGTTAAGCCGTCGGTCCCAGTTGTCATACGAACATCTAAGGCAGTCGCTAGGGGTAGTTGGAGCCTTTAATCAAAAATCCGATCGGTCTAACTACAGAACTTCGATATCGCCCATGGGTAATGGTCAGATGGCAGTCGCTTCACGGAAAATATCGAAGTTCAGCCGAATAGCAGTTAGACTGGAAAACCAACCTTAACTAAGTTGGGAAAAGGCTCAGTGGATGATGATGATTAAAAAAAAAATTATAAGTAACATCGTAGGACTGACGGCCTGCCACAAAGTGGACGATGACATCGTGAACGTCGCGGGAAGCCACTGGATGCGGAAAGCGCGTGATCGAATGTTGTGGAATTCGTTGAGGGAGGGCTATTAGGTGTCAATCGACTAAAATGATGATGATTATAAGTAACATAATAATATTTATTGTTATACATATTATTATTGCAAATTTACAATTAGACACTGGGGTCATGGGGTCCGAGCGCTCGCCGCCTTTATAGACTTTGCTAAACGCTTAATCGATGCTTCTCAGGACCAGAAGGCTGGCTAATTTCTGGCCCAAAGAAGAAGTATCGCCGTCCAACGTGGCAACACAACCAGCATTCTGGGAACCTTCCCAGTCGGCAATGACGCGGAGGATTTTTTAAACGACATTTTGTAGTTAAATATTTTTTGTACATAATTATGTAATTGTAAATAAATAGTAAGTATCAATTAGACTAACTAACTAGAAATATAGAAGCTCATATGGTCTAGTAACATCTTATCAGAGAACTCAACCGCAATCTATAACCATTCCAAACTCCTAAAGCAAAATTAACCTTTAAGATAAGTACTTTATAGTCTAATTTTGAACAATCTATTGACTTAGACTAACTTTGTTGTGACTGTCGAGAGCTTAATGTAAATTACTGACAGTTAGATTTAGTTTTAATCGCTTTGCAATCGAGTAACTATATTGCCGATTATGGCATATCGATTTACCTAAAGTTGCGCATTTTCAAATCGACTAAATTACAGTTTACTGACTCCTATCTTATCTAATTCTTTTAAAGTACAAATAGTCAAAGAAGTAACAAGTCTCAGGTAAATAAGTGTAGGTACGCTATGCAGCGACACGCCATTCGCATTATAGATTGTCCTGAGGTAACAGGAAGCCTTGAGCAACTAGCCCAGCACCGAACAATTGCTTCCTTGGCCGTATTCTATCGTATTTACCACGGTAAGTGTTCTGAAGAGCTCTTCAACCTGATCTCACCCTCTCTTTTCCGATCCCGAACAACGCGTACCGGGCAGAAATGCCACTGTTATACTGTAGAAACCGAGAACTTCTTCGCGAGAACCGAGCGTTTTAAACGTTTGTTTCTGTGCCGAACGATAGTGACCTGGAACGCCCTGCCTGCGCACGTGTTTCCTCCCACATATAACCCTGGGTTCTTTAAGCGGAGCGTGTAGAGGCACATCAGTAGCTCGCCAAGTTGAGTCACTCTCTATAGTATTGTGTGCTGTGAGAGTGGCCCACAATCGGTAGACGTCGTCACGACTTACCATCAGGTGGGCGACTTCAATTTGACGTACGTGATATAAAAAAGGTAAAAGTGAAATTCATATTTAAAAAAAAATCTAGGTTTCGGTATTCTGTTTTTGGTATCGCTTTGGGCCCGTGGACGAGTGAGTGGTTAATATTTCAAAAATATTAAACACCATTTGTACAAAAACTAAAACTATAATCTTTTATCATATTTCTTTGAAGTTATTTTACTTTTTATTAATATAACTAGTTCTACAAAGTCTGTAGATTGGTGAATCGAGTTCTACAGTAAAACAGGTCAAACTTAAGGGCCACTAACTTGAATGATTCGATTACTATGTTAGCTACTAAATATACCTATGATGAGAAATAGAAGTTCTCCATTGTCATAAAGGGGAAATAAATATCCACTTTTCCATTATTAAGCACTCTTCAGACAACCCAGATCTAGCAATCGATTCTGTCAAATTGATAAAGATAAGATGTGAATGTGAAGCCTGAAATATTTCGACGATTTTCGGTCGGATAAAGTTCGTTATAGCTTTAGAAGGAACTGAAATATAAGGATAGTGTAGACTGGAATGATATCGTGCGAGATTAGGATTAACGTGGTCCATTGGTCAACTATTGGGTCAGAAGTATGTTTAGAAATTGTTAGTGAGCTGATATAGATGAGTTAAATAGGCAGACTAGGTAATGTATTTAATAGGCAGCAAAGTTAAAGGTTTTTGTGTGCTCCTTCAAATTGTTTTATCGTATATTTACTGAATATAAAGCTATGACTATGCCTTACATGCGCTCGGACTCCTGAGATTCTGAGTGCCTGGTAACGCCAATATGCTTGCCCCCTATTACGTGGGGCTGACAAAACTTCTGGCAAAGTGTGGGAGTGTAATGCGCCTCCGCCTACCCCTTCGGGGATAAAAGCGTGATGTATGTCTGAATATGCCTTACAATGTACTACTAGAAGACAACTCTCTCATTTAAACACAGAATTCAACGATAACTACGTAGGTTAACAATACGACTACGTTAACAAGACTAGTAACTTATCAAAACTTATCAAAACTTTGTGGGCGTTTTACAATTTAATAACACTATTTTATTGCGATTTTCACAAATTGACTAAGTTCAACTCAAAGCGACATAATTGTTTCATCAAAATTGGATGGCAGGAAAACGACTTGTCGTCATACATATGATTACGACATAATAATAGTAAAACAATGGTAAGTAAAAATTTTTTAGCATTAATTAATAGCATTAATTTTTGACAGCCTTGATAATCGCTGTTCTCTCTGAGACAGTCTTGATAATGCCTCGTTTAGAGGCGAAACAATTGTCGACGTTTTGTTGTCCTTTTGATTCTGCGAAAAATTAATGCTATTAATTAATGCTAAAAAGTTTTTTCTTAAAAAATTTTTACTTACCATTGTTTTGTCATGGATTTTCGCCAAGTAACGCCTGTTTCTATCCAATATATAATAATAGTAGTCGCCAATTGGACGCAGTTAAACAAAAATGTTTCATTCCACATTAACTACAATTCGAGATACATGCAATTTTCTGTTTTAGTGGTAAACTTTTTGTTTTAACGTGTTTTGAACAAATGATTTCGAATTTATTGTAGAAATATGTAATTATTATGTAATTATGTGTATATTTTTCTTATATGTTTAGTATAAATATTGTAATAAAGAAAATTGGTTCTGGAACACTTTTGCAAAATTGTACCTCCGAACGTTAAAAACTTGATCTTTTTCGCTTCATTTCCACCCCCAACCAAAACAAGCTCACATGTGCGAAGTACCGTAAAGATCGGTACACATTATGTAGTCACTAGCCTAGAACAATGTGGGTACCTATCTTTCGCCAATCCGTTACCCCCGCGAGCCTATTGCGGTTTGTGAAACAAAATTTCCAGAGCCTCGTCTCTTACCCATCAAGTGCACCGCGTGTAGATGAGGATGACTTGGTTATATTGGTAGGGCCCCTTAATACCTTATAGGTATAGGTAAAAAGGCGTAAGTGGAGCTTTGCATATTTGAGTGTGCAGTGTAACTGAACGTATATGTGACCTCTTTTACACACAGATGTGTTATACACACAGCTACAAAAAGAGTTTTTACTTTACTTCTCGTGGTCACTCACACAAATGCAAAGCTCCGCTTATCCCTCGCGAACTATACTATAGACTCAAATGTAAACAAAAGTTGCTTTCATTTCTATTACATAATCAAAAATAAATTGATATTCCTTTCAACCATCGCCGTCCGGCCTTAACAAAAAGAAATGAAATTATTTGTCAACGTCCAACAAAAACGTTTGCCAAGATGGTGGACGTTATGACGTCCTTTTTATAAATGATAGCAAATTATTGGGGCCATAGGATTTGTGGAGAGTATTTGATGTTCAAATCATTGGGTCAATGAATGAGAATCATCTACGAGTATAAATAGGACGGTGATAATGCTAAGTTGTTTCAAGAATATCTATTACGTCTTAGTGTTTTTATTAATAGAGTTTTCTACCGACTTTCAAAAAAGGAGGTGGTTCTCAATTCGACTCTATGTTTTTTAATTGAGAGCCACTTATTTCGTTAAGTTGATGTCGGTTGCTGTGTCAATTTTTGACGTGTGTTTTTGCTTTAGGGAGCGAGCGATGCGTCTACATTTCGAGACTTGTCAATTTTGCTTTCGTCCGTCTGTCTGTCTGTGTGTTCTGGGAAAGCAGCCACATTTTTATCCGATCTCCAAGAAACTTGACACAAGTATTTCTTGATTTACTACAATATTTCAATCGTGGGCTTTTTTAATTGGGAGATAAATAGTAGGGAGGAACCCAACCATTTATCAATCAAATCAAAAAAGCCCACGAAATAAAAATTAATAAAAAAAAAGGGGGGGGAGCCCAAATTATATTTTTGTATTGTTAGCTAGGTCTACCTGTTCCACCATGGGGCGACCACTAGTAATATTGTTACTGGTTTAGATCTAAACCGTTGAACCTGGACTAATATTAAGGGGAATGCTCTGGCAGCTGGGCTATAATCTGGCTAATGATTTATTTACTAGTTGGTGCTGTGGAGGTGGTTGCACGCTTCGCATACGACCTCATTAAGTATATTATAAAGTTGTATTGGCAGGTTACAAATCTGAGAATTTAAATATTATAAAATATAAACTGAATAAAACAAATGAAAGAAAATGAAGATGATTCGGACAAGGGCCGCAGTGGCAGACACCTCAGCTCCTGAAGAAGTATAAAATGAATTAAGAATTGTAAGAATTGTTAAATATAATTAGTCACGGGGAAACCGAAGGCTTTTATTACAGTAGATACGAACCGGCGTACGTGCTATCTGTGCACCAGACGACTTGGTCGATATATCTGAGCAGAACGCTACTGTACCTACTTCAAAGGAGTATGCCCACAAAAGTATGGGGATTGGTTTCCAAACAAAAGTCGTTTAATGTATATTCTATAACAACAAACATAATCAATCCAACTCGCCGGACATTCGAGAAAAAAGCATATGAATTTCACAAAATTAGGTTATGTTTATCACGAGCTGGGCGTTTAATAATTGCCTACATATTGCGTTTTCTATGGTATGGCGAGGGAAAGTGTCGGACTTTATTGGGTCATGAATGAGAGCGATGTAACTTACCCGATTTTTGTTATTATTTAATCAGTAGAGCAGTCAATCTAGTAATACAGATGTCTATCGAGTAAGGTACCTACCTACCTACATACAATGTAAATAAAACAAATAAGTATAACATAATTTCAATTCTTTTATTTCATTCATTTTCATATGAAAACTCATCAAAAATATTATCTAAATAACTTGCTGGAGCAAACACATCATTGTGTCTACCCCAACCCAGATACCAAGTTATTGCCATAACATGGGCACAACAGCCGACGGTCCTGTTACCTACTAAACAGCTGCAGCAATAACCTGTAATTGCAGAAACAGTGTTGGCAACATATTCACTACGGCTTATTAATAAATAAGTGTGGTATGTCCTGCCTCCAATATGCCTGGACTTCATTCTTCCCCTCAATAAATAATGATTTGTACCTAGAATAAGAGGGATGTCATCCTCTATTTCATTATTTACTTCTAAACTGTAAGTACCATTAGCTCTCACATGTTCACCATAATATGAACGAGCTTGTTTGATCTGGTATGTCCCCAATGCAAGTTTTTTTAAATCAGATATGATGAGTCTTGGAAACCCTTCTAAATGTGGGTGGTGAGCATTAATTGTTATAAACGTAGCTCGACGCCTGTTTAGATTTTCTTCACGAACTATATTTGCAAGAATATTTTCCATATTTAGTCGTTGTCTTGCAATGGCAACATACTCAGATGCTTCCGGTTGGTCTTCAATGAGAGGATGGAATTTATTGGTAAGCGCACATCCATTTCTGAAATCTATCATCAAATGTTTAGCAGCTGTATTAAAATAGTCTTGCCGAAATAATTTAAAGTCACGTTTGAGACGACCATTGACAACCTCAACGACCCATCTCCACATTGTGACACATCGTGACTTATTAGCCTGTAATGTGGTCAGCTGGTGTTCACCCTCAGACAAAAACTCAGGCATATGGGCTTTATAACCATATTCTCTCAATAATGGAACTACATCTCTAAATCCCCTATCAAGGATGAAAACATCTCCCTCTCGAAAATAACTTCTCATAGCACCAGTGATCTCGCGAAACTCATTGCTTATAATTGTAGCATCATTTATTGTGGCTTTATAAGGACCTAAGCAGTCTAAAATGTAACCATCAACAGACTATCATAAATGGCTTTACCAAATTCTGGTGTTTATGCAAACTGTAGGTGTTTTTCTGAAATAAATAATTGCTGTTACTTTGCACATACACATATGTAGCATCACATATGACAATGGCAGGCTTGATTTCACTATCCAGATGAGGATTTCCAAATAAACCCTCAGGAATTATTTTATTCTTTAAAGCTACTTCTGCTATTGTCATATGATTGAGACCTAGATATAAGGGAACCAGCTGTTGTGCCATGCAATATCTAGCCTTCGACATATACCTTTCCAGAGTGCTACGGGGTAATTGAAATAGACTGCACAGCCTTTCGTTGCTATCACCAGTACGCAATTTCACTAAATAAATGGATAGAGCGATACTAGCAGAAGGTACTTCGTTGTGAAGATTGCTCATTTCTCTTAAAAGATCATGGAATTGCGCTGATGTGAGTCCTAGCCAATAGTGGCAGAGATTTGGTGGCATTGCACTTATATTGCTAAAGTCCAGAGACTCCAGACTCGATCTCTCCATCATTCGAAACATTTGGTCAACCTGTTGCCGTAAAATCTCTATAATTTGAATCTAACTGATCCCAGCAGTCATTTTGCAAAAGGTATCTGCATATCCGAGTAGAAGGTGGGACATATAATCTATAATGCCGAAGTAAGTTTTGCTTTACTGCAGCTGGTACCAATAACCGTTCAACATTTTCGCATTGAGGAAAAATACAGTGTATTGATTCACCGATTCTTGCTGTTGAGGTTGTAACACAACAGGTGGCATTGGAGGAGGTTCAGGTATTTGTGGAGATACATCAACTTCCATGTTTCCAACAAATCTAGGATAGTCCTGATGAAGTTGCCTTTGAAGATGTCTCCTAGCAGTTGTCCAACATGCCACACAAACTCTAGTAATGCGGCCTACCTGAAAATAATGCACTTGCATTATCATTTATGAAATAAAACAAACATAATTTACAAATAAAAAGACAGGACTGTTTTTATGTACCTACTACTCTATGACACTTGGAGACAAATATCGTTCATTAGAGACCTCTTTCATCAAAATTCAGTCAGCCTGATGGACAATTATGATAGATGGATATCAATGGATATACATACATACTGTCAAACAACATTACCCTCCTTTCTTTAGCAGTCAGGTAATAATATATTAATATACCTAATAAGACTGTTGTTGTTAGTCTTATTTTGGTATGGTTTCCTTAGACACAAATAGCTTTTTAGTTAACTAGCAGAGGCTATTCTTTACTACTTAAGAACCTCTAAATAACATACATAGAAAAAACATAGCATCACGCCTTTTTCCCCGAAGGGGTAGGCAGAGGTGTGCAAACACACCCACATCTCGCCAGCTATGTTAGGTCCCATGTAATATGGGGCGAGCCTATTGCCATTTACCGGGCACAAGTTCCAGACTCTGGGATAATTATCTGGGTAAAATTCTAAAGAGAATTATACATTATACACCAGACCCGGGAATCGAACCCGAGACCTCGAGCGTGGCAGTCCGTATATAGTACCATTGTGCCACCGAGGTAGTCGAACCTCTAAATAAAATAGGAAAATATAATACTAACCAAATGGGGTAGTGTTTGTTGAACTATAACACTTCTTTCAGGACAGTTAGGGTGCACAAGATGAGTGCGAGATCTTAGAATGGACATACCACAACCTAAGCATACACTTCTATGTCCAAACATTGGAGGTGGTATAGTCTCTCCTTCAGGTACTTGTTGTAGTATCTCAAAGCATTCAAAGCATAGGTTATCTTCAGGAGAGGCCTGCAAAAATAAACAACCATTTCAAAATCGGATTGCTAATCCATGTAAAATAATATTCTAAAACATAATAGGTAGGTACTGTGAAACAAGATTATATTCTTCACATGACAAGATTATATTGTTGCTTGTTTTTATGATTACTTTTGTATTTTACTAAATAATTATAACACGATAAATAGATATTACTTACCGGTGTTGGTGATATCCAGACACGAAGAATATTTGCCATGAATGCAGTCACGTCTTGTAATAGACGCCGGCGCTGGTGTGATAGTCTCATGAAACAGTTGATACACCGTAGTCGATTATCCGCCATCGTTCACACAATAAATAAAGAGTATATATCTCGATGTTTTTGCTGATTATTATAGCTACGGAGGAACACTAGGCTCGACTCGACGTAAAACTTATAAAAATCTAAATAAGCACTGAAATCACAACAAACGAAAAAAGAATCACGAGACGCAACGTCAGTGAAAAAAAGTGACATTTAATGTTATGTTACTCAAGTGAAATCGCACTTAATGTTGCCATAAACAGATTCGCAATTAAATACGTTTTTTTACAAATTATAGATATAAATTATTGAATGTACGTATTGATGTATAGACATTATATGCTATTTAATATGTAATATGATATTAATAATAAAATATCATTAATTACATAATAATAACATATAATTATATTTATTAACCGTAAAAGCCTTCTCCAAAATAACCTTTAGTTTATTTTACTATTGTTTTTAGTTTATACTACACTACAGAAAACTTGAAACAGTTCGTGTACGTGTACTGATTTAATACGCGGAAATTGGTAGAGTTACATTTTAGTGTATTTACTGGCAATACTTGTAATAACGAAAGGAAATTGACGATCTTGCATTTTTGCAAGTCATATAAATAGCAAATTATTAAACGTATTTTTTTCCGGCGAAGTTATGGCTTAGTATTTTGAAAGTTGTTATGAAAATTAAAGACAGTATTTTTAATTATATTTTGATTGTTGCACACTCCGAAACCATGATTGGGCTTACTCCTTTCGGTAATTTTTCCCGTAGATATAGAAAACAAGAAAAAACTAAGCAGGTGCCACCGAAGACATCAATTAGTTATGTAACAAATAGTAATACCTACTCATTATTTAGTAATACACACTATTTAAAATTATTACTATTTGAACGTTTAGTCGACTGCGTGATGATTTATTTAATAGGTAGGTACCATAGAAATGTTTCACTATCTTCTTCAATATTTACAATAAAATAATAGGTACGTAGTTTAATTCCAAAACAACATAAATAAACTTCCTTTAAAAATACCGATATTTACTTAAATACACTTAAAATAATTATTTATAACACGCACCATGTTATTAAAAGTAAATCACTTCTGTATTCGATAGTACCTTAAATAAATAAAACAACAGCAAACTGCGTACACTCCAAATAAGTAAAGTCACACAGAGCTATGATAAAGGAAAATTTATTTATGGTCATTTTTAGATGGGTTTTTTATGTACAGTTTCGTATCGTTTATTTTGGTAATGACTGACTCATCAGGAATCAATCACCTCGTGTATTTAATGTGCAAGTGGAAAATTGTCATTAGCGTCAAATGTATGACAGTTAGATTAGTTCAAATTTTACGTGTCGTACAAAATACTGATGAGTTTGTTACGTATAAAAATGACCACGATATAAGCTCTCTTCATGGCACTTAAAGCTACCGATAAAAAGAGGCCGCACTCCACTCTTCGTACCATTTGCAGGCGTGAACATACCTCATGTTCACGCCTGCAAATAGTAGGAATGGCCTGCAAAATTGGGTTCCAGTTCAAACCAGTGTCAGGTTTCCACCTGATACATGCTGAACTGAACACCCATTTGATGCATTTGTGTGTCACCCTGTAAATCGCGTCTTTGTTGACTTTGGGGTTTGGAAGTATGCTCATTCACAATGATTGAACATGCTTCCAATCCCCAATGTCATAATACGAGTAGGTATGTCATAATTGTTTGTTCATTATGTTATATGCTATAATATATTCATTTGTTGTAAGTGTGTGACCACAGTGCACTAAATAAATGGTTCTTTCTTTCTTTCTTTCATGTATCTACTATCCCCGAAGAGGTAGACAGAGGAGCATTACACACCTACTCTTTACTAGTAATTTTTAGTACGTAAGAACGTAATAGGAAGAATTTTTTTATTTTTTTTTAAAGTTTGTTTATATAATAATAAATAAAAATAATAAATATTTTGGACATTCTCACACAACGTCATTTAGCCCAAATTAAGCTAATATAAGCTTGTGCTATGAGATCTAGACGACTGATAAACATACTAATACTCGTATATTTCTAAATAGATACATATTACACATAGAAAACACCCAAACTCCGAAACGAACATTTGTGGATCACACAAATATTTGATTCGACCCAGGGATCGAACCCAAGACTCCGGAGTCGAAAGCCGACGGACTACCGACCACGCCACCGTAGCAGTCAAATATTCAAAACCACTCTGTAATTCAAACCAAATTTCCTACAGCCAGGACACGTAGGAGTTATATTCTATTACATACACCGAGAAAGTAACACCGTTTACGAAAAAGAATTTGTAGTGCTATCCAGAGGCCTTCGTCAATAGACGTATGCTGCAGCGGACCGCAGAATAAAAAATATTAAACTACCTACATCAATATATTTTTGTATTTCAAAGCAATGAGTTTGCTTAAACTATTCTTAAAATATTAAGAAAGAAATTATAAATAGATCACAAAAACTGATGTCATCGGCGGGACTCGAACCCACGGCCTTTCCCTAACAGGGGAAGTGCCCTGACGAGCTACGATGACCACTACATACCAATAACATCGAATTTTTGCTTCATATCATTTATAATTTCTAGATCGCGCTATTAAGGTTAGCGTTGGGGGAAGGGGGAAAGGCCGTGGGTTCGAGTCCCGCCGATGACATCAGTTTTTGTGATCTATTTATAATTTCTTTCTTAATACCTAAATCAATATTAAGAATTTTCCAAAAAAAAATTGTTTTTGTTTTCAAAGTAATACTTCCAGTTGGTTCTGTTATCGAAATGAGTCTAAAATATTTTTTTTTGTAAACGGTGGTACTTCACGGTGTAGAATCTCTCCGAGAAGTAAAAAAAAAAGATCCACGTAAAAGTATATAAATAGCACTTTCGATCTCTTTGGTCAGTAAATTACTTAGCAGAGCGATC
The DNA here is from genome assembly GCA_963556515.1 of Nudaria mundana. Classification (NCBI taxonomy): domain Eukaryota; kingdom Metazoa; phylum Arthropoda; class Insecta; order Lepidoptera; family Erebidae; genus Nudaria; species Nudaria mundana. Next base: position 2,901,535 of record OY748303.1, on the reverse strand, counting down.
TCCCTTCTACCTTTTCTAACTGGAATCTGTTATCGAAATAAGTCTAAAAAATTTTTTTTGTAAACGGTGGTACTTCACGGTGTAGAATCTCTCCGAGAATTAAAAAAAAAGATCCACGTAAAAGTAAATAAATAGCACTTTCGATCTCTTTGGTCAGTAAATTACTTAGCAGAGCGATCTCCCTTCTACCTTTTCTAACTGGAATCTGTTTTACCTGGGAACAAGAACAGAAAACACTATTATTAGGCAATATTTTCTCAAAAAGGGCTGATGACAATCTTGTTTGTTTACGCACGGTGAGATGCTGCTAAGCCAAATATCGATCCTGGTCCTCAAGGTGAGGTTCTCAAGGAAAACAAATGATCAATCTAGTAGTATGTTAGAAAAAACAAATGTATTTTGACAATTTTCCGCTTGAAAACAAAGTATTTTGCCAATTTTTCGCGTCGATTGACCCTGTCCTCAATGTCTCAGTACAGACTTGAAAAAGTCTCAATATCATTTCCTAAATAAACACAAACAGACATTATAGAGTATTGTCTTTTTGTGTACGTTTCTCTTATTTTTAACCAACTTTTAAAATAATTCATAAATATTTTAAATAATAAATATTTTTGGACATTCTCACACGACGTCATCTAGCCCAAATTAAGCTAATAATAAGCTTGTGCTATGGGATCTGGATGACTTATATATTTCTAAATACATATATTATTATAGATAGAAAATACCCAAACTCCGAAACAAACATTTGTGGATTCGACCCGGAATCGAACCTGGGACCTCAGGGACGGCAGTCACATACTCATACCACTGCGCCACCGAGGCAGTCAAATAGGAGGAGGTTCTCAATTCATGTTTTTTTAGAACGAAATTCTCTAACGCGGCTTACGGGTAGTGCGATTTTGTAGAAATCGTCACATTACGGTTCCCAACCTGTGGTCCGCAGAAGCCAAAATAAAGTCTGCTTTTTTTTTAAATTTAGCGTCGGCGTTGTTAGTAAAACGAAAAGTAACTCAAACCCAGATTGGGTTGCCGTGCAGTTGCGTAATTTTTGGTAAATTATTTTGGTCCCGCTAATGTTTTAAAAAAAATGTATAGAGCGTCGCACTCGGCACTCCTACATGTCATGATAGCCATTGATCAAGTATACAAAGTTCGGTTCACCAAGTTCAAAAATATAATGCACCAAACATTAAAAAAAAAAAATTATAAATACATAGAGTATACAAAGTTGTACAACAACACAAAATCATCTTCTTCCTCGTATCCTCGTAGGGATAGACAGAGGCGTTCATTATGCCCACAACCCGCGAAACAGGGTTTTTTTAAAATTGTTGTCTGGTTTCGTTTCTGAAGAAATGCAACAAATCCGTTAGAAGGTGCACTGCGTGGAGGTAACGATGATTTAAGCTCTAGAGATTTTGATAATATGGATCCTTACCACCCTGACATCGGTATTATAATGTGGACCAGTTGGTCCACTTTGTAGTTGCAAAGTGGACCAAATGCGATGTGGACCCAGTATACCAATGGGAAGTGGACGAAATGCGACGAAACGAATACTAATTGGGAGACAAACCGGACGGCTAACTGGCGATGTGGTCGGTACGCACTTCCAATAATGTCATAAGTACACGGAATCAATTGCATTATTTAAATTTTTTTTTTTTCAATTATTTGGGTGAAATTTGGAAAACTGACAATTGGAAAAAGGACATGCTATTAAAGAGTGAGCGTATTGCGCATTCAGGGACCATTTATTTTTTACGAGAGCAGACCAGAAGTGAGATATAGGACATTTTATAGCAGCAATATAGTTATTCGTCAAATTGTATGCTTGAACATTCCTCGCCTCGAATAAATCAAAACATTATACATATTAAAATGAATTATTTAAATAATAATATCCGACGACTTTTATCATGCAATATGTCCAGCTTATAGTCGAAAGTCATCTCATTTACTGAATAATTACGAAATCAATCAACTTTTAATACAATACACTTTTGTGCGAGCCTGAATATTACGGCTCAATTAAACGCTTAATGAATTATAATTGATTTCTACCTGAACTCGAATTATTTTCGATTATTAAATGATTTATTGTCAGCGCAGGAGACACAATTTATTATGCTCTGCTTACCCCTTCGGGAATACAGTCGTGTGTAGGTACATACCTACCAACAATAATATTGGTTAATCACACATGTGATTAACCAATATTACTGTTTAACATTGCAGGCCTTAAGGGGGCTCGCGGTCTAGAGGTGACAAACACCGAGGTAAGAACATAGCAAAGGTTAAGCAACATCTAGTTAGGGCGGTCTTAGGATGGGTGACCATTTACTAAGACATTGAAACCCCTTCATCAAAAATCCGACCGGTCTAACTACAGAACTTCGATATCGCCCATGGGAAGTTGTGGAAGTCAGATGGCAGTCGCTCCACGCAAAATATCGAAGTTCAGCCGAATCGCAGTTACACTGGAAAGCCGATCCCTGCGAACTGCGTTGGGAAAAGGCTCAGTGGATGATGATTGCAGGACTTAAACGCGTATTTTACATTGATCAAACAGGTTTAATGCGAAAATTATAGAACTGAATCAATTCAATATTTCTATTGAGAGCAACAGATGAAATACACAAAGACAATATATATTTGAATTATTATTTATCAAAGCTCGTAGAGGTTTTTTTCAAAATTTCACAAATGAATCTATAGGTACTAACAATGCCTAGCGTATTAGATACTAGAGTAGTTCGAGCCATCTTAACGGTCATCTGGGTTAGGAGGTTGACTCCCTTTATTAGTTTTAGACAGAAAATAGTAGGCAGAAATAAGAAAAATAATCAATAATTTGTCTGCTAAAGATATCCCCAATCACTTTAAATAGGTAGGTACCCCAGATACGTGTGTTCGTAGTCATAAACCAGAGCATAAAATACTTTAAAACACCAAGAAGATTTATTAACTTCAAGGTGAAAACTTGGATTTGGGTTTTTGAGGAGCGCGTGGCTGGTTTTTTTTTTTTAATTCCGGAGCGAGCGCTCCGCTGGTTGCCTTATAGGTTCGCACATTACCGAACATCGTTTCCTTGTCCCGCACCGCAAACAAGTTCAGAATAACTAGTTCTTCTGTGCGGGAAAAATCAAGCATTACCTAGGTCGGCGAAATCATCCATAAACATTGATGGAGCCACGTTTTTAAAAAAAGAAGAAGAAGAAGAAGGTGTATAAAGTATCAACACTGTTAATAAATTCAAAAAATAAAACCCTATTTGTCAACATTTAAACTACCTTCACAGTAAATAAACGCTACGTTAAAATACCGCGGAGCACCAAAAATTCAAACAAGTATCAAATTACGACACCCTCGTAATGTTATTACTATAATCACGTTTAGCCATAAATCAATTGAACGTTTAACTTTTGGCTACCCCCGTGCAAAAATCTTTGAAAGCAATATTGGATTAACGGCAGGCCTCGACCTGGTAATATATCGCCGATGTAATATTCGTTTTATACCTTGCATAATAAATTATGTTCTTAGTTAGGAATATTTATAATAGTAATAATTTTGTTCGTGGTAATGTGAGTAGGTAGGTTGAACAAGTTATAAATGAGAGGGTACAATAATACGAGTACAATAATAAAACCGCAGACACACAAATCATAGCAATAGATATGAAATACAAATAACTTTTACGAACTAACAAAATTTGTCAAAAGCAAGTACGAATAATTTATAATGTATTCAGTGTACAACATACTACATACGTGTAATGAAATAAAATGTGTATGATAAAATGAATGTATTTTAAACTATTAGGTGTTTGAATTTCAAATCAATAGTAGGTAGTCACAGATTTTTTAAATACAATACATGCTAATGAAAGTGACACCAAAACTCAAGCAAAAAATTCTGGCTATACCATCCGTGACAACAATGTAGCATTTCTTATCAAAAGTCGGTCCCGGTTATTCTACTGTAGTTTGGTCAGGGGCGGGGCCCCAAGTGATTAGATACTACGTCCTCGCCGTCCGCCCTGGACCCCAACTTGACCACGGTAACGCAGTGGCAAGTTGGGTGACCGAACGTATTTAGTCTGAACTTGTGATTGGCCAAATTTTTGCGATTTTTCCTGCTATGGATAACTTTGAAGATACCTCCGGTCCCGACACTGCCCTTTCACGGGCAGTGTCAACCGACGACATTGCGCACTCAAACCTGATACTGATGCCTATGGATTTGGGGGCTCGCGCCGCGCCGCCTAGCTGCAGCGCGGTGTCGGCCGCCCGCGCGGGAGCTGATGAGCGTTTTTGCCCGCATGAACGCGGCCATGCGGGGCAACAGGAACGTAGCGGGGAGGAAGAAGATTGTGGCTTCACTGGTGGATGAAGCCCAATCTTCCCTCAACAAGCTCCTCGTGCGGAGCGTCACCAAGGAGGAGGCGAGGCTCCGGAAGCAGGTGACAAGCCTGGAGGTGGAGCTCGCTGCTTCCAGGAAGCAGATGGATGACCTGTGGCGGGAGGTCGTTGACTTGACCAAGGTGGTCAAGGCGCCTCCCGGTCCCATGCTGCCGCGTCCTCCTCCGACGGCTGGACCAGCGCTGAAGACGGCGCCACCCACGGCGCCCACTACGGCGCCCACCAAGGCGCCCACCCACGGCGCCCAACACGGCACCCGGATCGCCGCCACAGCCTGTGCCGACTATGGTACAGGTCCTGACCGCGATCGAGAGGCGCCTCGCGGTCCTGGAGGACCGGGCGTACCGCCCTCCGCTAGCACGTCCCGCGTTCTCATACGCGGCAGCTGTTGGCGATGCATTGCGCATCACGGGTCTGGATGATGCGGCCACGACGGAGGAAGTAATCTCCGCCGTCGTGGAGGCGGGCGGCTGCCCCCGTGACCAGGTGAAGGCTGGAGACATCTCCTTCGGCTCCACTGGTCATGGGATGACAGTCGTCCAGTGCCACGTCGCGGCGGCACTGATAGTGACGGACGGACGAAGCCTCCTCGTAGGGGGCTTCCTAAAGGCGCAGGTGCACCTCCTTCGTGCCCGGGAAACCAGATGTTTCCGGTGCATGGTGGTGGGGCACGTCGGAGTGCAGTGCACAGCGGAAGTCACCGTGGGCGATCGGTGCTTCCGCTGCAGCCAGCCCGGTCACAAGGCAAGTGCCTGTAATGCCCCGCCTCGCTGCTTTAGATGCGAGGCGGAGGGCAAAAGTGTGAAACACCGGGTCGGCAGCACAACCTGCGCCGCCTCGAGGCCAAAGCCTCGTCCGTCCGCTGAGAGCGGTGGGGGTGCCGCTACTGCACGGCCAGATGTTTCTCGGCGGGATGCTGATATGGACGTCCATTAATGACTGACGCCCATATCCGCATCCTGCAAGCGAATTTGAACCGCTGCCGCGCTGCTCAGGATCTTCTGTACCAGAGCATCTGGCAGTGATCCATAAACTTGGCCGTGGTCGCCGAGCCGTACTACGTCCACCCGGGAAGCCCGGTGGATGAGGACGGCTCGGCCTGTTTTATCTTCGGGGGGTCCGCCGCAGACAACTCGCGCCTTGCAATCATTGCAAGGGGCCGCGGGTGTGTTGCGGCGGAATATGATGGGTTGGCAGTCGTGGCCACCTACATCTCGCCGACACTGGACGAGACTCAGTTTGAGCTATGGCTCACTGAGCTCGACGTTGTCTTCGCTGCGTGCCGTCCTCGCCCTGTCCTGCTCCTGGGAGACTTCAACGCCTGGAGTGAGGCGTGGGGCTCCCGGGAAACCAGGGACAAGGGGAGGCTTCTTGAGGACTGGACCAGAACACGTGGTCTGGATGTCCTCAACCGGATGAATGTCGCCACCTTCTGGCGGCGGGGGACCAGCTCGGCATTGGTCTCCAGCGGGAGTAGGTGGAACGCGGCCGTGTCCTTCTGCGAGCAAGTCGTGCTCGCGAAGGAGGCGGCCGAGAGGGAGAGGGAGCGTACCCTCCCCGCCGAGTTCCATAGTCAGCGGCGAGGGCGCCGCAGACTCATTTACGCTCAAGACCATCGACCTCCATGATCGGGGCCTGAGGACGGCGGGATCGCCACCCGTCGTCCTTACAGAAGCAGGCTAGAAGGGTTGCGTGCTGCGAGGCCTTTGCCCCATAGCACGCAACCAGATTCACTCACTGACGCGGGATAAAACCCTACTCCAACGACGCGGGATTCTCATCCCGACCCAACTCCCGCAGAGACCACAGAGGTGGTCAAAGTCCGCCGGGCGCCACTGGACATACGTTCTGCTTGTAACCAGAGACGCCCGGCAACGGACGTTAGAGCGGCTGCGGCCTTGGTCGCGGATCTAAAAAAAAAAAACTGTAGTTTGGTCAAGCCAGAAATTCATTCGACCTGACCTTTTCTGACACCAGGTTAACTTCTATACGATAACATTTATAGGTTTGATGATAGGTTTGGAAGAGAAATGGTCAGGTCGAATAGAAGAAAGAAAGAAAATTTTCTTTTTCTTTCTTTCTTCTATTCGACTTGACTATTTCTAACACCAGGTTAACTTTTATACGATAACATTTATAGGTTTGATGATAGGTTTGGAGCAAATATTTACTCTCTTAGCAGCTCTAAAATAATGTGCCTCGCTTTAAGGGCTTAAAGACTACAGCTACATTTCAGACTATTCAGTGGCAATATTTTACTTCTATGACCTCTTTGAAATCATCTCATCCACAAAACATACCAAAAGCTCTGGTGACATTGTAAATGAAAAGCAAATCCTCAAAAAAAATCGATAATATTTTTGTGGCACGTACTGCTATAACGTTTAGTTTTCGCTCTCAGGTCGCGTCGGCGGTGCCTCACGTGCCGGGATCTAGAATTTCTCTCAATATTCACGTATTATCACATATCCAATGCTGAACTCATACGTACCTCTTTCTGAAGTTAGCAAACTGAGATGCAGTTACAAACAGTGAACCTGTGGATAATTTCATTTTGTTCGATTGTAATTTAAACTATTTGTTCGTAATTTCTATCCAGGGTCTCGTCAGAGTCATCTGACTTTCATTGCCTGGCCGGGCCATTTTTAGCTGGCCAGCCATTTGTAAACTGTTATTTATATTTTGTCTCTTTTTATTGTCAAATTAATTTTCTTCCTCTTTTTCTTTAACAGGATCATTGCCCACTTTGTATTATCATACAGAACGAAGGAACGAGTAACCTATATGACATGAATCTACGCTACGATCACCTTCATATAAGTTTTGTATATAAAAGTCTTCTATAACCCTCTAGAATGTTAAAATACTTTAGGAGCATTTTCTGGATCTGGATGTAATGAATAAACCAGTGCTGAGATTTTAAATTGCTCCTCATACAGTGACTCAGTCTCTTGGGTGATTTAACCATCAATAACACATGTGAGTGAAGCTCAACAACTACATAGACACATAAATGCGAATACAGCTAAGCGGAGATATAAGAATTTTTCAAATTTCATAAGCGATTTCGTCGGGTGCATTTCAATTTTATTGAACGTTCAGAGGTTTCCTTAGTAAACAGGGTTTAAAATGATAGTCTGAAAAGTTTGGTTTGCATTTTCGTACAGTTTGTGTTTTATATTATACCTACATTATATGTATCAGCTTTTCAATCTCAACTAAATGAATTATTTTTTTGAAGGTGAGTGCCATACTTTACTTTAGAATTGATTAGTTTAACTGGGTAATTACTATTCTGAAGAAACTGTAGTTTTCTTCTGAATGCTGGCGCTTTGCCTTATTTTTATTATCATCGCAGGACGCCCGCTTGCTAAATTGTATACATAAAACCTTCCTCGAGAACCACTCTATCTATTGGTGAAAACCGCATCAAAATCCGTTGCGTAGTTTTAAAGATCCACGCATACATACAGAACCGGCGACTTTGTTCTATATGTAGTGATAGTTTTGTGATAGGTATTTCGTTTAAATTCTCTAAATTTTCAGTAAATCAGCTAAGACGAGTACAACAGTTGGACTATTTCTGTCCAACTGTTGTACTCGTCTTAGCTGAGCTGCAATATTTGGCTCAATTTTTCAAATATTTGATCGTTTAAAATTTCATCTCCTAAAAACGAATATCAAATGTGAGTGGACACATCCCGTATTAATCATTTTTATTGGACAAGAGGTCCCTTTATTGATTGTCCTGATGATAAAAACACCATTAACTCAACTCAGTGTTTTTTTTCTCACCATAATGTTGCCAGAACGATACATTGAAAAATGAATTTGGTTTTTAGCGAAAGAAATTAATGATCGGTGTACTGATATTGGGATTTATTAATCAACGGCTTTGTGTTTGTGGCGAATATTGAACATTTTGGGGTGAATGAAAATGGACATCAATAATAATACTACATGAGTTTTTTCAGATTTTTCGAGCTAGCCGCTTAGCTTTTAGAAGGGGGGGGGGGGGGCACTGTTGTCACAAAATACCCCACACTATGAGTTAGATGCGAAAAAAAGGATCTTCCCCACATTACAAGTAGGCAAGCTACCCCGAAAAAAAATTTATTTCATAATTTTTGTTGCACTTGTCGGTGTAATAAATACACATATGCAAAGTTTCATCTTTCTAGCATCAACCGTTTGGACGGTAAGCCGAGGATGAACACTCTTTTGTGGTTTTGAATCCACCTAGACTCATTTTCTATCATCAGTTAACTGGGGGTGGCGTTCGTTGGGAGAAGATAAATCTGTTAACTGCATTTTTAACCAGGGTAGGTTCCGGGGAAATACGCGTGATGATGCGGCATGATTTTATATTACACTAGCGGACGTGCGCGGCTTCGCCCACTTGACAAATTATATACTCAAAAACCTTCCTCAAAAACCAATCTATCCATTAGTGAAAATCGCGTTAAAATCGGTTGCGTAGTTTTTAAGATCTAAGTATACATACGGAACAGGCGACTTCATTTTATACTATGATTTGATGATTTTTGCATTTCTATGTAAAATGATCGTCTTGAACATTATGCAACTTTAATCTACCGATTTAAAGCAGCGGTGTACCACTGCCACCACAAAAGTTTCCAATACCAACCAACAACCTTTCAGGTACCTATACCGAAATTAAATAACATGCACCTCCATCAAAAAAGTTTTATTAATACACGTTAAAATTTAATGTTCCACCGACATTTTATTAAAAACGGTATAGCGGCCAAATGAAGTTGACCTGTCATTTACTAAATAATTGTTCGTTTATATTGTTGAAGTGACAGCTCATGGTATATTTTCAAAGTTTGATCATCAATCACTAGTAAAGGCAGATGTCGGTTAGTCACGACGTTTGATGTACGGGTGTAATAAAATAGTGGCTTTTCTAACGTGAATGAAGTTATAAAAATGATTGGTTGCTGAATAAATGAGGTGGATTAACGAATTTGTTTCAGGACAAATTGTCTCATAAACTTATTGTGAATGTGAGTTTAATTTAAGGTTTTAGTGCTAACCTTTAAGCTTTTTTTAAACTTTTTATATAATTTTTGGGATGGATAAAGAATGACAAGACGTCGATTTCCAGTCCACCTGTCTTACCAAACCAACACCTTTGTATTTGCCTCTTTTTTTGTTTTGTGCGGAATTATGTACCTACCTTTTATTTATTGTGTTGTGTCATTCTGTGTATAAATAAAACGTTTTATCTTTATTTCTTTACCAAAAGCTGTTTTGACTTAGCTGTGGACATTCAAGCATGGTAGTGGATATTCTTTGCAAAATGATGATAATTAACCCTTTTAACATATTTGTGCCTAAGTTATCTGCAGCTATATGCAGTGTCTTCATCATCAGCCTATTTGACCCAAGCTGGGTAAAATTACTTAATAATATACTTAATAATACTAAAATTACTAAATTCCTCCCCCGAAGAGGGAGGAATTTAGTCAACACATACCACGCTAGCTGGACGGGTTGGTAAAGGGTTTTGTGTCGAGTTTTCCTTCTCTAAACACACTTATATATTTCTAAATACATACCAAATATACATAGAAAATACCCAAACTCCGAAACAAACGTTTGTGGAACACTCAATTATTTCGACCCGGGAATTGAATCAGAGACCTAAGGTAAGGCAGTCACATACAAGTATGCATCACCTAACAGTCGGTGTATCAGTTAGTCATTGCAGTGTACCTGCTGACAAACAGGTTCCAAATCCATACGGCAAAAGGCTCCCTATTACGTGGGATCAACAAATGATTGGCAAAATGTGAGCGTATTAAACGCCTCTGTCTACGCCTTCAGGCTAATGCTTGATTTTGAGTGTGTAACTACACTATATGGTGTGCCTTTTAAAATAATTCAACTAGGGACACGAAATATTTCAAGCTTTTGTTTTAAAACGGACAAATATATAAAAAAATAGGTTAGGACTATCATGGAACTTAGAAGCCCTCTAATATATTCAACAGTGACTGTTTGTAACATCATGAATAACTTAGACAAAGCTAGACGATGAGTGATGAATATTACATTGAACTCAACTAGTCAACCCTCTATAACCTCCTAAACTCCTAACAGCCAAGATCCATTACTCCACATAAATTCCTTCCGAAACACATGTGTGTCGACCCTTATTTATCACTGTGACGCATTACTACAATCTCGCATCGATTACGGGATGATACTAATTAAGGCTCGTGGCACACCTGCGGCTGACAACATTGAATAATTCTGTGTGTTACACGTGTAAGGCTCAGAATTAATACATTTATTATTTTTTTTCTAGCAATACTCACAATGGTTGAACCCACCAAACTCGGAAACTCTTGGTTTGAATTTAAAATATTCTATACTGATATTCGAGTCCCACCTGCTTACAGTTAATTAGTTATTTATTTTTATTTACAGTTTTTACTTAGTACCCTATCACACTCAGGAGATAAATACCTACCTTTCATTTGACACCTCATTCATTGAAATCCATTCAGCTCCAGCCGTTTGGCTTGTAGAGGGGAACAAAGAAACATACATACAAACATACATACGCGCAAAAAAACGGGTAAAAGCATGACGCCGGCAATATGTTGTAAAAATTGGGCATTATATATTTCTTTTTAGAGCTTCCGTCCCATGTGGTACGTCCACGGTGAAACATACGTAATAATTCTGTTGCAAGAAAGTTCGGAGGATATTTTTACCTGTAAGAATTCTTGTAAACAATGTCACGGGAGTCTGCTAGTATATTATATACCTACATTACATGTTCAAACATACCACAAAGCTACAAGTTTCCCACTAAATAACACAGTTACTCGGAACACAGGAACAGAGCCAAAACAAGCGCGAGCAAGAAACAAGAAACGTCCGAACTTCGTAACTCTTTGCAACAAATTTATTGGGACTGTGTGTTAGATTTAAGGACAATTCTGAGCATATTTAACTTTAATGGTACAGGTAACATCTGGGAACTTGATGACTGATAGAAATTACTTTGATAGGTAGTGCATGTGGCTCTTACTCGTCTGTTATCGGCAGGCACCGAGTCTTTTCCAATCCCAGTGGGCGACGGCTCTCCAGTCTAACCGCGATGTGGTCAGCCACATCGCGGTTAGACTGGAAAGCCGATAGAAATACGATATTTCCCGTCAAGCGACTGCCTTCTGACCTTCACAACCAATAGGCGATATCAAAGTTCAGTAGTTAGACAAGTCGGTTTTTTACGGCTCCTACTATCCGCCTTCGATTGATGGTCGTATGGCAACCGGGACCAACGCCGACCGTACGAAAGGGTTGAATACCTTAACAACTTGTCACCCATTCTAAAACCAGCCTTACTCGATGTTGCTTCCCTTGCAATGTGTTAACCTAGTCAGTTACCACTCAGCAACCAGCCGATACGTACGTACTACAATAACAGGCAATAATTTTTGTATGACGATAATATTTTACTGCCATCCGATTTTCATAAAACTAATCTTAATTACTGGAAATGCAAGTCCACTCCACAAGATTCGCGGACCAATACTTCACTGTGCAAGCAGTCTGCTTGTGGAATGCGCTGTCCCTACATCATTTAAAAATATGGTAAATCATATTATCTCTCCTCGTGCGATTAATCCCACTATTTTTTTATGCGTTTGTCATTAATAATCTCTGTTTTTTGTGTACAATAAAGTGTACTAATCTTATCTTATTTATCTTTATCTTAAATATTGCTTCCTAGTAAGCTTTATCTACGAAAAGAAGAAGCTGGCTTCTTAACAGTAACTGACATTTAAACACAATTTATCAGTTACCAAACACATTAGGCGAAAGAGAATGACTAACTAATCCATACATTTAACGCTAATATTCTAAAGGGTAAGCGGTACTGCATTACTCACCCGTATTTTCAACCGATTTCCAAAAAATTAGGAGGTTCTCAATTCGACTGTAAGTTTGGACAGGGCGAACTGATTTTGATTTTTTTATTTATAATTGAAATGTACCACTTTCCAAGTAATCTCATTTCAATTTAGTCCCATTCCCACAATTATTGAGTCCCATTTCGGTAATTTGAAGTCGGTTGTAGTGTCTATTTTTGACGTGTATTCTGTTAGTCTCACTATCCACAAATTGTTCTAATTTTGAAATGCATTGTAGATTAAAACAAGTTAAAAATATGGCAAAAATTTGCCATATATTTTAGAGTTTTCGAAAGTTTTTTCAATAAAAAGTCATAAAATCTAAAAAAAAAAAAAATTTGATCAGAGGTCTAAGGTCAAGTTCATTTTAGAGGTATTTGACCATGCTGAGTTGATTGACGTTTACACTGAGTCTCTAGCTCTTACCGTTCTCGAGTTGAAAGTTGTTCACGGACGGACAGACGGACATTACTGTTGTATAAGAGATTTTCGTTTCGAAAACTCTAATACCGTTCATAAACATTGCCTTTTGCATTCGTTGTGCAACTTTATACTATCCTTGTGATAAATACGCTATACATGCTCATTTCATAATTACAGCTTTACACGCGAAACCTTTATACTGCAGCAATGTAAACAGCAGCAATATCGTATGAAGACGATGACTAAGTTCCATCCTCATTACGTGCTGTGTAGGAAGGCACACGAAGATTCATTACCCGACTGTAAGTAGATAGCGGCTGAAATTATATACAAACAGTATGAATTGCACTATTTGAGTACCAGTTTAGAAATATTATTAAAATAATATGTGCACACCCCTTCGGAAAATTAGGCATGGTTATATTATGTATGGACATACCTTATTTGTATAACTTACTATTATAAGCCCGCAGCTTCGCCCGCAGGACAAATTATGTAGTAAAATCTACTTTTTGAATCACTATCCATTAAAAAACCGCATCAAAATCCGTTTCGTAGTTTTAAAGATCTAAGCATAATATACAAGTGACTTTGGTTTAAAAAGTGATAGTGACTATGTTAAGATTCTGTGCCGTAGTTTAATAATTAACGTATATTCTACACTACATTTATAATTAACTGTATGTTTCACATCAACTGCTGTTAGCCTAATAGATAAATACAATGTTTAGTCGACGGCTCTGGCCACATCTAGTTATCTCGTTATAAGTTCCCACGAGAAACTATGTGTTACAACTGAACTGCAGGAATGTTTTGTTTATAAACCTTTTTGTGTAAGTTCTACATATTATATACTTTTGAATGAAAATGAGTACTATCAGTATACCAATCGTTACCGGTAGCGCTGATAGAGCCAAAAGAAGCCCTAAGAATCCGGCTGGTGTAACTACTCAGAACTTCGACATCGCCGGGTTGTAGAGGTCGGATGCCAGTCACTTCACGGAAAATATCGAAGTTTTACCGCTTTGCAGTTAGACTAGAAAGCCGACTGAGCAACTGGGTTGAGAAAAGGCTCTGTGGATGATGTTTCTAACGTCGTCTTGTCTTAGAGTACAGAGCTTAATACTTCGGTAGTATGTTTCTGTTCAATATCAAAAAGCAACTTTAAGACTGCTTTACATTTTGTTAAGTGTTAAGTGCTTCAAAAAAAAAGTGTTAAGTGCGAGTATAAGTTTTACTAATTACTTAAAAGTTGCAAGTTCTCGCACTTAACACTAATCAAAGTGTAAATGACATAAAAATTACCAACTCTTTCCACAGGTAGGTATAAAGGCGTGAGTATCTCTTGCGTAACCACTTCTGATGTTATGGGAGGATCGTGTAACAACAAAAAATATATGGCTTTGACATAATCCCTTACGGAAAAAGATGGATCGCAATTTAGATGTCTTTAAGGTAACTGTCGCTGATTCACGTCCCGAAAAAGAAATCAAAAACTACTGGGCCAAACTGTGTTTAATTTTTATGGGACCAAATGGCAACTATTCCGCACTAACTAAAGAAGAATCACATAACTCGGATCACAAATCAAAATCAAAAAAATGTTTCAAAAACGGGGAAAAAATAAATTATTTTAAGAACTTCTGTTGCATGCGCTGGCCAAACGGTTAGTGTTATGTTAAAATTACGTACTAAAAAAATGATCCTTTTTAAAAGTTCTAAAAAAAAGTCCGCGGTACGTCTATCTTTTAAGGTTAACTTACTATATATACACTCACTATACATACATTCTAATATAATTATTTGCGAAGTTAGATGTTATTACGAGTGACGCGACGGGAACAATAATTACAAGCGAGGAACGGGAAAAATCCAAATTATCACGCAGATGAAGTCACGGGTGACCGCTATTAAAACATCATAGAAGGGATGGTCGAAGGAAAGCGAGGTAGGAGCAGACGTCAATAAGTTAAACCCCTATTTGGAAAGTATGGATGTGTAATCTGGTATAATCTGCACACACCCTCTGAGTTAAAACTCGTAGTTTAGTAAGCAAATTATCAATTACACAATATTTACAGATTCGGGATATATCAGTTAGATATTCAACCGACGCCGACCCATATTGCACACACGAGGGCGGGTTCACCCTAAACATTAATAATTTTACTTAAACGAATCACCCTGGAGTTTGATTTTACGCGAGCGGTGTTAATAAAAGGTAAAAGGGATGCTAGTGACGTGGCATAGGTATTCACGTTATTCAAAATATATATCGGAACCTTTTTCCGGTCAACATATGGGGCCTATATTTTACTTTTATATTGAATATCCGTTGGAACGACTTCTTTGAGATATTATGTATTATAGCTATTGAATTTGGCATTTATGTGTATATATAAATGATTCTCCGACATTGTGAAATTTAATAGGTATGTGTCTCATTACACCCAACAAAAAGTCATAGAAATAGGTTTAGAGGTCAACAAGTTTACATTAAAGCATTGTAGTTCAAATTCTACTCTAATTGTTAGTATTTTCAACCGACTTCTAAAAAAGAAGGAGGTTCTCAATTCGACTAGGTATTATGGATTTTTAGTTTTCGAAACGAAAATAAGAGATTTTCGTTTCATTACATACAACAGTAATGTCCGTCCGTCCGTCCGTAAACAACTTTCAACTCGAGAACGGTAAGAGCTAGAGACTCAGTGTCGAAGTCCAAAATTAACTTGACCTTTGACCTGTGATCTCAATGTCAAGGTCAAAACGAGGTCAAATCGAGAACGGTAATAGAGATAATAGAGGTAATAGAGACTTAAGATCAGCTGCAATCAACTTAGAATGGTCAAACACCTCTAAAATGAACTTGACCTTTGACCTCTGATCTGGAGGTCAAGGTCAAAACGAGGTCATATCGTCAAAAAGACCTCTAAAATGATGTTGGACTTCATGTCATGTGACATTTTTTAGATTTTATGAAAAACTTTCGAAACCTAAAATATATGGAATTTTTTTGCCATATTTTCAATAAAAAGAGTTTAAAGTCGGTCAAGTTGTCAAGTTGTGTCAATTTTTGACGTGTATTTTAAAAATATGAAAATGTTTATCTTTATATTTATCATTAGCGACCTTTGTTTATCATTCTTTTGATCTTATGCCAATAGCTATCCACTTTTTTCATTTCACTTACTTACTTAAATGTCCATCCAAAGGTTGTCTGTAGTATATAAATGGCGGACTATTAATCCTTGACTATATTGTTGTATATCTATCTTTGTATTGATGTACAATAAATAAGTATCATTATATTATGACATTGTGTAGATAAGTAAATAATCTTTTCCTTAAATTAGGAATATCGCTCGGACTGCATTGATGCTATTTAGTGGTACTTATGTCACAGCTGTCCTGGCTGTTGAAGTTTGGGTTTGATTTACCCGTTGGTTATGTATTTTCTTCAGTGCCCGGTAACGACTATAGGCTTGGTCCCTAATACGTAGGATCAACATCTTTACTGGCAAAGTGTGGGATATACGCGTGATGCATGTCTGTCATCTGTCTAAAGTATGAAAATCTATGGCAGTCGTTATGGGTACGTGTAAGTGAATCCCGCAAAAATATCGACTGGTGGCGGACTACAGAACTTCGAGTTCGCTAATGGGTTATAGAGGTCAGAAAACAGTCGCAGTTGTTTTCCGGAAAATACCAAAATTTATCCGCAGTCGCAGTGAACTGGAAATCCAACACCAACTGGGTTATAAACTTAAGACAAACGAGTATTTTACCCGATTATTGAGATATATACATACCTCTATATTACCCGACGTTTCGACCCTGTTCATCAGCAAATGTACTCGCCTACGTAACCTCAACGAACGCCTGCGTGCAGATACTATCAGCGTGTAGTGCCGTGGTGCCTCTTCAAACACAATATTTAGTGACGACGAAGTGAGGGCAGTTGAACAAACCCGCACTTCACGAAGATGACGATGAGCTGAAGCCAGTCCACACGTGACCACGGGACAAAGGACGTTTAAAAAAGTAACCAACTGGGTTGGTATAAGGTTTTGAGATGGTGATATTTTAATCTATATATAGAAATGGGGAATGTCCCCCTTAGCTCTCGAGAACTGCTTATGCTCCAATTATGGTTGACCCCTCTATGGATAGCCCTCGATCTGGAGGCAAGCCCAAAAATCGAAAATTTGACCTAGCCCTAAGGGGTCAAACGTTATAGGCCATCACCTATGGCGTGGTGCAGCAAGACTCCGTACTAGTTACAAAATAAAACGTGAAAGTTTGAATGTTAATAGTACAAAACTTAAATAAAAAGTTATGTACTTTAAACGAGCAACTTAAACCACCTATTAAAATAATTAAACATTATAAAAGTGTGTCACCTCACTAACTCGGAAACGATATTTTTTTCCTTCACGCCTTTGTACACATCATTCTATTTGATACACGATGTTGCTTAAGCTATTATTAAATATTATTCAAATACAACATGAAAAATGCGTTTTGTCGTCTGTACGTGACTACGTAAGTACTCGTTACACTTCACCCCTAAGTATTTATTTTTATCCTTATTCACTTTGGTGTAAAGTTGATTCATGTGCAAGATGTACTGAATAAAAAATAGTTATCTACGAGTATCTACGTGAATTATTTGCTAACGTGTTTTAAAAGCTGTTGAGATTTTTGATGCATTTTCAACCGACTTCCAAAAATGGAGGAGGTTTTCAATTCGACTGTATGTTTTATTGTTTTATGTTTATTACCTCATATCTTCGGACTGGGTGAACCGATTTTGATTTTTTTTTAATTGCCTAAGCTACTACTTTCGAGTGTTACCATTTCAATTGGTCACATTTCGGTTTGGGTTTTGTGTCAATGTTGGACGTGTTTTATAATTAAGTACCTATTTTATTTATTTATAGTCCGAGACGCCCAGGATAGTCCGAGACGCCCAGGACTTTAATTGGCTGTGCCATAGCGGCTGGATAAGATTTTGTTCAACATTTCATTGCAAGGCAACGGGTTTCAATTTTTTTTTCAAAGTTACAAAATAGCTGCTACTTTTTATTCAATTCATTCGTCCATTTTTGACACAATTTGCACCTCTGCCTTCCCCTTCGGGGATGTAGGCGTGATAGGTGTGTGTATTTTATTTATTTGTGGAACATAGGTTAGTTATACGATAAGAGGGGACCACCAAAGGAAATCCCGACACGTAGAGTTTAGAAGAGACACCGTACGATATAAGTAATTGACAAATGACACGCAGCCCCTAGTGACTTTCTTCGCAGTCTCATTTTGCAATATTTTTCGTTCTGCTCTCCTAGTCGTAACATTTACCTTTAAATATTTACTCTATCTATAGTACGAGCCACCTTTATAGAAATATTGCTAAACTCTAAATCATTGTTTTTCATTTTCTGGCCAAAGAATAAGTATCGCCATCCAACGTGGCAACACAAGCAGCATTCTGGGAACCTTCCCAGCCAGCAATGACGCGGAGGATTTTTTAAACGAAATTTTGTAGTGTAAGTATATTTTCTACATAATTATGTAAATTTTTATTCTTATCTATAGTACTATACTATACTATACTAATAATTATCATAAAGAGGAGATATTTGATTGTTTGAATTGAATTGACTCTGTAACTACTGAAACTATTTGGAAAATTCTTTTACATACATAATGTAGCTACTATATCC
The DNA here is from genome assembly GCA_963556515.1 of Nudaria mundana. NCBI lineage: Eukaryota > Metazoa > Arthropoda > Insecta > Lepidoptera > Erebidae > Nudaria > Nudaria mundana. The sequence continues at coordinate 2,883,004 of OY748303.1, read as the reverse complement.
CTAAGTAACATAGGCCCCTTTTTATCCCGTGGAAATCGGGAACGAGAAAACAATATCACGCGGGAAGAGCTGCGATGATCAGCTAGTGTTATAGGCTTCTTGATAAGTGAACTATTAAACACAGAAATAATGTTTCACAGAAATAATGTATTCTGTCTGTTCGAGTAATATCTGAAAAGACTGAACTAATTATAACGAGAGTTTTCTTTATCATCTTCTTTTTTTTTAAAAACGTGGCTCCATCGATATTCATCGATGATTTCGGGAATATCAAGGTAATGCTTGATAAGTTGATAGATCCGCACAGATAGAAGACAGTATAGAAGCAATGACATTTTTTTATTTTAAGTACTTACTGACGTTTGAAAGAGCCATTTAGTGACCTATACAAATAAATAAATCATTTCATTTCATTTCAGAAGAACTAGTTATTCCTAACTAGTTCCAGGTGCAGGACAAGAAACGTTGTTCGGTATGTGAGTGTCTGGGAACTCGATATTTGCAGAGTGCCAGAGATAACCAAAAAAGCCACCAGTCACGCGCTCAGCAAAAATCCAACTCCAGTTTTACTTTTAATGGTATATCTATGGCTACCAACGGCATAGCAAAACTGTCTGTAATGCACCCTCATTTTATAAAATAATGAATTTCGGTAACACCCTTTATAATATTAAAATGGCTAGTTGGTAAAACTGACACATACAAATCGGCTCCGGTTTTGTAAAGACAGGGGACTGTTATATTTTAAACCATATCTCATTACTCTGGTGTGTCGGCATCAACAGAGAAATGGACAAGATTAATGTGTTCCCGAGGATTGGTAATTGATATCTCTATGTTTACCTTCATAAAGGTAGATTTTTGTTGGTAGATAATAGCGACTTCTCATCTCATCCACTGAGCCTATCCCCAACGCATTTGGGGTCGGCTTTCCAGTCTAACTGCGATGCGGCTGAACTTCGATATTTTCCGTGAAGTGACTGCCATCTGACCTCCACAACCCATGGGCGATATCGAAGTTCTGTAGTTAGACCGGTCGGATTTTTGATTTAGGGCTCCAACTACCCCTAACGACTGGCATAAATATTCGTATGAACCAGGACCGACGGCTTAACGTGCTCTCCGAGACACGGAGGTGTCGTAAGATATTAGCGCGTAAGATAATAGCTACTTCTGTGCGTAAATAATAATAATATAATATCTGAAATAATTACATTTTAAGTAGCTATACATGTATAAATGAAATGGATCAGCCTCAAAATTTTCCTTGATGAAACTTTATCTCAAAATATATCTCTCAAAATAAATCGATACAGACGAAGATTTTTTTCCTGGTGCATAGTAAAAAACCCTTACCTAACGAAATACGATAGACATTAAAGTATACAGTTTCGTACAAAACTAGCAATAAAATGGAAACATTCATAATTTTAATTTATTAAACCGCAAAAATAAGAATGCTCAGCCTGTCAAATAATTATGTAAATATTGGTCAAAATTAACACAAATATTAACACACTTGCGTACATACACTTATATTAAAAAATGTGACAATGAATACTTAACTATGATTGGCTGGTGACTGTACATACATGACTCTAGTCACATTTATATGTTCCCTTTATCGCATTCAGAGCACTACAAAATTTAAAAATAACCAGACAAGTGCGAGTCGGACTTACGCACAAAGGGTTCCGTACCAAAACGAAAAAAAACACGTTTTTGTTAATCCCATAAATAAAACAATGGTAAGTAAAATGTTTTAAGAAAAAACTTTTTAAAATTATATAATAGCATTAATTTTTCGCAGAATCAAAAAGACAACAAAACGTCGACAATTGTTTCGCCTCTAAACGAGGCATTATCAAGACTGTCTCAGAGAGAACAGCAAAATTCGTGGTTGGAACGTGTTTGCTTATAAGTAAACGCGTGCAAATTTCATTATCGCGATGTAGGATTCTTTACAATAACTAATGTGGGTAGAAACCTCAGATCATGCTAACTAAGTTCCAAAAATAGGTATTCACCAATACTTGACCTTATCTGTTTGATTTAATTACTGTCTCTTGATAAGTTGCGTAGAAAACCCAAATGACATGTGTGTCATTTGGGTTTTCTACGCAACTTATCAAGAGACAGTAATTAAATCAACAACAATTAATGTGTCTGTCTGTTCGTAAACAGATTAAGTAAGGGAGATGTGTGAAAATCTATTTGTTCGTTGAGTAAGGTGTCCGCATCTCTTCTAACTATTTCTAGCCTTTCCCAAACACTTAACTTGAACCCTTTCTCACATAAAAGTAAAACTTTAAAAGTGTTACTATTGTTCAAGGAATGACCAGTGTCAAGAAGATGCTTCGCGAAGAGGGATTTCTCAGGACAACCATTGCGGGACGCCGCTCTATGTTCCTTATATCTAATATCGAAGGACCTGCCAGTCTGTCCCACATACTTCAAACCACATTCATCACAACTCAACAAATAAACACCTGATCTGCGTGAGACCGACACCGAATCCTTGCCATTACATAGCTCCCTCAAGGTATTCTGAGTTCTAAAAGCAACAAATATACTACTTTCCCTCATGATCTTAGCTATACTCAACGAGACGGGACCCACGAACGGCAAACAGGCCGTGTACTTCCTAGGTGGATCTTGAATCGGATATAATAAATGAAAACTAGCCTTTCTGCGTTTTTTATTTAATAATGAGTGGACCATTCCTACGTCATAGCCATTACTTTGTGCTATGTAGCAAATGATGGACAATTCTTCACCAAATGCCTGTGGGCTCAACGGTACCGCCAGTAACCTGCTCAGTAAGCTGTGGAAAGCTGCCATTTTATGTTGCCATGGGTGATTGGATGAGTAAGGAATAACTGTGTCTGTAACTGTTGGTTTCCTATAGATACGGAACTCATGAATACCGTTCCTTCTAGTAATTGAAAGGTCCAAGAAATTGAGAGTGGAATCTGACTCCAACTCTAGTGAAAAATCAATTCTAGGGTGTACTGAGTTCAACTTGGAGACAAGGACGCTGAGCTGACGTTTAGTTCCTGTCCAACATATAATAATATCATCCACATATTTAAAATAGTACAAGACATGAACGTTCCCAACTATGTGGTTAGTCTCGAATGCATCCATAAATATTTCAGCTATTAAAGGACTGAGTGGCGATCCCATAGCCAAACCATTCCTCTGTAGAAAAAAACTGTTGTTGAACTGAAAGTAATTCTGAGTCATACACAATCCCATAAATATTTATTTTATATTGTTTTTTGTATAAGTTGTTATAGAAGCAACAGAAATACATCATCTGTGAAAATTTCAACTTTCTAACTATCACGGTTTCAAAATACAACGCAAGACAGACGGACGGACGGACAGCGAAGTCTCATTAATAGAGTTCCCGTTTTAACCTTTGGGTACGGAACCCTAAAAACATAACATTTCCTACTTTAAAAGTCCTCTTCTATCTTTTAAATGGTCCTGAAAATTTACAGATATTCAAACAGTGTATAAAACTTGACTGAAATTCCGTAGTACCTCGTGTCATTGTTTCAAATGCTGGTAGTTAATTCACGAGTCACGCAAAAGGTAATCAATATTACAATACCCAACGACAATCAGAATTGCTGGACTGTAATTAAATACTTAATAACTAGGGCTGTTACTGACAGAAATAAATATCAAAATAGGACATACTCGTATTAATATAAATAATTCATCATCCACCGAGCCTTTCCCTATACAATTACATACAGCTACACAATATTTGAGGTAAACGGCCGGTTTTTGAATTGATCATTTTGAAGTTGAGCATTCACTGAGTACGCCAAATAACAAAATTCAGGAACAAATTTTGTCATTTGACGTTCTCAACGGATACTTAACTTCAAATGCTCAATTCAGATACCGGTCGTATGTTATCGAATATTGGTCATAACTCCAGAATGCACAGAGAATAATAGTTGCAAACGTCACAGTCAGGCAATTTATTACTTAATTATTAGACTAGTGACCCTTTTTAGGGTTCCGTAGTAAAATTCTCGGAACCCTTATAGTTCTGTCATGTCCTTCCGTCCTGGGCTATTCTCCTAAACGGTTACTGCTAGAAACATGAAATTTTGCACGGGTGTGTGTATTTACTATTTCGACAAAGTGCTACGATAAAATTATAAAAAAAAAAAAATCTGGGGTACCCTTACATGTAAAGTTGGGAGGATTCTTTTTTCTCGCCTCAACCCCATCGTGTGGGGTATCATTAGATAGGTATTTGTAAAACATTGGAAGAATGCTAAGACAATTTTTTGATTTAGATGTCCGTTTGCGAGATATTTAACTTTAAAGCGCATTTTTTGTTGAAACAGGATGTCCCCCCCCCCCCCACCTAAAAACTAAACGGTCGGCTCGAAGAAATTGAAAAAAATCATGACGGTAGTCCATATAATGTACTTTGAAGGAAAACTATAACGAACCAGAAAACTTTGTTAGATTAGGAGTTAGTAAGTTAGTAACTACGGAACCCTATATTATGCGTGGATCGATATGCAATTGGCCGGTTTTTTTTATAATGTCTACCTTTTATCCTTAGATTGAATGTTGCACTATATTTTTGTAAAGAGCGTGGAAGTTTAAAATATTAGTAGAAAGCAGGATGTATCGTAAACAATTTTGATACATAAAACCGAACGAACCATAAGTAACAATGGTGTTCGCTTACCTCATCGATTTTAGTTGAAGCGACAAAATGAATAAATTTCAATTCAATGTCTCTAGTACGTGGCGACCGCATTTAGGAAATGCGGTTCAGTGGTTTGCACCCTCGATTGGTTACGTTGACGATCGTTCCAAACCAACGTATATGGAAAAGTGGTCTCAATTCACTGATACTTCCTGCGTTTCTGAATTTTAAACAGTAAACTACAGTACTTGCAGAACTTTGTGAATAGTAAAGTTATACATTGAAAACAGTATACCTACGAGCATTAATTACCTTAGGTTTTTTATTTATTATAAGACTGTAGAAATAATGTGTATATTTTAATAATACACATTAACAAAATAATAGTATTAATAAGACACTCTCGATTTCTAGTTTGTCAAAAATATTTCTGGTTAAACATAAATGTAGATGTACTTCGGGTTTTAGCCGTTACATTAGGACCAATTAGAATAGCTTAAAGTTATTGTAGCGTGTAGGCAAGCAGACTAAACGAAACACCAACTTTGACGTAACATCATACGAAAAACGGTTCTAGTCCCTTCTACAAGCTTCTACCAGTTTCTACCTGCATATACGCCATAATTCACACCTCCTTATAATTGAACTCGTCAATACTGAGAATGAAAATACTGTTACCTAATTATTTAAAAAAAGTCTTATGAGAAAGGAACATTGCTACTTAATTAAATTTTTCGACCCTTAAAGGGGATGTAACTCTGTTCGTTAAAATACGTCCCTTCAGAGGGTTAGTACGCCTTTGATATAATTGGTGAACGTGATAACAACCGACATTAGGTTAAACGAGGTTCATGAATTTCGTTTCTTTTTTAGCCCACTCAATAAGGACGGTAATATTGCAGCGTTCCGACATACGCTGCAATATTACCGTCCTTATTGAGTACCTGATGTAAAAAATTATGAAGGCTAAATTGGATATATGCGAAGGTCTTTTGGGTGACTTTAATTCGTAGAAAACATTTATATAATTAACTTTATTTGTATGTAGGTTACATACCTACATACAAATAAAGTGTAAATGTTAATATATTATAGAACTACACAATTAATTAATAAAATTATGTTAGAGCAGTCGAACACATCGCTTTCTAGTCTCAAACTAAGCCGAGCTGTACTATGAAAACTAGACAGCTACGTTTTACTAACTCGTAAATTATATATAAAAGGATGTATTTAGAAAGACACGCAAAAACTTAAAATGCGAAGTTTAAAATACTCGTATTTTCAGATCGAACAAACCAGACAATTTTAAAACGAAACTATTATGACTGTCATAACTTATTTCCATTACCTTCTAAAGTAACGCATGAGCAAAATTAAATTAAATTTCAACAAGATACATCTCAGTCCGCAGTACCCTGGCGTGGTATGCTCAGTCCCCTGCCAAACACCGGAGGTGAGCGTACGATTTATACTTTAACACCCCTAAATTTGAACCTTTTAAATTTATGTTCTGTTCGCTTCCAGGGGTGTCACCAGTTTATTGTGTTCATATGGTTTAATTTCTGATTAGGGAATTGAGCGATTGTGATACCAGTCAAAACGTTTGTTTTGTATTCACGATTAACCTCGATGGATTTTTTATACTCGTACATTTTTAAATCATTAGGCATGGTTGCACACTCGGACAACAGATATTCTATTTAATTGTATGTATCACCTATCCTGGCTGTTGGAAATTTAGTTTGAATTACAGAGTGTTATGAACTTTCCGTTGCCCCCTATTATGCAAAAAATTACTGGCAAGGAGTAGGTTTGTAATGCACCTCAGCCTACCTTTTCGAGAAAACAGGCGTGATGTATGTCTGTCTTGCTGGGGATGGTTGTATAGAACGAAATTGTCTTAATTTCTAAAAAGTTAAGATCGTAACTTCGATTTCTTTGACAGCAATTTGTCTTTGAACTTCCATTGGCCAACTAATAGTAGTAGTAATTCATCTACTACTATTAGTATTGTCGTATTGATGAGTATGCTAAACTTTGTATTACTGGCACTAGTTCAAGAAGCTAGTGCAAGACACTGACTGCCATCGGACTGCACGATTGGTTTGTACTAAGTTTTTATATATATTCTAGTACTAACTGCATTCAAACTGCGATTAATTACTTAGAGCCTATTTATGCAACTTGTTGGTAATGGGTTTTTTTATGCTGGCCTTTTTTCAAGACTCTTCGTACCACCAGGATACCTCCCTATGTGATGTTCAATCGGTTCTGGTTGTTGAAATTTAAATCCGACTTAAATAATGGTAAATGTACTGAATGGAGTTCAGTGATAAAACAATGGAAAATATGATGTTGAATTTTTAGATAATTGCAATGATTTCGCTAAATAGAAGACGTTATAAACGTCGACATATGTTTCACCTACTCACGAGGCATTATCAAGACTGTCTGCTGTTCTCTTTGAGAAAATTCAACATCATATCTTCCATTGTTTTATAATGGTAAATGTATTTACAATACCAATAATAATTACAATATACTTACATAACTATGCACTTAAACGGTTTACAATACCTACCTGTCTATAACATATATAATTTCGTTAAAAAAATCCTCCGCGTCATTGCGAACTGGGAAGGTTCCCAGAATTCTATCTGCGTTGGATGGTGAAATTTTATTCTTTAGGCTTCTCGTCCTGAGAAGTATTGATTAGACGCTTAGCAATGTCCTTGAATGTGGCGAGCGCTCAGGCCCTATGACCTTAGTTTCTCAACCCCAAACGGCTCAAATATGTAATCACCTACAAATTATCTATTGTATAATCATGCCCAGATACGGCATTATCTTACCCCCATTTAGTGGGATTCACTACACTACTGGCAAAATATGGAAGTGTAATACCTCTGTCTACTACCCACAGGCTCCTTTCATCCATTCTATATGTGTGAACCATGCAAGTCACACAACACTTAGTCCATTCATCCTAATTAAGGGAAGGTTGCAGCTCTGATGAGCAATTACCAACGCAAATATCTTCCATACATAACGTGCATTTAGTTGTTTCTACATAATACATTAGCCATCCGTATTCCTTTAGTAAATTATGCATGAATCTGAAGCTTTCCCTGAAATTGTTACGTACGAATGTAGAAATGTATACGTTTGTATTTATTTTGTATTTTACGCACAAGTTAGACATAACATATTTATATACCTTAGGTGGTAGGCAGATGTATATTATACATTGCAGTAGTTTTGATGAACCCACGTAATATGCAAGCCCATAAAACGACCGCACCTCTAATAGAACCTCAAAAACTATTATGTAACCCAAACGTAAATTCCTATTGAAATTGTTAGGTTAGTAACCAGGATAGATTTAAGACACCAACAATTTCCACAGTCCAATCTCAAAATTTGTAGTGAATGTTGATCCTAATTAGTATGATAGTAAATCCACAAATTCTAGAGTTTCAACAATTTCATACCACTGACAATAACTACAAAGGTATTATAAAACAAAGTACTACGCCGCGCCTGTCTGTCTGTTCGTGTTAAACTCAAAAACTACTGCACCGATTTTCATGCTGTTTTCATCAATGGATAAAGTGGTTCTCCAGGAAGGTTTTAGGCTATAACACTATATCACGCGGGCAATTCCACGGCTGTCCGCTAATTAATTAACTTACAAAACTGCAACGGTAGCGTGGTCGGTAGTGCATCGGCTTTGGACTCCGGAGTCTTGGGTTCGAATCCCAGGTCGAATCAGATATTTGGGTGATCCACAAATGTTTGTTTTGGAGTTTGGGTGTTGTCTATGTATATTTTGTATGTATTTAGAAATATATAAGTATGTTTATCAGTTGTTTAGATACCATAGCATAAGCTTATAGCTTAGTTTGGGCTAGATGACGTTATGTGAGAATATCCAAAAATATTTATTATTATTTATTATAAAAAGAAAAAAAAATCAAAAACTTTTAATTAAATCGAATGCACACTTTTCAAATCCTGTCATTCAAATTCCTGTACCAACAAAAGCTCTTCAATATTGGAAAATTCACATCAAAACATTGAAACAAAACATTTTAGAACAGCTTACTGTTAAGCTAAAACATATTGTGAGTAGCGAAAACCTATTGGCGTTAATAAAACTTTTGTATTTTTCAATCAAATACGTCACTAGGGTATTGAATAAATCGCTACTAAACTCAAATTCAATTTCACTCTCGTAGTTGGATATGTATGTTTGGAAATGGCTCGTGGGATGCATGCATAAAATAAGTTTCGACAAGTCCAAATTGTTGTTCTGGGTAACGTTAAAACAATGGAAAGTTTGTTTGGTTCAAATAATATCAGTGGGACTTTAATGATACTCGTAATTGAATTTGATCTAGGCACATAGAACAATTTTGAATACCTCATAGGGTATATTCTCACTTTATATATGTAACTAATTTAATATATAAAAAAACTACAATATATTTTGACTATTTTTAAATAAGTAGATATTTGCTTCTTCTACTTTTTTAAAAAACGTGGCTCCATCAATGTTCATCGATGATTTCGCCAATGTCAAGGTAATGCTTGATTTTTCCCGCACAGAAGAACTAGTTACTCTGAACTAGTTCGCGGTGCGGGACAAGGAAACGTTGTTCGGTATTGAGCGTTTGGGCCTGGATTTTTGCCCTGCGCCAGAGGTAACCTAAAAGGCAACCAGCCACGCGCTCCGCAAAAACCCAAGTCTAAGTAGATATTTTGAAGTTAAGTTCATAATTTGTTCCTGAATTTCGATATTTAACGTGCTTAACGGATACTTAACTTGAAATTCTCAATGGAGAAAACGGCCGTAGGTATGTTTTACAACATTTAGAAAATTTAATTAGAGACGAATGGTAGTTGTATCTTTTTATGACGTCATCTAGTCTCACGTCTCACGTAGTCACTAAATAACTGATACAAAAACTTAGGTGTAGCATAAAGATTACATAGAAATGGTCCAAAATTAAAAAAAAATATCGACATACATTAATTTAAACTTTGAAATAAACATTTCAAACACATAGGTACCTAAATAATTTGGTACAACTGGGGAATTTATATGTACACATATAACATAACATAGCATCACGCCTTTTTCCCCGAAGGGGTAGGCAGAGGTGTGCAAACACACCCACATCTCGCCAGCTATGTTAGGTCCCATGTAATAGGGGGCGAGCCTATTGCCATTTACCGGGCACAAGTTCCAGACTCTGGGATAATTATCTGGGTAAAATTCTAAAGAGAATTATACATTATCCACCAGACCCGGGAATCGAACCCGAGACCTCGAGCGTGGCAGTCCGTACATAGTACCATTGTGCCACCGAGGTAGTAGGTATATGTACACGGGCCAACTTATACGAGAAATAGAACAGAAGGTCAACCACCCCACGGAGGCAGTAGATATTAGTACGTAACTGAACTAGGCAGTGCAATTACGAAACCGGAACTAATCCTTCGCTGCTCAAATCAGATACGGTACTGTCGAGTCCAATATACTTAATATATTAATAAAAACAAGCAAGGCGCCCCGCGCCCTTCACTATCGCAGTGAAGGCATAAGACGACTTCTTACTATTATGTGATATCACATGTCTGCAGGCAATACCATTTTCACCTGTAAGACATTCAAGTAAGAACTAGTGTAGTGACCTGCAGCGCCACCTATCATAATCATACTGCTTATGTGCTAAACGTTTTAATCCTATTCCGTCACTTGTAAACAATCACTTTTCAACAATCACAAGAATTTTTTACCCATACATTTTCTATGGGAATTTCAGAAACTTTAGGTCCATGGTTCTCAGGAACCACTTGACCCCCGATCGAAATTATTTCGGCTAAGGTGTTTATTCGGTACCAAAAGTCTATGTGCCAAATCATAACTTTCTAGCACTTGTAGTTCTCGAGTTGAAAATTGCGGACAGACGGACAGGACCGGACTATAAGACTTCTCTTACATAGTATACTTGTCAGTATAGTAAGAAGTCTTAAACTGATTTACAAATAGATTTTCACTTGAAAAAATTGTCTTGATTATAAAACTAACTACACAAGAAATGCTATTTACGTACGAGAATATAGTAAAAATACCTGTTTTAAGAGTAACGAAAATAATCTTTATCAAGCATTTTGACAAATTTCTTGACGAGTCTACATGAACAAAATGTGGTCAGATAAATTTTAAATAGGATATTTGCAAATTGATACTCTTAAAAAATTGAGAGCGATTTAAATATTTATAATATTACAAATTGTAAGAACGTGATGTTGAACTTTTTCCAATTCACTAAAAAACATCCAACTGAAACTACGAACAGAAAATTAATGGCAGCGAGTGTACCATCCCACTCGGATGGGGTGGAAATTACAGCTAATGGATTTGGTAGGCCAGCAATATTGGTGCATAATTACATCAGACATCACTAGAGCATCAAATTTTAATGTCATTTTATATTGAAGTTGTATTTCGATACGATCTAGTGCTTATTCTGAGTAATGACGCAAGTTAAAAAAATATTCGTAATTCTCAGATGCTAATTATAGATTCAAACATCATTCCTGGCAATTGGAACATAGGATCAAACCATAAAGCCGTTATTTATACTGTCAATTTTTGTACTTTGTGAAATAAGAACCTTAGTTTAACAAATAAAGTGATAGACTGACGAAATATGGGCATAATTACCTTTATATACTGATACGTTCACGCTATTCTACGTTTATATAGGTACAGTCTGGTAAGGGCTATAAAGAGAATATTAAACTACAGGAGTCGAACCTTGTGGGTCCCACTCCTGTAGTTTAATATTTAATATCCTAGTAAAGCATAATAAGCTTATTAGAATAAAATCATTCGAGTGGAGGCAATCGTACAAACAAACATAAAGTACGAGTACCAGTGAAATAAATGTATTAAAACTTTTACTCGCCTTGAAAGTAATTGCGGTCTTGTTTCTCAGTACTACGCCATTTTAATTACGCGTCTCAAAAGTACCTACGTTTCACGAGCGACGCGACAAAAAATCGCAAAAGTTTGAATGTTCTTATTCATGCAACGACCAACTTTATAAACGTTCTAATAATATAAAATTTGACTGTTTATTTACTAGTTTTGGTGAATTATTTGTGTGATCCACAAATGTTTGTTTCGGAGTTTGGGTGTTTTCTATGTATAATATGTATGTATTTAGAAATATATAAGTATGTTTATCAGTCGTCTAGATCCCATAACACAAGCTTATATTAGCTTAATTTGGGCTAGATGACGTTGTGTGAGAATGTCCAAAACTATTTATTTATTTATTTATTCTTAGGTTTGACATAAATATAAACAATTTCCTGCGTAAACATAATTAACATAATAAGATACGTTTTATTCAGTTACTTGCTGTTATAGTAGGAAATTAAATGTCATGTTTTAGTAACATCATATTATTTTGTGAGTTATTGATACAATTTTTATTTACCTTTTGTTTTAAATAATTTATTAAAAAATCCATGACAGAGGCCACATGCATTACCTGAAAAATAAAAGCAGAATATTAAGTATTGACTTTACAATGGGTTACCATAGATATATTGCTATAGTAAATACACATACAATTTATTAAAACCAAACACTAAATTAACTTTTCCAATTTTATATCATTCGTTTAGTCATAACAAATTGTTCAATTTCAAAATCGTCGTACCGTGAATAGATAGCTTTATGTACACTTGTGAAGTTAAACAGAGTTGCGACCTTCTTGTGACGAGTTATATGTATTACGCGAATCTTGTATCTAGCTTACGGCTTACAGCTGTGCATAAAATACGTACTTAACATTCAAATTGTTGCAAAGGAACATGCTTCTAGCATTTTATATCAAATTTATGACTTGAGATGTTCATTTTTAATGGTAAAATGCCATGAATTTATGCCACGAATGGAAAGACAAACGGTTTAAACCCCTATACTAGACTCTAGGGTGTTAAGGTTTCGCCAGTTATAGAAAGCAAGTTTCTTACCGTTTTCAGGGTCTTAGTCTATATTTGCTAGAGTTTGGTCCATCAGTTAGCAGTTACAATGATTTGGGTCCCAGAGTTCGTGTTGAAGTGTCTTTGCGCCCCTTACAATTCATTGCTAATAAAATTTCTTTTGATATTTGACTATTTACAGCTCTTTACTTAGCCACTTGTATTGTACACCTATCAGAAACATTGGTTTGAGTTGGTTCAGAATAGATCAATGGAAGGAGCTTTGAGGCTTGCCCACAAACTAGGTTATAAAAAAAGATATCTAAACGTGAGTGAGTAGTGAAACCAGTTCTATAACTGTAACTGTGGGTTGAAAATAAACTCTAACAGCAATTTATCCAATCAACAAATCCACCCTTTACCCTAACAAAACACACAACATTTTATTTTGATTAAATTTCACCGTTAACGTTGAAAAATGATCTTTCATGACCTTTTAGATAAAACAAATTGGAATTAAGAATGCTTTATAAATCATACTAGTACATGGTAGGTACTAGAGGACGAACGATGTTACTCGCTAACAACGTAGCTTTATATAAGTGTAAGAATTTTTCAAATCGTTCCAGTACTTTCGGAGCCTAATTAGTGCAAACAATCAAATGTTTTCTTTTCATAATGTTAATATAGATAAACGACTCTGTCCACCTCTTTTTCGTTTTGTGGTCATGAACTTAATTAGTTTGGGGTTCGCCTATTGCTGCTACTTGTGCAATTAATTTTTATCACCAGATGATATGAAATTAGATGGCGTGGCGGAGAAATCAAAAAAATTTCAACAATCAACAGATCCACCTTTTGCAGGGAAGATAAGCTCTTTAGGCATGTAAAACGTGTGACTAAATTACTTGTCATTACAAAAGATGAGTTAGCTAACACCCTTTAAGTTTCAAACATCTCTGAAATTATAAAGCACATATTCACACAGTTAAATATTGTTAGTTAACAACTAACGACCTTCTAGTTTTACGAGACGGTCTGTTGCTAATGTTTAGGTTGAACTCCTTGGCCGTCCCATCACTCAAAACACCACAACTTAACTCTACAGTTGTAGTAAACACCCCACAATAAATACTAAAGTTTGGTACCAGAAACAATAAGTTAAGTTGAATATAACAGGGGAAACCACAGACTTCGACCAACGGGCGTAGAATGGTTCTTCGAAGATTTACTCTCTAAGTGGTAAGGGTTTGTAATAAGTAGGTGACGCGGCTGCGACGTGATTGAAACTTCAATAATCGTCGTACTGTTGAAGTGATCGTGATTTAAGGTCGCATCACACAGTGCCTCCGACGCAGTTCAGTCATTCACGGAGCATTTTAGATTTAGGGCTCCAACTAGCCCTAACGACTGCCATAGATGTTCGTATGACAACCGGGACCGACGGTTTAACATGATCTCCGTGGCACGGAGGATCTCAATGGCATAAGAAATGGTCACCCATCCTAATACTGGCCTGACTAGATGTTCTCAACACAATCCTCTGAAAGAGTTCAGTCTTTCACACATTTTAAATGAACGCGGCCCCACATATCAGTGTCAAATACGACTCAGACATTACTGAGACTGACATGTTCAAATGTATGAAAGAATATTTTGCACTGATACTGAACTGTGCCGGTCGGTTTTTTTTATGGGACCAAATGGCAACTATTCCGCACCGAACTAAAGAAGAATCACATAAATCGGGTCACAAATCTCGGAGTAATCGGCGTACGTACATAAAAACTAGTGGTTCTGTGAACCGTAGACTTCAGGAGCGGCTTTGTTTAGAAAATTTCTTCTTCAATTTTCTTTATTACTCTTTCATTTGTCATCCAATCCAAAAAAATATCATTCAAATGTTATTCATTGTAAGGAATGTGTGTGTAAAGTTTCAAGCAAATCGGTTAATAAATACGGCCTCAAACATAATCAGACAGAACCCGTAGATGGGTACAGACAAAAGAAATTCTCCCCAGTCTGCAAGTTGAAACGGAGCCTTCGGTCGCTTCGTTCCCCTAGTCAATAAAATATACCGATCGAATTGATAACCTCCTCCTGAAGTCAAACTGCCACCTGGCATCACTGGAACTGTTGCGTACCAGGGACGCCCGATAATGGACGTACCTAGGATATTCAAGCATACTTTCTATCTGATACCTATGATGGTTTTGGTATACCAGTTAACCGATGGCAACAGACTAGAGAAAAGGAAAGTGGGGGCATTCGAAGTTGCTGCTGCCATCACCGAGTAACAATATAAGGGTAAGTTTAAGTGGGTAAAATTATATTCGAGTCGAGAGACAGTCCCCGGATCCTCGTTTACGTAAATAACTGCAATAACTTTCGAGTAATTTTAAAATCACTGAATATTACATACCAATGAAGTCCACCGCCGCCGCCGCATCGTTAGGTTGCATACATTAGAACTTTATGAACTAACATGATTTTGTCACACTAACTTAGTGCTAACAATGTGAAAGTTCGTTTTAAATAAGTTTCTGACAGCTTTTCCATTTATGTTTGAGATTTTCACATAAAACTAGTGTTGTTTATTGTTATAGCTGCTTTTTATCAAATTCTTTCGGCCATTTTGGACATAACCCATTATATGTACCCGGTGACGGCAATAGGCTTGCCCCCTATTACGTGGGACAAAAAATACTGCCAAATTGTGGCTGTGTAATGCACCTCTGCCTACCCCTTTGGGATATAGGCATGATATATGAGTGCGTGTGTGTGTAAATAAATAAACAAATATTTTTGAACATTCTCACACAACGTCATCTAGCCCAAATTAAGCTAATATAAGCTTGTGTTATGGGATCTAGACGACTGATAAACATACTTATATATGTCTAAATACATATATATTATACATAGAAAATACCCAAACTCCGAAACAAACATTTGTGGATCACACAAATAATTTGAATCGACCCGGAATCGAACCTGGGACCTCAGGGGCGGCAGTCGCATACTCATACCACTGAGCCACCGAGGCAGTCAAAAGTCTCAAAGTCAAAAGTCAAAAGGGTGTGTGTGTGTATTTATTGTTTACTAGCTCTCGTGCTCACGTAAAATAGTTTCTAGTTCCCAATTTCCATTGGAACACACTTTCAAGCACTTTTATCTTACCTGGACGGGTTAGCGGGAATGTTAGTAGATGGGATTACGCTTGCTAGTACATATTCATTTAAAATATTAAGGCACTTAGGGGAAAAATATTCAACAAAATCTGAGATACCTATAAGATTTATTTTGCGAAAGCAGACGGTTCATTGTTCTAAATATTTAAACAACTGCAAAGTATTATCTGAACGTCATATTATTTCATAAAGTTGTTGGCGTTTTGCTCTCTGGGCACCGCTCCAAATAACATAATTCCAATCTAATGCTTTTCCATACAAAAGCTTGTTTCATTTCAACAAATTCTCTTTGCTCACGTTTAAAAATGGAATTCTCCAGCAACTTTTCGCTATTTCTTTTCTACATTAAGGTGCAAGTTATGCTGTATTTAGGAACAATGGACTAGTTGGTTACACTTTAAAATGTAGTTAAAGCTTTTTTTATGAAAGTGGGTTAAATTATTTCTAGGTAATCTACATAGGTTTAATTCCTACAGAGAACTACTGAGTAGGTATAGTGGAATCGTAATAGCTTTTATGGTTAAATTACAATTTAAAAAAGTAAATAACTGTACCTACTCCTTTGTAAGAATTGTTTATTTTATTATAATAATTTTCAAGAATTTGAAGCCACACGCTGCGGACTGTTGGACACAAGTAGCAAAAACCGGTCACACTGTAAAGTGATTGTAGAGGAACGACAATGGACAGCGATAGGCAGATGATGAACCAGGGTAACTGTACACTACGTAGTCTTTAATCATTCCAAATTAACTTTTGCCTTAAAACGTTCCTTGTCAACGCAAAATTACGAGAAAAATTATATCCGTTTTGATTTTATATTAAAAAAATAACTTAAAGCATGGTAATAACTATAATTTTTTCTGAGAACATCCCCAAGGGTGACTTTGGTTTGGGATAAATATAAAGCCATCCATTAAAAGATTGGTATCATTTTACCTTATCGCATCGAAGACTTTGTTCTCTGATAAAAACGTAGAGCGTAATTAGAATAAAACTTAGCCAGTTAATGATACATTTTTAACACACACACATATCACGACTATATCCCCGAAGGGGTAGGCAGAGGTAAATTACACACACACCATTTGCCAGTATTTTAGTCCCACGTAATAGGGGGCAAGCTTATTGCCGTCACCGGGTACATTTATAATAGGTTGTGTACAAAACGGCCGAATGAATTTAATAAAAAGTAGCAGCTATATTGTAATTTTGGAAAAAAAATGAAACCCGTTGCCTTGCGATGTAATGTTGATTAAAGGCAACAAAATGTTACGTGCCAGCCGCTATGGCACAGCCAATTAAAGTCCCGGGCGTCTCGTCTTTTAACACGTTAAGAATATTATCAAAAATATGTTTGTCTAATCTATATTCTACCCCATTGGTGATTAGATTATACACATAATTATACCAAAATTTAAGTATCAAACAATCACACTTTAATGTACAAACAAAATAATAATGTTGAAGTGTCTATTTAAATATGCCCGGTGACGGCAATAGGCTTGCCCCCTATTAAGTGGGACTAAAATACTGGCAAATGGTGGGTGTGTGATGCACCTCTGCCTACCCCTTCGGTGATATAGTCGTGATATGTGAGTGAGTCAGTGTTTAAACGGATAGCAGAAGTTATAAGAAGTACTTAACTTGGCTACTTCTTATTCCGGGAAAGTGTTCCCGTGGGAATTGAATACTAAGCGAAGTGTGGGAAAGTCCTATTAAAAACAACATTTAAATTAATCACCGTCTATTTTTAACCGACTTTCAAAAAAGGTTCTCAATGAGGTTTCTTTTTATGTTTGTTATCTCATATCTTTTCTTAATTGGAAGCTACTACTTTCCAAATGGTCCCATTTCAGTTTGGTCCCATTCCAACAACTATTAAGTCCCATTTCGGTACTTAGAAGTTGGTTGCTGTGTCAATTTTTGACGTTATTTTGGTCTTAAAGCCACCTTAAAGCTTGTCTCTCTAAATACATGTCCATCCTAAGGTTGCCTGTAAGATATCTTCTGTAAGATATTATCGGCGATAAGGCCGCCCTTTGTACATCCTGTATCTGTTGTATCCTATGATTTTTTAATTGGTGTACATTAAAGTTTATTCAATTCAATTCTTAATAGATTTCGATGACTAAAATCATTTTCTTTGACGTAATCATCATTGACGTCATAACGTACAATTTAAACATTATGTAATTACACCGCTCGTTATTCATATTAAAGGAAATGTTTACCTTTCAATACAATGTTACTGAATAAACAATAGTACCAATTTTATACAAATGTGTCCAATTAGAGGTCACTTATGTTTACGGTCGAAGGAAAATTACAATATAATTGGTTAGAATCGTTTCAAATGTAAATACTCGTATTATGTTGGAACAAAACACAATACCATCTAGTTTCAAATTAAGCAGAACTTTTTTTATGAGAACTTGCTAATTGATACAACACAAACACACCTTTTTACAGAGATGTAAAGTTAGTAGGTATACATTATAAACTTAAGACGAACTGGTCTTTTAGGCGATTACACTTTTTACTTTATTACCCGACGTGTCGATTGTCGACCCTGTTACAAGAGCCGTGGTCACGGGTGTACTGGCTTCAGCTCAGTGTCGTTTTCGTAAAGTGCAGGTTTGTTCGACTACCCTCACTTCGTCTTCACTAAATATTATGTTCGAAGAGGCACCACGGCACACCACGCTGATAGTATCTGCATACGGGCGTTCGTTGTGGTTACGTAGGCAGTACATTTGCTGATCACCGGATTCCACGACGTAGATAGTCGACATCCATCTTCCGGGTTAAAGTTGGGATGCTTTTTATTTCGACGGCTTCCTGCAGTATCCTGGAGTAGTAGTGCCCGTCAGTGGATAGGACTTGTGGCTTGTGGAGTTCAATCCAGTGGTTGGGACCCGATTCCAACAAGTGCTCGGCAATCGCAGCCTTGTTTATTTGGCGAGTCGAAACATCGGGTAATAAAGAGGTATGTATATTACAGTAATCACGTAAAAGACCCGTTTGTCTTAAGTTTATAATGTGTACAAAACGCGAAAGTTTAAAAAATAAAAAATGTATTTAGTAGGTGCAGTACAATTCACGTAAGAAGAACGTTGGACGAGAGTGGAGGATTGTGTTTGCGCATCGGTACTTTCGCTCTTACTCGCTGTGTAAATAAAACGCTGGTCCGATACCAGCCCGCCAACATATTTTTTTGCAAAATATACAAATACTAGAGGAAGCCCGCGACTTCGCCTGCTTGACAAATTATTTACACAAAAATTTTTCTCGAGAACCTCTTTATCTATTGGTAAAACCGCATCAAAATCCGTTGCGTGGTTTTAAAGATACATAGGAAACGGAAGCGCCTTTGATTTATACTATTTAATGATTTAGCAAACAAATTTAAACGTTTTGATCTACTGGCGCGCAAAACCGCTGGTACGCCAAGGAACTCACTATTCAATAGTATTATACCCAGTGCTTTAAAATACTAACGCATCTAGCTAAATAGAGAAAGTTAAAAAAAAAAAATTAAATTGCCCGAATAGTGGTAATAAGCTCGCTCCCTATAACCCCGGAACATCAAACATGATGATGAAAACTCGGTGTATAATGTCTCCGCTATCACACCTTAGAAACAGGCGTGATTAGAGTACTGATGACAGACGACGCCTGGAAAGATCAGATACCTACTATATGAAAATCTAAAGAAACTTTCTGAGTGAGGAAAGTGCGTTCGCCTTTCCACCATCATGATGTAATGCCACCCTCTAATTTACAAAAAACTCCATTTGCTAAAAAGGAAATTTTCTTTAATAAATTTAGCCCTATTTGCCTAAACACCTGTTAGCCATTAGTCATATCTGACAGCTTCAAGCGGCCTGCCCAGATATTTATGAACAACTACGCTGCTTGAGTGTTCAAGAATAGATTTCTTAATATCGCTCATTTATAAAATAAGATTAGATGACTAAAAAAACCTTAAGTATTATCAGACTATTAATTAGTCCATGGTTGTTACTATGCACAAGAAGACCAAAACCGATAATTGGCGCAATTCCGATATAAGTTACCTGGTTTATTTCAATTTGTGCACTCGAGTGATATCACCTGGGTGATCAAAGTCCACATGGTTTTAACACCATTGGAATCACAATTGAACTATACTACTAGTGTACCAGTAAAGATGTCCCATCCTATACCTACTAAGAACTCAATACCTTTATTGCTTCAATAATGTGGTACAGATGTTAAAATTGGTAAAGTTACAGTTATGGACCCTGTCGGGACCAGCACCATGTTTGTCTTGAGAGAGGAGGAATTTTATTTGCTTTATTTATTAATTACACATAATTTTATTTCATTTAACTTTTTGTTAGATATTTTTATGGATTATATTACGTTTTTATTTTATTATTATGAAGTACGAATATATTAATTTCAATTTTGGTACATTTAATAAAAATGTCAATATGATTTTTGGATGTCAATAAAATATCACAAGACAAACATTACTATTTAGTAATGTTTGCTATACTGTATTAATCCTGGCTATACGTCACATTCCGGCCGTCATCGCAACTGACTTTCGTAACCAGTTGCGAAGGAGAAATAATTTTACCTTATTCACAACCAGTCGCCAACTGAGAGTAATTTTGCCGGCTTCGCAACTTTTATGCATTTTTCGTAACCAGTTGCGATGAAGAAATATGTTTTCCTTATTCACAACCAGTTGCCAATTAAGAGGGGCTTGCACGGATACCTACTGAATTCCGAGAAGAATGCTATGAATACATAATGTCTAAAACCCTAAATGGGGATGAAGTTAATAAATTTAACAAATATTTTTCCAAGCAGTGGATACAGAAGGATGAATTAAAAAACTCTACTTGCTGTTCTGATGAAGAAATTAGACCTAAAGATCATCTGGAAGGATGGCATTCATAAATTAATAAATATGTAGGGCGGTAGTGTAAAAAAAACCCTCCTACTACCACTCTTACTATATAACTACCTATATATAACTATCTAAGTAATATATAGCTCTATAAACTAAGAGGGAAGAAAGAAAGGAAAGGACTATAAATAAATACAGAAAGAAAGAAAGACTAAGAAGAAGGAAACCCTAGAATATGGAAGGAATTATATCTAGAATAAATTGAACATGGATTATATTTTTTTTTCCAATTCTGGACGGAGAATCTGAAATACATGGAAAGCTGCATTATAATCGTCTAAAATGATTATACTAGTCTATCTGATAAGATGATAGTATATCAACTATATAGTTCCATTTAGAATACCTATAATGTACTTCTAATATGAACTTTTACTGAAGATTGGCCAAAGTGATCGATCGTCTAGTGATTAGTGGTAGGACTCTACGTTGTGTCATAGCAAACCGGATTCTTTTTTGTGATTATGCGCTCAGAACTATAATGTAAGACCTAAATAGTGCTTCTAATTTCAACCCTAAATAAGTGAAGTTAATATCTTATAGTGATTCTAAATTATTTGTTAGACCTAACTAGTGCTTTTAATTTCCTAAACCTAGACAAGTTGTTCTAGTAACTCAGATTGTCCTATCAGTAATAGATGAAAGGTATTTTAGTGTCAATCGTGTACATAACCTAAAAGTGACATTAATATTGATAATATTATTCTGGATTACTGTAATAAATTATTAAAGCTTTAACAACAAGTGAGTACCTATTTATTTATAATAAGATATTGAATTATAGTGGTTATTATAGAACCTAGGGATGTAGCATACAGACTAGTTGCAATAATTAAATGTTTACCGAATGGTCATGATAATTAGGAGGGGTAATGGACTGTAGATAATTAGGTAACAATGTGGGGTTGGAAATAGCCTTCACTGCCCCAGCCACGCAGAGGCTGACTGAGAATCAATCCATACACCATATTCTCTCGTGAAGATATTTTTGGATGATGAAGCAGCTTGAACAGCTGATCACGAAGGGATTAGAACGAGTTCCAGATCCACAAAATTGATGTTAATATTATCAATAGGTAAGTATACCCAGTGATAGCCATAATAGTTCAGCTAGGAGTTATGCTTGGCAAGAACCTCCAAAGCTTATTGGTATATCTGAGATCATGTTCATACAAACAGTCTCATGATTTATAAAATGACGAATTGTAGAAGATCCGAGGATACATCTACCGTAGAAACCCTGATCCAATGATACATCAACTCTATCTCAATCTGGTCCAGTCAAGGAAATCCAGTGAGTCCGGAGCAGTGCTCAAATTCACAAGGGCTGCCCATGAAATACAATCAGTAATACACGATACAGTCTATCTCGTCTTGCCCTTAGGCCAAGAGAGTCCGGACCATCGGTAAGCCAAGTTGCAACCATGCCAGCAAAGTGGTTGAAGTTGTAAACATATGAATGTCCGTATCACAAACACTCAGATATACATCAAGATAGTTATCATTAATGTAACATAAATCCATTCTGAACTATTTTAGCAGATAGATACAAGTATTTAAGAATTAGCTTCTGGTAACCCGAGTAGGATTAATATAGGATGAAGGGATAAGTAAGTATAGTTTTATGATTATAGTTTATACATTTGCTTGACCACAATGGGAAAAGTAGGTATAATAAAACAACCATATTTATTGTAGAGTATTTATTGAATAATTACCTTCACCTATGTAGAATAGCCTTCTTGACAATGTATTATGTAATTGTTATTTACATTCTACGGATAGATCAGAATAAGTACTATAAGGAGTGGGTAAGTTGGGTAGGAGTTCACTCAATATTCCATTGCTGTGCCAAGTAATATCAAGCTAGTCTGACTTGGATATCGGAGTTCTAAACGAACCAGGCTGTTAGAACTACTTAGGTTTCTCTTATAAATCCCAATCTCCTCTGGTGAGACATAGCTCCGAGTAGACTGGAGGATACCCAGGTATGTTATAACCTTGAAAATATGCAAGCGCCAAACGCTTAGTAGACCAAGATTTAATCGATTTCTGAGATGAGCAAATACAGCTACATCTTCATGTATATCAACTGAAGCTTGTTCAGCATACCAGGAAACAATTTAACCCAAGATTAAAATGCTTCCATCTCAAACCATCCGCTATCCAAAATCTTACAAAATTGGAAATTCCTATAATAAAACACATGGGGGGTAGTATTATTCTGATACTATCATTCCATTAGCGGTTTCAATAATAAAGGTATGCGAGATGAATTCAAGAAGGAATTCCCACAGGCTTATGAACCAAGTTACCTCACCTATTACCATGATTCACCAAATATATAATTAGGTATCACACAGTAAAGGTTACTAATATAAATTAATTTAGTTTATGCCATCCTAGGCATAGCTCCGACAATGGACTGGTTTTACCAATCATTGCATGAAAGATTTGGCGAATATAGACACACTCAAGTATGCTAACATAATTTGTTTCAACCTCACCTAGGTGCTTCTGATTACGGACGAGGATTACCAATCAATACAGGAATGATATAGCGAATGTGGTACACTAAAGTGTATATGTAATTCAGATCAATCCTCCTAATGGTTTATGACTCTGTTCATACACCTCAGGTTAATCGCTGGTTAGTTCAGGGTGGTCAAGCAACGGTATGAAATATAATATGTATGTAGGTAATATACAATAAAGATATTAGAATCAGCATTGTAAATATATTCAATTTTGGACAACTTTTCGATTCACAATATTCATTAATTAGGTAGGTAGGTAGGTTGATATGTAGTAGGTAGTAAGTATGATAATATGACCATTATTTACGGGTAGTTCCTACCACGCTTCCTACTTCGGTTCAAGACGATTTCATCAAAATTATCTCGTTAAAATTGGCTAAGTAGTGATTATTTAGTCATTACTACACGCACTAACAGAACTAATTAGAATTGACACTGGAGATTCGATTATGCTGTTACAGTCATTTAACTAGAATGTACCTAGAATGTTGTACGCCAGGACAATATAGAACATTTAAATAACGCTGGATGTCTATAAACTACACTGGATTTATCGCACCTACACATCCTCAATCTGAACAAAATGGACACTTATCTTACGACAATTACACTGAATCATGAATTCATCCTTACTTTATCGTTCATGTACGCATTCCGAGCCCTTAGACAAATTTTACCATAAATTTTACCATATTCATCAGATTACACGCTAAAACTCTAGAAATCATTCGTCAGTTCGTTGTCCATACGGTGTGACCAATTTCTAAATTATCAAAAATATGTGGGTAAACTTCATGACATTGGTAAATACATGGAGGGTATTTGGATAAAATAATTCACAACGATTTTAATAGAATGAAAAGATCTGACCTCAAAATGACGTCTTCCTCGACTCCTCGTTGCTCTGCAGCTGCATCTTGAATCACTTAAATTAGTGCTAGTCTCATAGCGCGGACTAGTATGTACTGTCGTACACTTATCGCCAAGAGACCAGACTCAATCTCTTTCCCAAATGCAATAGATATAAAATATCTATGCATTTCTATCCCCAGAAGTCTTAGAAGCGATAAATGCTTGAGTAAAATGTGTGTGTATCCCTCTGAATAGAATCTGGCCAGGACTCTAAACAAAGGCGTATAATAAAATAAATACATATATATAATAAATAATTGTAGGGGTAGGTGTATTGTGCAGGTACCTAAAATACTCACATGTCGACGGTCGAACCGCGCACTAGATGATACCGACCACTCAAAGTTACGTTACTGTTGATAATTCGAAAAGCAAAAGAGAAAAGAGGATGAGAATCCCGCACTCTCGTTTTTATAACCTTTTCCTAAACCACCTCCCATATCCGTATCATTCGTTCTTTTCCCGTAAAACCCATTCTATAACCTAGCAACACCGATCTACACTCTTTCCCACTTCCAACAATTCCAATAACCATTAACTAACTTTAAATCTTAATTATATAATCTAAACATACAGAACCCATTCAAATGTACCTAAATTCTAAATAAAATTAATAAATATAATAATGGTTTAGAATACCTCATTATCTTTCTCTAATAAAATTAATATTTATGAATAAGTGTTTTTGGAATATTCTAGTACGATCTCTAAAGAATTGTGAAAAGTCCAACGTTATATCAATTAATTTACTATTTATCTAAATTTAGTGCCAAGAAATTTCATTCATACATGTATATTATTTCTAGCAATAATAACTTGATATAAACCTATCTGATATGTATTTCAACCACTTTTAAGAATATTAGGCTTTATGATGTATTCTAACAATACAATATTGTAACATTTTAATCTGTATTGAAGTTATTAATTTTGGTAATCTAAATTTTCTATCTAAATTAATGTTTATCTGGCTTCTACCTATTATTCTGATATCTACATAGATTCTACTTATAAGAACTTGTCACTCTTCATCATGGGACACCTCAAATTTGAAGAAACAATTGTAATGAATTGTTAAAATTTTGGTAAATTAATCTTTATTTTCTACCACTAAACTCCTAATATTTCCTACTTCCCTGCTATATTCTACTTTATATGTAGTCTACATTCCTCAGATATGTTAGTATTTCATAATAATTACAGGCATTAGCATAGTTTTAACAGGTTGAATTTTCACTAAGTTACTGGACCAATATTTTTAAGTATAATGTGAATTTATCAATTCTTAAGCAAACTCATGTTTATAACTAACAGTGATACCTCATGAACTTATAGGAGTAGAATTTATCTCATTTTCAGCATATTCTTTTGGTTAAATGTGAAATTTTAAGATATTTTTATAGCTTACTTATCCTGAATTTTGAATGTTTGGGATTCAATGTTTCTACTACATAACTTAATTGGTACTTGGCATTCTAATTGAAATTACATAATACATAGTATATATTTACTTATTTAATAGATACATACATCAATAATAACTTGTATTCAAAATTATACCTAGGGTCTAAGTTAGACTAAATTGACTGTCTTTTCTATTCAATACTTTCATATTTTTGATCATAACTTTATTATTAATTGGAATTTTAATGTTATATTTTGAATGGTAGTCGTAGGTACTGGCACAATCAATATTCTAACATCAATTATTGCCAATCTATCAATAATTTGAAATCCAACATAAACCTTCATTCCCTTCCTAAGCTAATATATGCATTTCCAGATTTACGAATTCTACTTCTACATTGGCTATAAAGTGACAACTAATGAACCAATCACCCCTAAGGTACTGTCTCTTACTTATACTTACGTTTAATAACTAGACATGCTGAAAATAAGTAAATTATTAAAATTTAATAAATTGATTCATTTAAAATTTATAATTAGCGCCATCTAGTGATAATAGGATGAACTAAGTACTATTTGCTTAGAGAATATAGTGTATCCGACATTGATTTTAAATGTAATTGTTAATTGCCAGCAGATGGCAGTTTTAAATAATTTTTATCATATCAAAATGAGATTTATTCAATTAAGAATGATATTTTTTTTAAAGGGGAATTAAAACACTCGAATCTTATTATTCTTTATTTTATGTTTCCAATTTGAAGGTCTTCTTCAAGAAGAATTAGCGTTGCAGACATAAATTTATCATACGGATCTACTCGTGTGAGTAGAGATCCGTTACAGTAGTTTCCAACAATAGCGGAATTACTAGACGTTTTGGAAAAAGACAATACAAGCTATGATTTTATTAGAAAAAGTAAAAAGAAAAGAAAAGATTATGAAGAGATTGATTTGGAAATAAATAGAGCCATTCAAGAACTGAGAGATAATATTATTACAATGGGCCATTTGCATTGAAATTATTAGCCCGTTTGCAATCACCAATCACACGATAATGACGTGTTTTTCGTTTTTTTTTCATTGATGAGCAAACTATTGCCAAATGGGTTCAGGATATTTTATTTACAAGTGATCTAGTTTTGTTTTAGTTTATTTTGTTGTTTAATATATAAATTCAAGTAATATTGTCGTTTAGTTCTGCACATTGTGATTGTGAATCAATGTGATTGTCCACTCAAGTCCACTGTCATCAGATCACTGTGAAAAAATTCTAAGTTGGCAAACGGTTGTGAACAAGGAAAGAATATTCCTCCATCGCAAATATTTAACATCTCTTTTTAAGAAATTCTTAGTTGGCAACTGGTTGTGAATAAGGTAGAATTATTTCTCCATCGCAACTGGTTACGAAAGTCAGTTGCGATGACGGCCGGAATGGAAAGTCATATCAACAATGTCACACCCAACTAATTCCTAATGTCATTCATTACATTCACAATTTACACAATACAAACACAAATATCTGTTTAATGGAAGAAAGGAAGAAATGGGACCGTTCTCTATTACGGCTATTTACCTAGCCAATTTTATTTACGTAAAATAAGATACAGTCTTAGAAAATTAGTTATCATTCTTAGGACCAGAAGGCTGACTATTTTTAAAGACTAAGTATCGCCATCCAACGTGGCAACACAGCCAGCATTCTGGGGACCTTCCCAGTCGGCAATGACGCGGAGGATTTTTTAAACTATATTTTGTAGTGTAAATACGAGTATTTTTAGTGCATAGTTGTAATTGTTATTGTAAATAAATCTCCTTTTATCATTATAATTATAATAAATTATGTTAATATCATTGTATAATCTGAATTCTAACACCCAGGACAAATACTACAATATCTACAAACAATCTCTGTAGTCTAAGTTATGCCATAGTGTATTACTGTGTATCTTTTCAAATAAGGTTCTGACACACAGAAAGACACAAATTTTGATGACGTCTTAATCCCCTTAAAGGTTGATAGAGGAGCTTATTATATAATTTATGCTTTCGATTGTCGGCACTTGTTGTAACTTATAGTAATACATTTTGGAAAAAAAGTCGCATGTAGACTATTCCCCGGTAAATCCTGACCGGCTTCGCCTTATGGCATCATCAGAGGTGTTTACTCATACCCAATCACTCACACTATTCACTTTTGAAATATATTTTACTAATATCATTTACTTACACTCATATTCTACTAATTCGATAACTGCCACGTAGTGGTGAGCTTATTGTCGTTTCTGGAAGTTTCCAGCAGGTGCACCGCGTGTAACCCAGCAAAATAAGTTAATTAATTAAATAAGATAAAATGCTAATTATAATGTCTTGTCAAACAATCTAATATCATTATTTCTAATGCCATTGAAAGAAACACACTAACAGTTGCTTTTTAAAGTCACGGTAACTTTATAAGTCCACTGCAAGTTCGTTCCTTCCACGTGGTTAGAACTTTAACCCACGACAATTCAATTCACAACGTGTACAGCTTAACTAAGTATTTCAGAAAACTTGCACTTAAGAAATAAATTCGATAGAAACTGCTTTATTTCTAAACACTGTTTCTTGTTTCAGACTCTTAGTAACCGACTTCTCAAAACGGGGCAAGGTCTCAATTTAACTGTATATTTTTTACTTTATATCTTTCGACTGCGTGAACAGTTGTTTTTCTTTTAATTGATAGTTACTGCTTCGCATATGGTCCCATTTGGACCATTATTTGGTCCCATTCCGGTAATTTGAAGTCGTTTTTGAACCGACTTGCTAGGTTAGTAACCGTGGACATAAAACTGGAGGTGAGTTTTAATGACAAGCAGTACGGATTGACAGACAGACCCCGCGCACGCCTTCACTCACCGACGCGGGATAAAACCCAACTCCAAAGATGCGGGGTAAACCCCCGACCACCACGCAGGTGGCTAAAGTCCGCCGGGTGCCACCGGGAATTCTCTCAGTCTCTACCGGAGGCGCTCGACAATAGACGTAGGTATGGCCGGGACTTCGGGCCGCGGATTAAAAAAAAAAAGTACGGGTTGTATTAAAATACAAGCAACGTACTATGACTTTACTCTGGTTTAAAAAATAGCCTGAGTTTTCTTGTGTTCGAAAATAAATTCCAATTGGGTGCTGTGGATAATATTTTTATTATAAACAAAAAAAATGCAGGTCTTTCTTCTCTTATTACTATGATAGGTTAACTCTTTACTCCAAATTTCAATAAGAAAAAGTACTATGTAGTGTCATTGTTACGCCATTAACGTCTTCTTCATCCCTTTGAAATTGTAAAAAAAATTGTGTAAATTTGGATGTATTTTGGCTGAAGTCACTTTAGTAGCTTTTATTAATATATCTATATATAATGATATCGTGAAAGAGCTATCCAAAAACGTATCACACATAGCTATTGGAAGGTGGGGCCAAAATTTGCATTGTACTTTCAAGAAACGACACAGTTAATTCTCTCCAAAACTTTAATTCTCGAACGAACCTTTAATTAAGAAATTCATTAAACAATTCCACGAGGAACGAACACCAACAGCAATATAACGTGTTAAGCAATAAACATATCGTGAGCAATCGAAACTAGAATGTACGCCAGTTAAACATTACCTGTCTAATTTGTAAGTGAGTACATTTGGCTTCTAAATTATGTTCCCATTGAGTGCTATCTTCGCAAAGTATGTTGTGGTTTTATGTTGCTTGTGTGGTACAAAGTATAAAATATAGCGAGGTTTTACTACCACTCGATCCGGTAATTACCACTTTTTCAAATGAATCCGATGTCCTATTTCTTAATAAAAAATATAAAAAGCACGTCGAAAATTTACACAACGACTTGGGAATTGGGTCTTTCAATTAAAACAAAATCAAATCGGTTCAACCAGTCCAAAGATATGTGGTGACAAACATACAAAAAAGAAAATGCGTACAGTTGAATTGAGAACCTCCTACTTTTTTGGAAGTCGGTTGAATTAAGGGATTCTAGCTATCGCAATACGAATTACTTCTAATAAGATTCAGCACTTCAGTATATTCACTCATTTTTGAAATAGTAACTTTAGTGGTAGCACGTAGGTGGCAAACTTATTGCCATTAACTGGGCACTGTTATGTTTGTCAAAGCCTCGTTTGTTGATCGGTAGGTTTACCACTTGAGGTGAGGGTTGAGGTAGGCTTGGGCCTTTAAAATATGGGTAAGACCACTATTCCTTGGATTATTCTTTCGAGGGTATTCCCGGAGCATCCAGCAACATCGAATTTGAAAAAAGTATTTGTATAATATCTCTATTAACCAAACAAACGTAAGTAAATTATTTGTATTCGTTTTATTGGTCTTATAACACACGATCTACTAAATTTGAGCAAATTGCTGTGCACTCAGATTAGCAATATGTTTGTACTAAGCAAAATATTAAAGATTGAACATAACTAAGTGGGAGTTACGAAGAAATTAAAACGTTTTATGTAACGACATCGTTAATATAAGTAATATGAAATTTAAGAGGTTAATTATTAATTAATTTTGCACTTCTAACGATTTCATTTTGGATATATACTCGTAAACTGAAGTGAAGATTAAATATGAATATGTAATGAAATTCCTTAAGCAGATTTCAGAGTCAAATATAAGTTTTTATTACTGAATAGTCTTTGCTTTAAATATCATACACACATTTTATCTCTACTAAAATACCTAGGTATTTTCAACCGACTTCCAAAAAAGGAGGAGGTTCTCAGTTCGACTGTATGTTTTTCTTTGGACTGGGCGAACAGATTTTGAAATGTTTTTTTCAATTGATAGCTACTTCTTACCAAGTGGTCCCATTTCAATTTGGTCCCATTCCGACAATTATTTGGACCCATTTCGGTAATTTGAAGTCGGTTGTTGACGTGTGTATTTTAAGTGCTCGGGGTTGGTAATTGCTCGCCCCCTATTACTGACTACGAATTGTGGGTGTATTAAAGGCCTCGGTCTATCCCGACGAAAACGTTATTTTGTGTATTTGTTTTTTTATGACTATTCGACACTGACTGAAAAGCCTTATCAGTACATAAATCTAGTGTATCAAAGACGATTCATCAGCAAATATCTCATTTCCCACTTTATTATGAAATTTATCAAGGCCTACATAGCTGAGCCAGTCAAATGATAAGGTATCTTCTGTAAAGAAGGCGCTTAGAGATAAGGAAATACTTCGTCTTTATTAAATAGCGAAATTATACAATCTTAAGGTCGTTATAATTTCACAGAAATTTCGCAGTTCGTTTGTTATCGCATAATAAGTAATGGACATTTGTATTGAACTTAGTGTGTAATGGTAAGAATAACTGCAGTTTTATAACTGGTTTAGTTTTATCGTTCACGTATTGGACGGGATCAAAATACCGGGAAAATAGTTACCTAATACCTGGTCGAAGTCTCAAACTGTCTCTACGCTTGGCTTTTTTTAATCGTTATACTCGTATTAAACAAACATTTTATAGTTTAAATTCTCAGCATTTCATGAAAGTTGTAACCTTATGAAGAACTATGTAATTTTACAAATGTGTTATTATCTAAGATAGCCTTAGAACAAAAAAACCTAGATTACCGATCAGTGCTTTAAAAACGGCACCACTTCACCTCGGTCCACTATCGAAAATTGAACCGCTTCTGTAATAAGTTCCTATTCCGCTTGCTGACTCTCGAGGGATGCGACTACGGCGCTGTACATTGATGCTTTTGTATTAATTATTACGAATTATTTCTATGTCAACCATCAATGTACAATATTGTTTATTTTATAGATGGATACAGTATTCAACTGCCAAGATTCCGCGTTGTATTTGTACTGAATCCAATATCTATGTAGTATTTTTGACCTAAGAAGATAGCAGTTACCTTTGATAAGGTTAATCTGATCAATTAAAAACAATAAAGTGTCATAGTACAAGTGACTTAAGTAGCCCGTAGGCCATGTGCCTACTCTACACCTGGTGAGTGAAACATCGGGGGCCGTGGCATCTTGGAAGTAACTTATCCAAGAAATATGATTCGAAGTCATATTTCTTGAAAAAAACCGCTGCCAATCAATCAGGTCGGCTTTCCAGTCTAACTGCGATTCGGTTGAACTTCGATATTTTCCGTGAAGCGATCTGACCTCCATAACCCATGGGCGATATCGAAGGTCTGTAGTTAGACCGGTCGGATTGCCCTAACGACTGCCATAGATGTTCGTATGACAACCGGTACCGACGGCTTAACGTGCTCTCCGAGACACGGAGGGGTCTCAGTTTCTTTAAGAAATGGTCACCCATTCTAAGACCGGCCTGACTAGATATTGCTTAACCTTTGCAATGTGTTAACATTGTCGGTTACCACTAGACCACGAGCCCGTACGTATGTAATGACACTATTTTGGAACTTATAACCGTTCATCATAATGTTAGCATCTTCCTCCTTAGTATAGGGAACGATCATTCTCCTTTTATGTCTCTATAATCACGCATAGACATTTTTAGAATAGGTTTCAACTTGTATTTAAAAAATATTTTATTCAGAATGTTTAATTCCCGCTACCAGCATATTACATAAGGTTTGCGCAAACATTAGGTTATGTTTCAGGCTCTCTCGTCACGCTCGTAACTTGTTTGCGTCACGCTGTGACACGTCGCCGCGCGTGACGCAGGCCTACACCCACCCATTACTTTGTTAAGGACTTGGGCCATGTCGTTTGTCTCTCTGTTGTTTAGGGCTGTGATATTCTAATTTCAAATGAATTTGGTACAAATGTATTAGCTTGTGGACCTTGTGGACAGTATTTTATAAATTCGATCCTCAATTAATGGAGCGTAATAGGTTTGTAAATGGGTCAAAATATTTTATTGTGAACTGCCATTGCCCTTTTTGTATTTGTAACATAGGTAACTGTATGTAAGTATTTTAAAAAAGTTACATAAATAGTTCAGTATATTTTGACACCATATTTTTTATTTTTTTTAATAATATGTAATATCATTCGTAACTTCTAAATGTCGTTACATATTGTAAATTAATTTAAGTCTGAATAAAAGTAGTCTACAAATAAACAGAGTTTTTTTCTATTTTTCATCGTAATTCCTTAACTTTTAGTGATACTATTAATATTTACGCAATTTAAAGTCTGCTTTTGCATCATATTTCTTAAAATTTATGTCGGTATTTTTTCCCCTCTGAGATATAAGTGCGATATGAATGTACAACGTGTATCATGCTTTAAAAAGTATACTCACACATATATGTCACACGGTTTCACATGTGACAGCCCTAGTATTAAAGTCGGATATAAAATGGATCATGTCTTCTCTGACAAACATGTCATGTAACGAATTGTATTAATATTTACAAAAGTGATACATTTGACTTAAATTTGCTCCATTAATTACCTACATCTCATCATCCACTGTGCCTCTTTCCCAACCCAGTTGGGGTCGGATTTCAATGTGGCTGAAGTTTAATATTTTCCGTGAAACGACTGCCGTTTGACCTGACGTCACATTGGCAATATCGAAGTTCTTTAGGTAGACCAGTCGCATAACGTGTTCCCTACTCTCTGAGGCATGGAGGGGTCTCAGTGTCTTAATAAATAGTCACCCATCCTAAAATCAACCTAGAGTTTGCTTAACCTTGCAGTGTATTAGTTACTATTAGCTACGAGATCCTCAGAACTCCAACTTAATTACAGACAGCCTTAATGACCTACAACTTTCTAGATTTTAAATTAGCAGGACAGCTACTAAGGGTATTATTAAATTCTGACGTGTAAAGGAACTAATTTAATTGAAAAAAATAACTTGTGCGTAGTAATTGGCTTTTGACTTTTAACTACCTCGGTGGCGCAGTGGTATGAGTATGCTACTGCCGTCTCTGAGGTCCCAGGTTCGATTCCGGGTCGAATCAAATATTTGTGTGATTCATAATTATTTGTTTCGGAGTTTAGGTGTCTTCTATGTATGTATTTAGAAATATATAAGTATGTTTATCAGTCGTTTAGATCCCATACTTATATTAGTTTCATTTGGGCTATATGACCTCGAGTGAGAAGGTCCAAAAATATAAAAAAAAAAATAATATATATTTTATTTTATTGACAACTAAGATATTTCATTACGTAGATTCATTACGTACCGTAGATACTATAAAATAATATAAAAAAACTTAAAGCTATTAAAAAAAAAAATAGCCAAGAGCCCATGACGGTCGATATGATATTTTTAATAGAATTCCAAAAAAGGAGAAGGTTCTCAATTCTAATGTATTTTAGTGATACGATTTTTTTTAAGGGATATCTATTGCTTCCCAAGGTCCCATTCTACCGGAATGAAAGTCGATTTTGGTGTCACTGTTTGACGTGTTTTTTATAAAAGCAAATATATAACGAACCTGTTAACTGACCAAGTAACCACAACCCTAGATAGAACAGAGCAGTAGATAACGAACAGCAGTAAAGCAAGAAACATCTGTGATTTTCTCGAGTGTCGTATTAATTGTACAAAATGTTAGACCTATTCAGCATTTTCAGCAAAGGAGGCATAGTATTGTGGTGTTTCCAGAGTACTAGTGATTTTTTTTCAACTTCTGTAAATGCCCTAATTCGCAGTGAAATATTACAAGTAAGGTTCTGTCTAACTGAGTTAGGTAGTGGTTTTCCTCGTAATCTCATTACGCATTCAGAATATTAGTTCTACAGCTGTTAAGCTTAATCCTTATAATTGGATTAAACTTACAATTATTTTTATTCTAATTGATATTCATTAATGTCCTTCCTGTTCTGAGAAATTTTCAACGTTTATAAAAAAATGTATTACATGATTAACAAACACACTTGTCCACTATTCCACAACTTTATTTGATTTATTTTCTCCGACCGGTTTCGCTTTTCAGCATTATCAAAGGTATTTTCCTTCACTGTCTAACCAAAGAAAGTCTCTAAAATCAAATAATATATTCTAATAATAGGTTCCACCAAGTGCCAACAATCGAAAGTATAAACAATATATGTTTGGCCGTTATCGGCTCTCACTCTATAATATCAGTCATTGAAAACTTAATATAGCCGCAATGGCTGAACTCATGACACATACAAATGAGCCGCACTAGTTATTAATGTACACCATTACTCTTGTAATAATCTGTTATTTATCAGAGGGAAATTTGGACAGGTACCTTAGGGACCCAGTCTGTACTAGCAGGGGGAAATGTATGATATAATATAGGGTGACATTGAAATCGTGAGTAAGGGGACAAGAGGGGTAAGAGGGGCTCGTGGTATAGTGGTAACCGACAATGTTAACACATTGCAAAGGTTAAGCAACATCGACTCAGGCCGGTCTTAGGATGGGTGACCATTTCTTAAGACATCGAGACCCCTCCGTGCCTCGGAGAGCCCGTTAAGCCGTCGGTCCCGGTTGTTATACTAACATCTATGGCAGTCGTTAGGGGTAGTTGGAGCCCTAAATCAAAAATCCGACCGGTCTAACTACAGAACTTCGATATCGCCCATGGGTTGTGAAGGTCAGATGGCAGTCGCTTCATGGAAAATATCGAAGTTCAGCCGAATCGCAGTTAGACTGGAAAGCCGACCCCAGCTGAGTTGGGAAAAGGCTCGGTGAATGAATGATTGAAATCGTGAGTAATATTTTGAGCTTAGATATTATTACACACACATATCACGCCTATATCCCCGAAGGGGTAGGCAGAGGTGCATTACACACCCACAACTTGCCAGTATTTTAAGTCCCACGTAATAGGGGGCAAGCTTATGTCCAAAATCGCTGAAAGAATTTAGTAAAAAGTGGCTATATTGCTATATCGTAATTTTGAAAAAAAAAATTAATTTTTGCGATGAAATGTGGATGAAAGGTAACTAAATCTTACGTGCCAGCCGCTGTGGGACAGCCAATTAAAGTCGTGGGCTTCTCGGACTAGATATTATTAACACTGATAAATGCTATTTTATTGGTTCTTAAATTAAAAAATATTATTAACGTTAAAATATGGAAAATGCATGCATGCCCTGAACATATTATTGCCATTGTGATCTGTAATACAGGTACACACCTTCAACGGACACGCTTCTCACATACTATTATTATAGGTAACGAGTATTATACAACAAATTATGTATTCCTAATTTTTTTTTCTTTTTGATTGTATTATGTAAGTATTTATATATTTTATAAGCAGTGAAGTATGCTAATTTTTTTCTTATATAATTTTACAATATGAATCACAAAAACACTAGTATTTTTTTTTTAGTTCCGCGGCCCAAAGCCGCGGCCGCTCTATCGTCCGTTGCCGGGCGTCTCTGGTTACAGGCAGAACGTATTTCCAGTGGCGCCCTGCGGACTTTGACCACCTCTGTGGTCTCTGCGGAAACTGTAGTATTGGGCTGGACTCGAACGCCGTAAGTCGCGATATTAACACAATGTGATCACAAAATTAGATGTCTTGAGCTAGTGGTGTGTTGGTCAGTTGGTGGAATCTATTAAGTATGTACGTATAGTCGTATCCGCTAATCATAATTTGAAATTCTATTACAAATATCACTCACATGAATTGAAGCCATCTTCAAATCCCAGAAGACTTGGAAATGACAATAAAATTTTGAATTAATATCTGTATTCCGTCGGGAGTGTGCCAGTATAAAATTGTTTACGACTCCGGAAGAAAAAACTGACTCACTTAGACTTTCTGAATTATGAATGAGGGTAGCCCTTGATTTTGTATTCTGCTACCTCCCAGAGGATTGTTATTGAATAATGTTTTGCTCAGTGTTCAGAGACGCACGTTGGAATGAAGAACTTCGGAGTGATTATCTCACTTTTTGTAAGACTTCAATGAACATTATTTATTTGAATGACATCTTTTAAATCGTAGACTATTATTAATCCATGTCGATTATACAGAATAACTAGTGGAAGCCCGCGGCTTCGCACGCGAGAAACAGTTTTATGGTTCCCAATTTCTGCGGGAACACATTCCCGGGATAAAAAGTAGCCTATATTACACTTTATTACATCAGGTATCTGTCAGTGTAAGTCCTGTTAAAATCGGTCCAGCCGTTCCAGAGATTAGCGGGAATAAACAGACAGACAAAAATTTAAAAAATTGCATTTTTTATGTCAGTATCGTGTATGCATTGAGTACGAGTAAAAGGCTGGTAATTTCAAATTACACACAGATTATTTAATTTTATTTACTTGTATGGCTTTCTCTGAAAATTTGATCAATTAGTAATTAGGTGAAAATTTGTAACGTCCGATATTCGTCAGTGCTAATGCTTAGAGGGTTATAATTAAATAATTAATGTAAAAATTCCTATAGGTGATTGGGAAGGTTACTGCAATGTTGCTTGATTCTAAAGCCTCCAATCTCCGATTTAAAACATTGTTCACGAACGTTTCATACCATTATCTATAAAAACGCCAAAAAAATCTCGCTTGTTGTAAGTGAGCCCCTTGATAATTTATGTGTGTTTTTTAATAATTTTTATTACAGCGGCAGCAAAAATACATCTGTGAAAATTTCAGTTGTCTAACTATTGCGGTTCTTGAGCTACAGCCTTTAGTGACAGACGGATGGGCGGACAGCGGAGCCTTAGTAATACCCTTTGGGTACGGAACCCTAAAAATACCGTCAAGCGCTTGGGTGGCCACTTGATTTAAAACCAACAGCTTTCATACCTTAATTTATATACCTACAAATTGTTGCCAATAACGAAACAGACAAGTGACGTCACAAACTCGTGTCAAATACCCAGGAGCTAAGTGATAACTATTACTGTGAGTGCTTTTCTCTGTTACATATAAATCTTGTAGTTTGAATATTTCTGTGCAACAACAAATATATTTATTATTCAGAGTTTTGCGTAATGTTTTATCAATTCCACTTGAAACTATTACCTAGGAATAAATATACCCTCATTTCTAAGGTGTTTACTTCACATTCATGGTGGGGTGCACTCACTGAGTTGTAAATGATAAGTGAGTTAAGCTATACTAGAGCTATAGTATGGACTAGAATATGCTATGGAGCTACAAACAGATGCCTCAATATGTCGAAAGTCTCAATACATCAATATCGCCAGGGCACTCGTTAATCGATGATTTTGCCAATGTCAAGGTAATGTTTGATAGTTCCCAGCACATCACAACAAAAACTAGTTACTCCGAACTAGCTCCCTAAGTAAATGACCATTCCGCTTCGGCCGCCCCCGTAACTATAGGTTCGTAACCACTTGAGAACGAGGAAAAAATGATCCGTGTTCGAAACCAGTTTCGAGAGAAGAAGGTTTTTTCCTTACTCGAAACCCAGTGGTTACAAAAAAACTAATTAATATTGAGGAATCAATGAATAATAAATATTAGGTCTTTACCTACGAAATTGCCGTTTTTTTATGAAAAAAATTACACGTTATTTGTATTAATCGAAGTAATCACCCATGCAATCAATGCATCTTTGTCAATTTATTAGAACGATTGTCTAAAGAGACCAAAGTTACGGATGTCTTCAAGAAGCGCACCAAAAAAGCGGCGAACTACATTGAAATAGATGAAGAAATTGATCATTCAATAATGGAATTAAAAGAGAACAAAATTACAGTAGGACATTGTTTGGAAATAATATCCCCATTTTCATTTTCATTTTAAACTATTCATTTTAACTAAATAATTAATTTCAAATATAATATTACATTCTTCTATAATATGTTTTCCTTTTTATCAATTATCAATATCACAAATAATAAATTCTACACCCCAATTATAACTGTAAGTACCTACCTACTTCCCTCCTACTACAGCTTCCGTGCTGGACAGCACGTCAATTGATTATCAATCGACACCAATGATTTTAAATACAATGGATTTCGGATCATCGCTCAAAAGTGTCCGAACTAAAAGAGAAACAAAACGCTAAAAGAGAAACAATCGCGCGCCAGTCTTGATTTTGACAACTGAACGACAACACGTTGCACAATGCCGTACTGTATTGTAAAAACGTGTAAAAACTACGAAAAAAAAGCAAATTGAAGACGGTGTATCATATTTTCAGTAAATAAGCTTTTGTTTTATTATTTGCAATTTATTATTTCACTTAAAATACAGTATTTCGTCGATAATAAATTAAAAGACAAAAGTAAATATTGCAATCCAGTCCAATACCGAAGTAATTTCGGTGAGTGTGCGGAGGTTTTACATGACCTGATACCCCCTTCCCCTTTCCGTCACCGAACGACTAGGCGCGGGTACCTATCTGTCTCTTTCGAACTCATCCCAAGCTCAGTAAAAAGAAAGAGACCATTTCATTTTCACTGAATAATGTACTAACAAAATGACCATTCAGATTTATTCGGATTACCGATAGCGATAAAACTATTTGGAACAAAGATTATAGTGGAGACGCCTTGGCTCTTTATGTTTTTTTTTTCGTTATATGAACCAACATCTATTTCAGTTTTCCTCGGGATCCAGTACACTGTGCACAATGGAAAAATATTATTGCCCTAGCACGGCGAGAAGAATATTTTGATCCAAAAAATAACAATCTTGTTTGTTCGGCTCATTTTATGGACATAACAAAAAGAGGTCCGATCTTTATGAAACTTGTACAAGAATCCCTTGATTGAATGGAGGAGATAAGCCCAAAAATGTTTTTAATTTTCACAGGGTATCATTGTTTTGTCATAAATATAATTACACATGTCATTTTATTTCGTGTATGTACTGTTATTTTCTTTTTATTTGGATTCTCGGTAATGTATTCCCACGGGAATCGGGGCCGAGATAACTATATATCGCGGGCGGAGTCACGGTGATCAGCTAGTAGCCAATAATTTCGTATCCCAAAAATTAACCATAAGATAAAAATAAATTAATGATGCGCAGTTTTAGCAACTAATTCAGTCACTTGAAACACGGCTATCTTGTAGTAGACGTAGCGACATAGCGTTATGAAAATAGTAATGAAAGCGGAAGAACTTTGACACCCGCAAGAAGTTTGGCATTTATAATATTATAATTAGTTAAATTCATTAATTCCCTTTTTGTTATTCATACACTACAGTTACTTATTATGAAACTGACTCGAAAAAAAAAATCTTTGTCAGTCGTTAATTAGTTTTTCAGCTTATTTCGTCTAACATAAACAAGTAATTACAATTTATAAGATTATGGAATTTATTGTAGTCTTACATTAATTATTACGCCTACGTAGGTACATATCATGGAATCCTTAAAAGACTTTAACAAAATAAACCTACTCCATTGTTTCTATGTTCACGTAGTTCAAGTATAAGCTGCATAAGGTGAATTAGTCAGGCGGACAGATAGAAGCTACGTAATGCGATAAATTAGTGCAAACAAAAGTGAACACTATTCCGTTGAATCAAGGTTTAAATTTTAATATGAAATTTGTTTATATCTATGTATGCCTATGTATAATGTATAGGTCGACTCGGGACATTATTTTCTTGCGATTTGTTCTAGATCCTATGTCCGTTGTATTATAAGGTCTTTGATCGACACACACAAATAATAAAATTCTTTGATCAAAACCGTGGTATCGAGTAAGGAAAAAAGCTTCGTTCTCAACTGGTTACGAACCTGTAGTTACGAGGGCGGCCGAAGCGGACCATTCTGTATTTCGGACTTAGCCTTACCTACAATAATATATCGGCACTCATCGGAATAAATAATGATAATTTGTGTAAAATGGACAGTATAACTGTAAATTGTATGTACGTTTACTACATCCAGTTTAATGCTGGCAGACTGTAGTAGGTATTAAGCACGTGCAACAAGCATTCCCCTCAATGTAGCCAACGTTTACGTAGTGTAAACAGGTGGACACCGTTGAAGCAACGGTTATTGCTATTGTGGTTTGTGGTCCACAGATTGTTTAGATAGACTATTTGAATGACAGTGGAACAGAATTATATGTGCACATATTGAATAGACGGTTTGGATATTGACTGAATCAATTATTTAGCTTTGAATGTCATCGTTAGATTTACAAATGATAAAATTATTTGAACCAGCTTAGGTGCTTACAGGGGAAATGTAAAACATGTAAATGTAAATGCACAACCTAAAGGGACCCAACGCTTCTTGCAGGAGACTTTTGGGTGCAAAGGGGCCCTTCTTACATCTATCGGGCCCCAGCGACCGCACCTGCTAGTGTCGCACCTGCTGATTAACGGACGAGGTTCGTATATTACGGTACCCATGTGGTGGCTTCGGCCCCTACGTGGATACCAGGTGGTACAACAGTGTTGGTCCGGGGGGGTACCACCGTGCAGCTGTGCTAAAGCCCCCCAAGTAACCCAGCCCAGGCTGGGTTGCGTTAGGGGTTCAGCAGCTGCACTGTCGGGCCCAGGGTGATGTATGGTGCGGCAGGCAGGGGTCCAGTGCGGGCGAAGCGGAGTCTAGTGTGGGTGGTGTGGGTCGATTCACCGGCCAGGGAGACCCTGAGCAACAGCGTTGCCGCGGCCGCCCGCAACATAGTCATGGGGCCCGCCTGGGACCAACCACCCCAGGAGGCTGCCCCACATGTTGCGCATAATCCTGATGTGGGGTCGCCGCTCCGGGTGGTAACCGGTGTGGGGTAGCGGCGGCCTTGCATCAGGGGGATTTGGGAGCCCTTCCGACCGGCGGGTCGGCTCCGACCTAGCCACACGGTTCTAGACGAAGCTAGCCTCTGCACTTTGTCACTTACTGCCGCACCAAATGACGCCCTGTCTTCACGCTTCCCTATATCTCATCATGACAGTGCAACAAAGTTATAAACGGTACACAGCGCGCCTCTAGAAACCCCACAAAGTCAATTCCTTTTGAGGTGGAGTTCGCGAATATCCGCGGACTCCATGCGAACCTCGATACCGTCCACCATCACCTAGAGACGGCACGGCCAACAACACGTTTATTTTAAATAGACCTTTGAAGACGTTGGCTCTCAAGATACGGGTACCACACGATCTCCATAGAGGATTCATGTCTCTTAGCCAGAACCACTGAAAGTAGGTATAAGACTAGGTTTGAACCAACGTAGGTTATTACAGGGGGAATGTTCTGACGAATGCTCGGACTTCAGAGACTAGGTCTAGGTACTCAGTGGTATGTAACATCTGTCCTGGCTGCTGCAATTATGGTTTGAATTACAGTGTAGTTATGAATATTCTATACGCCTGGTAACGGCAATAAGCTTACCCCCTCTTACGTGGGATCAACCAAATTACGTACTTACAAAGTGTAGGTTTTTGGTGCACCCTTCGGGATATAAGCGTGATGTATGTCTGTCTATGTTCTAACGAAATTGCTAATGAAATAGAGGGTGTATTCTGCCTAATCCTTATCGAAAATAAAACGTGATTATTTCTATGTATGTCAAAAATTACGCGTCACACAACAATTACCGGCTAGGATATATGAAGTCACTAATGAAAGTTGAGCAAACTAAGAAGTATGTCAAAATCATAGCGAGTGAAAATCTGTAGTCACTACCTACCTCAGTGGGAAAGAGGCGTGGGTACTCGTATGTTAAACTCGTATTCCAATCGAAAGCATGTTTTATTAATTAAATAGCTTAAAATCAAATAAACCTGCATGGGTACCTACTCGTGTGGGTAAAGTCAAATGTTTACATGAAACATAAAGGAGTAAGCCCAATCATGGTTTCGGAGTGTGCAACAATCAAAATATAATTAAAAATACTGTCTTTAATTTTCATAACAACTTTCAAAATACTAAGCCATAACTTCGCCGGAAAAAAATACGTTTAATAATTTGCTATTTACATGACTTGCAAAAATGCAAGATCGTCAATTTCCTTTCGTTATTACAAGTATTGCCAGTAAATACACTAAAATGTAACTCTACCAATTTCCGCGTATTAAATCAGTACACGTACACGAACTGTTTCAAGTTTTCTGTAGTGAAGTGTAGTATAAACTAAAAACAATAGTAAAATAAACTAAAGGTTATTCTGGAGAAGGCTTTTACGGTTAATAAATATAATTATATGTTATTATTATGTAATTAATGATATTTTATTATTAATATCATATTACATATTAAATAGTATATAATGTCTATACATCAATACGTACATTCAATAATTTATATCTATAATTTGTAAAAAAACGTACTTAATTGCGAATCTGTTTATGGCAACATTAAGTGCGATTTCACTTGAGTAACATAACATTAAATGTCAGTTTTTTTTCACTGACGTTGCCGCTCTCGTGATTCTTTTTTCGTTTGTTGTGATTTCAGTGCTTATTTAGATTTTTATAAGTTTTACGTCGAGTCGAGCCTAGTGTTCCTCCGTAGCTATAATAATCAGCAAAAACATCGAGATATATACTCTTTATTTATTGTGTGAACGATGGCGGATAATCGACTACGGTGTATCAACTGTTTCATGAGACTATCACACCAGCGCCGGCGTCTATTACAAGACGCGACTGCATTCATGACAAATATTCTTCGTGTCTGGATATCACCAACACCGGTAAGTAATATCTATTTATCATGTTATAATTATTTTGTAAAATACAAAAGTAATCATATATAAAAACAAGCAACAATATAATCTTGTCATGTGAAGAATATAATCTTGTTTCACAGTACCTACCTATTATGTTTTAGAATATTATTTTACATGGATTAGCAATCCGATATTGAAATGGTTGTTTATTTTTGCGGGCCTCTCCTGAAGATAACCTATGCTTTGAATGCTTTGAGATACTACAACAAGTACCTGAAGGAGAGACTATACCACCTCCAATGTTTGGACATAGAAGTGTATGCTTAGGTTGTGGTATGTCCATTCTAAGATCTCGCACTCATCTTGTGCACCCTAACTGTCCTGAAAGAAGTGTTATAGTTCAACAAACACTACCCCATTTGGTTAGTATTATATTTTCCTATTTTATTTAGAGGTTCTTAAGTAGTAAAGAATAGCCTCTGCTAGTTAACTAAAAAGCTATTTGTGTCTAAGGAAACCATACCAAAATAAGACTAACAACAACAGTCTTATTAGGTATATTAATATATTATTACCTGACTGCTAAAGAAAGGAGGGTAATGTTGTTTGACAGTATGTATGTATATCCATTGATATCCATCTATCATAATTGTCCATCAGGCTGAATGAATTTTGATGAAAGAGGTCTCTAATGAACGGTATTTGTCTCCAAGTGTCATAGAGTAGTAGGTACATAAAAACAGTCCTGTCTTTTTATTTGTAAATTATGTTTGTTTTATTTCATAAATGATAATGCAAGTGCATTATTTTCAGGTAGGCCGCATTACTAGAGTTTGTGTGGCATGTTGGACAACTGCTAGGAGACATCTTCAAAGGCAAATTCATCAGGACTATCCTAGATTTGTTGGAAACATGGAAGTTGATGTATCTCCACAAATACCTGAACCTCCTCCAATGCCACCTGTTGTGTTACAACCTCAACAGCAAGAATCGGTGAAGATAGTATCACAAACTCATAAACGTGCATTATCGTCACTGTATTTTTCCTCAATGCGAAAATGTTGAACGGTTATTGGTACCAGCTGCAGTAAAGCAAAACTTACTTCGGCATTATAGATTTTATGTCCCACCTTCTGCTCGGATATGCAGATACCATTTGCAAAATGACTGCTGGGATCAGTTAGATTCAAATTATAGAGATTTTACGGCAACTCAGGTTGACCAAATGTTTCGAATGATGGAGAGATCGAGTCTGGAGTCTCTGGACTTTAGCAATATAAGTGCAATGCCACCAAATCTCTGCCACTATTGGCTAGGACTCACATCA
This sequence comes from Nudaria mundana, assembly GCA_963556515.1. Classification (NCBI taxonomy): domain Eukaryota; kingdom Metazoa; phylum Arthropoda; class Insecta; order Lepidoptera; family Erebidae; genus Nudaria; species Nudaria mundana. The sequence goes on along the minus strand of OY748303.1, from coordinate 2,838,432 downwards.
GCGCAATTCCATGATCTTTTAAGAGAAATGAGCAATCTTCACAACGAAGTACCTTCTGCTAGTATCGCTCTATCCATTTATTTAGTGAAATTGCGTACTGGTGATAGCAACGAAAGGCTGTGCAGTCTATTTCAATTACCCCGTAGCACTCTGGAAAGGTATATGTCGAAGGCTAGAGATTGCATGGCACAACAGCTGGTTCCCTTATATCTAGGTCTCAATCATATGACAATAGCAGAAGTAGCTTTAAGGAATAAAATAATTCCTGAGGGTTTATTTGGATATCCTCATCTGGATAGTGAAATCAAGCCTGCCATTGTCATATGTGATGCTACATATGTGTATGTGCAAAGTAGCAGCAATTATTTATTTCAGAAAAACACCTACAGTTTGCAGAAACACCAGAATTTGGTAAAGCCATTTATGATAGTCTGTTGTGATGGTTACATTTTAGACTGCTTAGGTCCTTATAAAGCCACAATCAATGATGCTACAATTATGAGCAATGAGTTTCGCGAGATCACTGGTGCTATGAGAAGTTATTTTCGAGAGGGAGATGTTTTCATCCTTGATAGGGGATTTAGAGATGAAGTTCCATTATTGAGAGAATATGGTTATAAAGCCCATATGCCTGAGTTTTTGTCTGAGGGTGAACACCAGCTGACCACATTACAGGCTAATAAGTCACGATGTGTCACAATGTGGAGATGGGTCGTTGAGGTTGTCAATGGTCGTCTCAAACGTGACTTTAAATTATTTCGGCAAGACTATTTTAATACAGCTGCTAAACATTTGATGATAGATTTCAGAAATGGATGTGCGCTAACCAATAAATTCCATCCTCTCATTGAAGACCAACCGGAAGCATCTGAGTATGTTGCCATTGCAAGACAACGACTAAATATGGAAAATATTCTTGCAAATATAGTTCGTGAAGAAAATCTAAACAGGCGTCGAGCTACGTTTATAACAATTAATGCTCACCACCCACATTTAGAAGGGTTTCCAAGACTCACCATATCTGATTTAAAAAAACTTGCATTGGGGACATACCAGATCAAACAAGCTCGTTCATATTATGGTGAACATGTGAGAGCTAATGGTACTTACATACATACCATATAATGGACATCCCTCTTATTCTAGGTACAAATCATTATTTATTGAGGGGAAGAATGAAGTCCAGGCATATTGGAGGCAGGACATACCACACTTATTTATTAATAAGCCGTAGCTATAAATATGTTGCCAACACTGTTTCTGCAATTACAGGTTATTGCTGCAGCTGTTTAGTAGGTAACAAGACCGTCGGCTGTTGTGCCCATGTTATGGCAATAACTTGGTATCTGGGTTGGGGTAGACACAATGATGTGTTTGCTCCAGCAAGTTATTTAGATAATATTTTTGATGAGTTTTCATATGAAAATGAATGAAATAAAAGAATTGAAATTATGTTATACTTATTTGCTTTATTTACATTGTATGTAGGTAGGTACCTTACTCGATAGACATCTGTATTACTAGATTGACTGCTCTACTGATTAAATAATAACAAAAATCGGGTAAGTTACATCGCTCTCATTCATGACCCAATAAAGTCCGACACTTTCCCTCGCCATACCATAGAAAACGCAATATGTAGGCAATTATTAAACGCCCAGCTCGTGATAAACATAACCTAATTTTGTGAAATTCATATGCTTTTTTCTCGAATGTCCGGCGAGTTGGATTGATTATGTTTGTTGTTATAGAATATACATTAAAAACTCCTCCGAATGACGTAAATTTCACTTGTGCACAACGACTTTTGTTTGGAAACCAATCCCCATACTTTTGTGGGCATACTCCTTTATCAGTTTTGTTCTGAAACGATATAATTATTTTGAAATACCGCACACAGCAAAAGCACAGATTACGGAAAATGTAAAAGTAAATATTTCATAATAATTCAAGGAATAATGTAAATAAATATTTTTGGACGTTCTCACGTAACGTCATCTAGCCCAAATTAAGCTAATAACATATAAGTAAGCTTGTGCTATAGAATTTAGACAACTGATAAGAATGGTCATTGATTTTCTATTGATGCCTGGTTACGGCTATAGGCTCTTTGGGATCAAACTACAAGCAAAAATAATGTGGGTGTGTATACTGTCAATAACTTCTTTACCGCCGGGCGCCACTGGAAATACGTTCTGCTTGTAACCAGAGACGCCCGGCAATGGACGTTAGAGCGGCCGCGGCCTTGGGCCAGGAATTAAAAAAAAAACTTCTTCAAGTTTGTACTTCTCAAAATGCCTAAACGGGTGGGATAACTAGGTATTAGAACACTCGTAGGATACTTTAAAGAAAACCTCGTCAAGGCTCGTTTCTTTATAACCTACTCGTATTCTAATACCCCTCTTTATGTAACAGTTTTATAAACGACTATTATTATTGTATTGTTGTAATTTAAAGGGTTAAAGCAATGAGTTGGCTTAAGCTATTCCTTCTTAAAATATTAAGAAAGAAATTATAAACAGATCCCAAAAACTGATGTCATCCGCAGGACTCGAACCCACGTCCTTTCCTAACAGGGGGAATGCTCTGACCACTGAGCTACGATGACCAATACCGACAACATCGAAGTTTTGCTTCATATCATATTCATAATTTTTACATCGCGCTAAGGTAGGACTATTATTAGTTTAATAATAAGACTCACGATTGAAATCCGTTAAGAAATATTTGAGTGAAACGTAGTTAAATAGTGACTAAGGCTTTGGTTATAATTTTTGGTGATGTGAGTTCCACTTAAACCTCCTAACACAGGAACTTTTAGCTTATCCGGAGGGTTCAAGAGAATGTTCAGGAATTTACTAAACTATGTTTCTGAATAGAACTTTAGTTTGTAAACTATTTATATAATCTATCTCTTTCTCTCTCGCAGGTATTGTACGTATACATATAATCACGCATATATCCCCAGAGGGTCAGCAAAGGAGTATTACATACACACTAAGCCAATTGTTTTGTTTTTTTGTGTAGGGCAACCCCTCCTGGGTTGGAAAAAAAGTCTCGATGGATGATTTCTTTAAATGCGAGTTGAACTCGCGCAGGAAGGGATTCTTTTTTTATGTCATATCGCCAAATTGACGCCGCCCGCCTGATGGAAAGCCGTTGCGACGTCTGGCGATTGTAGGCGACTCTCACAGTACGCAATATGTACTATTAAGAGTGGCCCTCAGCTTGGCAACCTAGTGATGTGCCTCTTCACGCTCCGCTTGAAGAACCCTGGGTTGTAAGTAGGAGGAAATAGGTACCCGGGCAGGGCGTTCCAGGCCTCGATCGTTCTACAGAAGAACGATCTTTTGAAACGTTCAGTTCTGGCTAAGATTCTATCTACAGTATACGGGTGGCATCTCTGCCCAGCACGTGTTGTACGGGATCTAAAAGAAGAGGGTGGAATACCACTTCGTACCATTATCTAAAAAGCTATGATATGGGAGCCCCCTTAAACATTTATTTTATCTTATCTTCATATTTTAGTGTTTGTTTTTATCACAGCATCATATGTGAAAATTTCAACTGTCTAGCTATTACGGTTCATAAGATAGGTACAGCCTGATGAGTGGAGTAAGACGGATGGACAATGGAGTCTTAATATTAAGGGCACTTTTTACCCTTTGGGTACGCGTCCCTAATAATAAATACTAAACTGAATGCCATAAAGAATAATGTTGTAATTTATCTACATTAGAATCATAACTATAAGAACTAAATTTTCCAAACGTAGTTCCGTACAATCTACGCATAATGTACCTGATTTATATATTGAAGGGACGTTTTTATGAGCCCTCTGCGTACAAGCACAGGTAAACTTTCAACTGTTAAGAAAATATTTTAGCTGTCATAGATTTTACTTGGAATTTTTAGTTGTATGCCGAAGAAGAAAGAATGTTAATTTATTTTTATAACCGACGAGAAAACAGGGCGGGTGGGGGCGGTCGATCGCACGCAGTTTTTTTGCGTTTTTCTCGAAAACTATAAGACCTAGAAAAACAAATGATACGTCTAAAGATAGGTATTTAGACAGGCTATATTGTGACGTAATAAAAATATGCTGCATAAAGGTTATGCTCTTACATAATTTTACACACACTATACTACACTATTATCTGTTTTGTGCTTATGGTTTGACAATATTATGCGTATTTTCTAAATTCGAATTTCAAAAAAATATATGTTTTTTTTAATGTTTGATACTTCATATCTTTGGACTGGGTCAACATAGTTTTTTTTAATTGGAAGCTATTACTTCCCAAGTCATCCCATTTCAATTTGGTCCCATTCCGACAACTATTTGGTCACATTTTAGTAGTTTGAAGTTAGTTGCTGTGTCAATTTTTGACGTGTATTTTTTGAGGGATACAACACAAGTACCACTTTAAAATAATATCATAATTAATACTCACACACACATATCACGCCCATATCCCCGAAGGGGTAGACTGAGGCGCATTACACTCAAACTAACTAAAGGCACTAAGTCCGCCATTTAACGCGTTTGTGCATGAAGTTTAAATAAATAAATAAAATAAACACCCACAACTTGCCAGTACTTTCAGAATAGGGGGCAAGCCTATTGCCGTCACCGGGCACTCTAGAAAGTGGGTTATGTCCAAAATGGCTGAGTTAATGTAATAAAATAACAAAACACACACAAGTGTTCATAACTATTTTTTTTTATCGTGAGGATTTTTTGTTTCGGGGAGGAAGTCATAGGAGGAGGAACAAACACCTTTTTTTTTCATTTTAAACCTAAAGTAATATAGATACACACAAGCAAAATTATTGCTGAAATTGACGTAGTAATCGCTTCTGACTACCCTTTTGGGGTATAGGTCACACTATAAGTTTTGTGTGACTTAAAAAAACAACATGTTAAAACCAAAATATTATGTTTATAGCTTTTCAAAATACTCTCCTTTACATTTTAAACATTTTTTCATGCGATCGAACCATTTATTAAAACAGGAGAACCACAGATCTGAAGGCATGTTTTCTACGTGCTGATTGAACGCTATCACTGCCTCTTCGGAGTTGGTAAAAGTGAAACCTCTCATCAAATCTTTGATTTTGGGGAAAATACAGAAATCACATGGTGCTAGGTCGGGGCTATGCGCAGGATGGGTGACGAGTTGTACTTTTTCGGAAGCTAAATATGATTTTGTTTTGTTGGCCGTGTGTGAAGAAGCGTTGACATGATGTAGGAGAACGCGGCTTTTGGGTCGTCTTTCGCGAACTTTTTCTAACACCCTGGGTAAACAAATGGTAGAATACCACTCGGCATTAACACTTTTTTGATCTTCAAGTGGAATTGTACAGATGGGACCCGTAGCTGAGAAAAAAAACGCGATCATTTTTTTACCAACGTTTCTCGCCTGCCTCACTTTTGTTGGCTTGCTCTCATTTTCAAATTCACAAGATTGCTGTTTTTTTTCGGGTCCAAAACAATAAATCCACGTTAAGTCTCCTGTGACAATGTCATAAACAGCATTAGGATGTCCGTGGTCGTACGTCAGTAGCATCTGTGAGAACCATTCCACGCGAGCCCGCTTCTGCTCCGCTGTCAGTTCATGAGGGATCCAACGACAATAAAGTTTCCGAACTTTCAATTCTTCGTGTAAAATTTTCTGGATTTGACTCATACCAATCCCCAGTGGTCCTCGAATTGTCTTATAGGTAATCTGCGGGTTTTCTTCAAATAACTGCTTAACAGTAGCCACATTATTTTCGTTGACGGCAGTTGAAGGCCGCCCTTCACGAAATTCGTCATGTAAAGAAACTCGACCTCTCAAATTCAGCAAACCGTCGCCTCACGGTGCTCAAACAAGGTGCTTTTCTCCCAAAAGCATTTTGAAGACGAGCGGCACAGTCTTGCGGAGAGAGGGAATTTTTAAAATGATAAAAAATCATCGCATTAAAATCTTATCGACTTAATTCCATTTTCGTTGCATACGTAGAACTATGTGTGATAAAAAACAATTGACAAATGATTTCCCGCCAATTGTTTTTTTTATGTTAGGAAAAAAATATAACATTCGAAATTCAAATAGTTCCGATTAGCTAGAAGTGCAAAACTTTTAGTGTGCCCCATGTAGTATGTCTCTATGAATGTGTTATACTGTACTAGTCATGTATTTCTTTGACTACGTTTCATATGACACAAATTGGTTTCGTTTGAGCAAGTGAGAATTCTAGTGCAACTGATATTCAAGTATTGGAAATATTTGAATTCAATTTCCAATTTCACTAATGAAATTGTGAACAATTTGTTTTTAAATAACTGTTTTCCTGCCGGGAAATGCCGGGCTCACAGCGTAGTTATAACGATTTCATGTCCATCCAAAGGTTACCTGTAAGAGATCGCTATTTAGTGATAAGGCCGCCATTTGTACATCTTCTTAAGTATTTTGATTTCCCATGTATATTTGTATTGGTGTACAATAAAGTTTATTGTATTGTAAAATATGTACTTTGTTTGTTTTATAATGTATGGATAAAGCTCAAAACTCACTGATCCTTCACATACGACGTACTTATGCCACGCGACGTGGGAAACAGCGACACACTGGTCCTACGTTTTACGACGTTTACATTTTCTACGCGCTATGACACTTTAAACGTGTGTGACAGCGTCGTACGCGTGGGATAGCATGGGAACACGCGAAGCTGGCGCGGTGACGCGTAAGACAGCGTGGTGAAGACCAGTATGTTCGTTACCATACAAATTGTATGTGAAGGACGAGTTTGACCGTGCCTTTACGGTTCCACGGTAAGGAGTGAACAAAATAACCAGAAAAAACATAGGAGAATAACTTCAAACAAAATCTCTAAAATAAACGGTCCCTCGATATATTTTGATTTCTTTGAACCACGATTTAGGCAATCGACAAACCCCCTGAAATACTAAAATGACTGACCAATCACTGAAAATTTGAATGCGCCTATACAAGTTTGTACTTACATAGTGTATCTTAACTCGGAAAAACACTACGTGTATAAATAGATTTTACGATGTGAAAATTGTATATAATCTCATTTTGAAAAATAGTCAGTTGAAGCTTAAGATCTGAGAAGTATTCTGCCGCAGGATTTTTTTGAATTCGATCAAAACTTGCCGAGATAAAAAAATTTGAATTTGACCATTTTTGCGCTTTAAAATGGTTGTAACTTCTTTAAAACGCATTTTTTCAAATAAAACACGAGAGTAAAAGTGTCTTATTTTGCTCGTTTTACCCTTAGAAATCATTTTCAAATTTAAAAACCAACTTTTTATCAGTTAACAAATTAATTTGTTCATAACAATTAATAGCCGGTACAAATTTTGTTTTCTTAACAATTGACTCTTTTTGGTCCAAGATTTACAAAAAGTACGAACTTATAGGCGCATTCACATTTTTAGTGATTGGTCAGTCATTTTCATTTCTACGGACTTTTTCGGGGGTTTGCCGCTTGCCTAATTACTATTTCGAAATAATGGTTGGTTCAAATGTCAATGTACGTCTCTGATTGGCTAGCAACGCATAGCAACTGGCGCATTATAGGCGAATTGACAGGCCGGCTACAAGAACCGAAATACTCACCTTCTTCGCGGCAAGATTTGCCTAGCAACAGCTAGATCTGCGTTGGGTCATATTCGAGCGCGAGAAATGCTTGTATTTTTTTCCGTTCACAGGTTCTAAGTAAATTACAATAGAGTGAGCACAACACGATCTTACAGGATTATAGAAGACAAGTAGACACACGTGACTCTCGTGAACTATTTATCTCATTTCGGATAGTGACGTGATAATATATTTTATTTCCAAAGTAGGCATTACATTTTTAACTTATATACTCGTATCTATCTCGCCAAACTGCAGACGCAGTTTGTTGGCAAGCTTGCACTCCTTAACTATTATTACAATTAATATGAGACAGACGGACATTACAAAACATTAAGGGTTTCGAGATTTTTACTAAGGAACCCTAAAAAGTAGATTAAAACCTATTCATCCAGCTGTTCATACGTGAGAAACAACCGAACTTACAGTTTCATAACATATTATGCGAACGAATTTTACCACTTTAATTAGGTTTCAACTTGAACTAGTTCCGCTCAAATTGGGGCGTTTAACCAACCAAAAAACATACTCTTTAGCTTTATAATATTATTATCTATAGATAGAGAGAATAGGTTGTTATACAAGATTAGTCTAGTCTAGATAAACACAAGGATTGAACTCAGAATCACGCTCCCCGCGTATAATCTGTACGAATTAGTTCGGTAGTTATCGATCTCTACAGAAAGTACTGTAAAAAAAAATAAAGATCTCGTTGGCCGAACTCACCTGTCAATGGTGCACCTGCCGATCAACGGACTGGTTTCTAACAAACAGTAAGTTTCCGATTAGTTGCAACAAGCTTTCCCTATTACGTGGGAAGAAAAAAATATTGGTAAACTGTGGGTATATGATGTGCCTCTGCCTACCCCTGACAACAGGTGTAATTATATGTTTATAACAATAAAAAAGAAAAGTTACTAAAACATTCTAAGTTGCCTTAGCATAAAGCGCTCCGCCGGGCGCCACTGAAAATACGTTCTGCTTGTAACCAGAGACGCCCGGCAACGGAAGTTAGAGGGGCCGCGGAATTTAAAAAAAAGCATAAAGCGCTTTGTTAGCAGATATCTATACCAGCGATTTATATACAGGCACCACTGGAAATACCTTCTACGTCCGTACCAGAGACGCCCGGCAACTAAGTGAGAGCGGCTTACGCCTTGGGAGGCGGACTTAAAAAAAAAAGCGATATATATATACTATAGCGAATAGGCTCCGTAACTACAGATCCGATTTTGAAAATTCTTTTACTGATATGTAGCTACATTATTTTTATCCCAATAATAATTATATATATAAATAAATAAATAAATAAATATTTTTGAACATTCTCATACAACGTCATCTAGACCAAATTAAGCTAATATAAGCTTGTGTTATGGGATCTAGACGACTGATAAACATACTTATATATTTCTAAATACATATATATTATACATAGAAGGCATCCGAACCTCCGAAACAAATATTTGTGGATCACACAAATATTTGATTCGACCCGGAATCGAACCTGGGACCTTAGGAGCGGCAGTTGCATACTCATACCACTGCGCCACCGAGGTAGTCAACTAAGTCATCAACGTAAGTTGATGAACTTTATTAAATAAATAAATACATAAACACGTGTCATGAATTACGACAGACTGTATCCAAAAGCTTGTTACTATTATAAATAACTAGTGGTCGCCGCGACTTCGTCCGCGTGGTAATTTGGATTTTTTCCCGTTTGTCGCACCGCGTAATACTCGTATTGTGAACAATTAACACAATATATTTATAAATTGTAGCATATGTGTTATTCTGATGTATAAGCTATATTATTGTAAAGTTTCATTAAAATCCACTCAGTAGTTTTTACGTGAAAGAGTAACAAACATCCATCCATCCATCCATACATACATACTTACATACTCACAAACTTACGCGTTTATAATATTAAGTAGGATCTTACCAGTCGGCAATGACGCGAATGATTTTTTAAACGATATTTTGTAGAGTGATTATTTTAGTGTATATGTATATTGTAATTCTTATTGTGAAAATTACAATATACATAATTATATACTAAAAATATTTATATTATAAAATATCGTTTAAAAAATCCTCCGCGTCATTGCCGACTAAGAAGGTTCCCAGAATGCTGGCTGCGTTGCCACGTTGGATGGCGATACTAATTCTTTGGGCCAGAAAAAAGCCAGCCTTCTGGTCCTGAGAAGCAACGATTAAGCGTTTAGCAATGTCTCTATAAAGGCGGCGAGCGCTCGGACCCCATGACCCTGGGGTGATGACCCCAGGTCCGAGTGCTCGCCGCCGCTTTATATGTTTGTATGAGATACTGGTGTCTCAACCCCAAACGGCTCAAATATGTAATCACCTCCTAGGTTAGCATATTTACGCCGTTTGAGGCCTTCAGTCGATTATCATACATACATATATAAATGTTCTTCCTTTCTACACATTCATTATATTATCAGGCCTGTTTTCCTGAAGAGGTAAACAGAATAGTATTATTTGCCTCCGTTTCGTTAGTAACTTAGCTAACCGGGCGCTTTTATGATTGTCAGAGTTCCATTCGTTGATCGGCAGGTGCACTACTTACAGGTGAGGTAGGCTTCGCTCCCCGACGCGGGACGTGTTGAACAAAATATACAAATAATTAAAAAAAACGATTTTGAATTACCGCAATGGGACCAAATAATTGTCGGAATGGAACCAAATTTAAATCAGACCACACGTGAAGCTCTAACTTTTAATTTAAAAAAAAAAATATTGGTTCACTCGGAATTAAGAACTTTCTCCTTTTTTTTTAACGTTAGTTAGTTAGTTATAAACGTTTTGACTACTGTTCAATGCTACAATTCAAAATACATAACAATTAAGTCGAGTATAATATAAAATATGTAACGGAACACTTTGATATTATTGTAAAAATATATCTGCAATCTCTTAAAGATTTAAGGAAAAGAAACTAAATATGTTTTGAAGTCATCTACTTGTTCTTAAAATCAAAGGAAAGTGTTTTATAAAAATAGCCCCCAAGGTTCTTTAACACGTAATTTATAAAGTACATCCAAATTCATCTCCCGTACACCGTAAAACAGCGAGAGAAAAAATACCGCCAATCTGCTTAGTACCTACATCACAGTTTTTATAAGTAATTTATACAAGCCATCATAAAATCCTGCCTGCTCCAACAAAATATACGTATATGGCATACATCCTCACATTTTCATAGTAAATAATTCTCTTATTTACCTCAAAAGAAGATTTTATTCGCAAATACACAGCACTAGTTCACAAATCACATCACTATGTATATTGTAATCTGTAGTATAAACACAAATTATACACTGAATTATAAATTATACACTGATAACACCCGTAATGTATTTTATAACTGAAACATGCTACGAGAATGCTCCGTAGCGTGTAGCACCGGCTACGCGTGGTTTGGGACTGGCGTAGACCCCACCCCGCGCTACCTCTACGTCCTGTAGGCGCTACGAGAATTGCTCCGGGCTTATTTCTTTTGATATTTCTTTTATAAAATATAAATATTGCTAGTAGAAATATAATGTATATTATAAAATATTAATGTTAGAATTTAGAACATTACTTAGTTAGGTTCATAGTTGATTGAACACACTGATTAAATACTAACAAGCTTTTGGATACAGTCCATCGTAATTCATGACACGTGTTTATAAATTTATTTATTTAACTAGCTGTTGCCAGCAGCTCCGCCTGCGTGTTATAGTTTTCTTGATCACCAGTTACTGATTTATTATGTATAGCTGTTGCCCGCAGCTCCGCCTGCGTGGTACTTTAGATCGACATAACTTTTTTATTTATGAACCGATTGAAATAAAACAAACCTTAAATGTTAATTTGTATAAACCACAACGCATTACTAAAAACCGCATTCAAATCGGTTAAGCCGTTTCTGAGATTAGCGTGTTCAAACATTCAGACAAACAGACAAAAATTCTAAAAACCATTGTTTTGGGTACTATTGCGTTCACAAAGCCCCCCTACAACAGTTTCTCTATTATATCTTCGATGTGCAGACATCGACCACTTACAATTTTATTATATGTATTGATAAAGTTCACCAACAGTCATTTACATCAATATAAGTACACGGTTATCATAAAACGTAAGCATATTACAATGCATTGACTACTTACAGATAAACACCGCTTGTAAATATTAATCACAATTTTTATAACAAAGTAAAAAGTGTCAGTAGTAATATCAAGTGTGTTTAGGAAGATAAAATATAAAAACGAATGCTTCATACGCCGTATTGAAGTAGGTATTTTTATTTTATTTAGGTGCAGAAAACACAATACAATCAATGTAAAAATAATTCTTAAAATAATACAGATCTGTTCTGGATTGTATCATAACTAATTCATGCACACAGCTAAAACAATATCATAAAAGCAAGAAACACACCAGATTTGTAGAAGTTAAATAACTATAGAACAGGAAAAAAAAGCATAATATGTAGGTACATTAATGTTGTGTTAATTTACATTTAAGTTTGATATGCTATGGAGGATGTTCTTCAGGATATGAGTAAATCTGTTAAAGTTAGGATCAAATATGTCTAGGAGTCCGTTCCCCCTTGCCCTACTGCGAAAAGGTATCTATCATGTACGCGGACTATCGCGCATAAAACAAACATGTCAAACATTGAAAAATGAATAAGAAGGAACATTTAAATAAAATAAAGACAAAACCTAAACATAAGGTAAATAATTGCGACCTGCCCTCACTGCAGTCCCAGGTTCGATTCCGGGTCGAATCAGATTTTTGTTTTGCCGAAATTTCGGAGACTTGTAGCCACATCCCGATAAATCCAACAATAATGTGAAAGACCATGATAGTTTTATCATATCCTATCCTACTAATATTATAAACGCGAAAGTTTGTGAGTATGTATGTACTCGTATGTATGTATGGATGGATGGATGTTTGTTACTCTTTCACGTAAAAACTACTGAATGGATTTTAATGAAACTACAATAATATAGCTTATACATCAGAATAACACATAGGCGACTATTTATAAAGATATTGTGTGAATTGTTCAAAATATGACGCGGCGGAAAAAATCGAAATTTGCCACGCGGACGAAGTCGCGGGCGACCACTAGTAATATATAAGTACGTTTATCATTCGTCTAGATCCCGTAGCACTAGCTTATATTAGTATAATTTGGGCTAGATGACGTCGACTTTATTTATTTATTTATAATTTAAAACTTAACAATGTAACCTATCAAGTGGTGGCTAAGGTAAATTCCTGAGAAATGAATGTCGAATTGACGGTTCAACCCATTCAATGAATTGCAGATTCTAACATAAGTAAACCTGGGGAAATGGACGAAATGGCCCGCAAGAGTCGCGGGTGGATCGTCCGTCCGGCTGCCGGCGTCCCCGTTGGAAATAATAATAATTGGAAATAATAACATAAGTAAACCTTAGTATGAGTTCCAGTTATGCAGGTTTTATTATCCAGGTTTCACTTATACAGGTCATACTATATATACTATAAAGCTTGTGCTATAGGATCTAGACAACTGATAAACATACTTATATATTTCTAAATACATACATATTATACATAGAAAACACCCAAACTCCGAAACAAACATTTGTGGATCACACAAATATTTGATTCGACCCGGGGACTACCGACCACGTCACCGAAGCAGTCACCATGGGACCGGAATGGGAACAAATTGAACTTGGGAACTAGGAGCCTTCATTTATTAAAAAAAATCAAAATCGGTTCCTCCAGTCCAGAAATATAAAAAATTAGGTAACAACCGACTTCCAAAATAGAAGGAGGTTCTCAATTCGACTGTCTGCTTTCCTTTTCTTTTTTTATGTTTGTCCGAGACGCCCAGGACTTTAATTGACTGTACCACAGCGGCTGGCACGTAAGATTTTGTTGCTTTTCATCAGCATTTCATCGCAAGGCAACGGGTTTCAAATTTTTTTTTCAAAATTACAATATAGCTGCTACTTTTTATTAAATTCATTCAGCCATTTTGGACATAACACATTATAAATGTGCCCGGTGACATTTCAATTTGGTCCCATTCCTACAATTATTTGGTTTCATTTCAGTTTGGTCCCATTCCTACAATTATTTGGTCCCATTTCGATAATTTGAAGTCGGTTGTTGTGTATTTTCTATATAGGTACTTTGAACTTCGAAACAAACATTTGCAAGTGATCGAACCCAGAACCTCCAGCTGGTTTTTCGTCCAACCGAGTACGAGACTACGCCCCGAAGGCAGTCTTGGTGCCACCACTATGCATTGAACTCAACCTAACTGAAAGTTGTCCATACCCTAACTAACAACCATTTGCCATTCCTCATGTTACACTTCTCCAACTCTTAGCGTAGTAACTCATTACAGGGTTCAACTAAAGTTAAGCGATTTGATTTGATGACGGTCCCCTAAGGCAGTTCGAGTTTCATGTAACTTATCTACCGATGTCATAACCAGTGTTCGTGGTACAGCTTTTGTTGATTATAATGATGAATAACGCCTTCAAGAAGGTAGGCAGAGGAGCATAACACACCAAAAAAAAAACAAAAAAAAGCTGACCTGGCGAACTTCGTAACGCATTTTTTTTATAAGAACTGTCGTAGCCAATGTAAATAGGGGCTTTAAAAAATAGGGATTTGTAATAGAAGAGTAAAAATTTAGGGTTGTATGATTTTTTTAATGCCACAAAAGAAATGTTAGGAGTGGACAACCCTTATTACTTATGGGTATGAAAAATAGATACTTAGTAGACTATTCTCAAACCTACTGAATATGCATATAAAATTTTATAAAAATCGGTCGAGCCGTTTCGGAGGAGTATGGTAACAAACATTGTGTCACGAGAATTTTATATATAAGATATTTATATTTAACTGCTTCGGTGGCGTGGTCGGTAGTGCATCAGCTTATGACTCCGGAGTCTCTGGTTCGATCCCCGGGTCGAATCAAATATTTTGTGTGATCCACAAATGTTTGTTTCGGAGTTTGGGTGTTTTCTATGTATATTCTGTATCTATATATAGAAATGGGGAATGTCTCCCTTAGCTCTCGAGAACTGCTTATGCTCCAATGATGGTTGACCCCTCTATGGATAGCGCTCGATCTGGAGGCAAGCCAAAAAATCGAAAATTTGACCTAGCCCTAAAGGGACAAAAGTTATAGGCCAAAACCTACGGCGTGGTGAGGCGCGAAGCACTGCGCAAGACACCGTACTAGTTCTAAATAAAACAGCTTTTTACTAAATGCATCATAATAAACATTCATTCATTCTTAAAAAAAATCCATTTCTTAAGACTCCGCTGTCCGTCTGTCAACATAACAACAATTACTAAAAACAAAAATAAAATTTTTGTTTTTAGACCCTGGAACCCTTCGTGCGTGAGCCCGACTCGCCCTTGTCAGTCAGTCTGTTTGCTCCGGCTGATCTCTGAAGCGTCTGGGCTGATATAGGTAACTAACTTAGAATACTTTTATTCCGGGAATGTGTATGATTTGATCTATTTCTCGATAAAGGTGCCATCGTTTACAAAACAAAAACAGTCATAAATTCCTAAGCAATAACTGTTAGTATTACTATCTCTTTTTGGCACAAAGTACTCACGATTATAACCTTGATGGTGCAAGTTAAAAGTGGAAGCGATTATACCTGTTCATTATTTACTACATGTTGCCAGCGGCTCTATCTACGTAAATTGTTTTGGTCCATTAACATTATTACTGGGGCCTAATTCTCTGCATAAAATATTATTATAAATGTATGAAAAATAAAAGTCATCTTTTATTTTATACACTTTCGTTAGGTATGCATTTTTGAATTAGAAACAGATACTTTAATTTTATTTATTTGTTTTTTTTTAAATTGGTTTTGCCAAATTGACACCGCCCGCCTGGTGGTAAGTCGTGACGACGTCTAACGATTGTGGGCCACTCTCACAGCACACAATACTATAAAGAGTGGCCCTCAACTTGACGACCTACTGATGTGCCTTTTCACGCTCCGCTTAAAGAACCCAGGGTTATATGTGGAAGGAAATAGGTGCACAGGCACAGCCTTCCAGGCCACTATCGCTTGGCAGAGAAACGAACGTTTAAAACATTTGGTTTTCGCGAACATGCTATCCACAGTGTGGGAGTGGCATCTCTAACTGGCACGCGTTGTTCGGGATCGGAAGGAAGAGGGTGGGATCAGATTGAAGAGCACTCGCCGTGGTAAATACGGTAGAATGCGACCAAGGAAGCTATTGTTCGGCGCTTCCCTCCGGACCTCCGGACAATCTATAATACGGATAGCCCGTCGCTGCATAGCGTCGAGAGCGTCCAGCAAATACTTCCCGGAGCCGTCCCAGAGGTGAGAGCAGTATTCAACGCAGGGTCTAATCTGCGTCTTGTACAGCAAACACCTCTAGTGCGGTGTAAAGAATCGCTTTACCTTATTCAGTATTCCTAGTTTCCGCGAAGCTAGCCCTATACATCTTTCGATGTAGTTTTTATTATTGAGCTCTCGACGAACATCTATGCCAAGGATGTCAAGGTTGTCCGTCATTGGTAATAATGCATTCTGAAGAGCGGGTAGGGGAAGGAAAAGGGATTTCTTCGCTGTAAATGCACACGCCTGTGTTTTGCGGGCATTGAACTCGACCAGGTTCTCGGTACCCCATTGAGAGATACAGTCGAAGTTCCTGTCGAGATCAGCCACGAGTTGTTGTCTATCCTCCTCAATCTCCGAACGCCCCGCCGCCGGACGGGCCCAGTAGCTCCCGTGCAATGTGCTGTCATCTGCATAACAATGAATGTTCCCGAGGGATAGCATATCATTGATATGCAGAAGGAAGAGAGTTGGTGACAGCACGGACCCCTGCGGCACCCCGGCATTCACTTGCAAAAAGCGAGAAGCCTGGCCATCGCAGAGGACCCGCATTCGGCGTTCGTTCAAAAAGCTGGCCATCCAGCTGCACAGTTGAGGAGGTAGACTCTATTGAAGGCTTTGGCGATGTCCTGGCTAATCGCCAAGCACTCGCCGTGCCTTTCCATAGCCTCACCCCAGACATGCGTTACGAATGCCAGAAGATCACCCGTTGATCGTTTTGGCCTGAAGCCGTATTGCCGATCATTTATTAGCGAGTGATCTTCGAGGTATCGCATGAGCTGCTTGTTGATGATCAGCTCAAACACCTTGCAGATGACTGATGATATGGGTCGATAGTTGCCTGGATCAGACCGATCGCCTTTCTTGGGGATCGGTTGTACGTTCGCTTCCTTTCATATCTCCGGCACGATTCCTGTGGAGTAAGACAGGCAGTACAGACGAGTTAGTACAGGAGACAACTCAGCTGCGCATTTCCGTAGTACCACCGCCGGAATGCCGTCAGGGCCACTGGCTTTCCGCGTGTCGAGTGATCGCAGCACTGCCCGTACATCGCATTGCATGAGTACAATATCAGGCATAGTGTGGCCACAGTTGGCGATGGCTGGGGGCTGCAGGCCACGGTCGTCGACCCGGGAATTAGCCGCAAAGAGGTCTGCGAGCATATCCGCTTTCTCTTGGGCTTTGTGAGCCAGTGTTCCATCTGGGTAACGCAGCGGTGGCAGCAAGGGCTGACAAAAGTTAGATTGTACGGCTTTGGCCAGTTGCCAGTATCCACGGCTGCCCGTGCGTCAGCAGTAGATCCAGCAGAGCGGGTGCGTGATCTGACCTGTCTGGAATCCGGGTGATCCCGCATACCCACATGATCAGTCCTGAGGGACCCCAGCCATTCAATGTGATGGCCATTGAAGTCCCCCAGAAACACTAAGTCAGCGTTCGGAAACCGCACTTGCGCATCATCAGCCGTCTCGCTGAGGTACTGGAAGAGCTTTGTTGTCTCAGAATCCCCTGTGTGGGAACGGTAGACGCACACATAGATCTGGCTCATAAAGCCATGGTCCACGTGCAGCCAAATTTTATCTCGAAATTGTTCCTCGATGACATAACCGGGGTAACACAGGTAAGACGTATCGTCAGAGCGGCGTATTTGTATCTCCGTGAGGAACATCAACGTGCCGTCTCAAGGTGATGGTGGACGGCATCGAGGTTCGCATGGAGTCAACGGATGTTGGTGAACTCCACCTCGAAAGGTGAAGTTGTTGGGTTTCCTGGGGCCGCTGTGAAACGTTTAAGTTTATGTTGCACTGCCATTATGGATATGAAGAAGGGGCGTGAAGACAGGGCAACATTTGGTGCAGCAGTAAGTGACAAAGCGCGGGGGCTAGCTTCATCTAGAACCGTGTGATTAGGTCGGAGCCGACCCGCCGGACGGAAGGGCTCCTAAACCCCCCTGATGCAAGGCTGCTGCTACCCCATACCAGTTACCACCTGGAGCGGCGATCCCTCATCAGGATTATGCGCAACATGTGGGGCAGCCTCCTGGGGTGGTTGGTCCCAGGCGGGCCCAATAACTGTGTTGCGGGCGGCCGTGGCAACGCCCTTGCTAAGGGTCTCCATGGCCGGCGAATCGACCCACACCACCCACACTAGACTCCGCTTCACCCCCACTGGTCCCATGCCTGCTGCATCATACATCGCCTCGGGCCCGGCGGTGCAGCTGCTGACCCTTAACCCAACCCAGCATATGCTGGGTTACTTGGGGGGCTTTAGCACAGCTGCACGGTGGTACCCCCACGGACCAACACTGTTGTACCACCTGGTACCCACGTAGGGGCCGAAGCCACTCCATGGGTACCGTAAATTAACGAACCTCGTCCGTTGATCAGCAGGTGCGCTACTAGCAGGTGAGGTCGCTGGGGCCCTAAAGATGTTGGTAGAGCCCCTTTGCACCCATTTGTTTAGTCAAAGTCCCTAGTAACGGCACCTAGTCCGCTAGATCGTGCTTACCTATCCTTGTTATATAAGCGTGTTGATATAAGCGTGATTAATACTCGAAAAGTTAAGTCGTAACATTTGTATTGATTTGAAGAACTCCTGTTGCCATAACTGCTGTGATCCAGATAATCGTTTATTGATAAATAAATAAATAAATAATAAGTAAAAAACATTTTTTTTTCTCTTACACATAAATGTTGTTACATGAATGAAACTTAATCTAGATGTACATTGGAAGGTTTAGACTATGTGAGAGATTGGCATCGGTACTATTATAGAAGATCTGTATGACAGATTGCCATGGTGTACTTTCGCACTAACGTTCTAATCGCATTTCGGTACTTAAGGGCTCGTTTGGACTTCAAAATACAGTATGACAGTCAACTCTTTTCCCTTCGACCATACACCCAAGCTACTATCTAACGCAAGCGCAGTGGTGCTCACTTCAGAACCCAATAAAAACCTGACTTGCGTGTTCTCCATTTCATACTTCATTACAAATACTCGTAATATTCTTCTCACATCGACGTTTTATTCACATTACAAAGTATCGACAAGTTTATAGTGCACTCAGTTAACTTGATACTTGGTTACGAGCTGTTGGTCTATGAGGAGTAGCTGTACTATAATTAACTTTATGGTTTTAGTAGGGGTTGATGTTCTAGAGGTTGTCAAATAAATGTATTGAGTATTGAGTAAGGTGAAGGCTATCGTTTTCTAGGGCCTGGGGTTATACTTTCAAGAGCGTACCTGGAATGCCAAAAGGCGTTGAGGCGTAAAACATCTATATTCCGAGAGGGCAGACAGAGACGCATTACACACCTACATTTTGCTAGGAGTTTTATTGATGCCACGTAATAGGATGTATAGTTGTTAAAATATTTATTGATCGATGAAGTCCTCATTTTTTTGTTGATAAAATAGATATTCTTTATTATTTTAAATAGGTAGTAGTTTAATTAGGTCGGCATGCCCATAAAGTATGACATTGACAGGTATAACTGTACTATTTAGAAATTCAGAACTTCATAGGCGTGATTTTACTAACAACTGATCGATCAAGAGATAATTTCACTATAGGTAAGAATATTGCCGTAACCGGTAATTGTAATTCAAATCTAAACTCTAACAGCCAGGATCCATGTTACATAATATAATATCTGCAGTCTGGGCAAAAACAAGATCATCATCCACCGAGCCTTTTCCCAACTCAGTTGGGGTCGGCTTTCCAGTCTAACTGTGATTCGGCTGAACTTCGATATTTTCCGTGAAGCGACTGCCATCTGACCTCCACAACCCATGGGCGATATCGAACTTCTGTAGTTAGACCGGTCGGATTTTTGATTTAGGGCTCCAACTACCCCTAACGACTGCCATAGATGTTTGTATGACAACCGGGACCGACGGCTTAACGTGCTCTCCGAGACACGGAGGGTTCTCAATGTCTTAAGAAATGGTCACCCATCCTAAGACCGGCCTGAGTCGATGTTGCTTAACCTTTGCAATGTGTTAATATTGTTGGTTGCCACTAGACCACGAGCCCCTCCTGGGCAAAAACAATATTGAATTGAAAACAGCCTAAATCAATACATATATAATAAAGTTTAAAGTGGTCGATGTCTGTACATCGAAGATAGAGAAACTGTTGCTTTATGAACGCAATAGAACCCAAAACAATGGTTTTTAGAATTTTAGTCTGTTTGTCTGAATGTTTGAACACGCTAATCTCAGAAACGGCTGAACCGATTTTAATGAAGTTTTCAGTAAAGCGTTGTGGTTTATTCAACTTAACATTTAAGGTTTGTTTTATTTCAATCGGTTCATAAATAAAAAAGTTATGTCGATCTAAAGTAACACACAGGCGGAGCAGCGGGCAACATCTATACATAATAAATCAGTAACTGGTGATCAAGAAAACTATAACACGCAGGAGGAGCTGCAGGCAACAACTAGTTCTAAATAAAACAAAACACAATCCTCATAAACCTTAGACAAATTTGGTTTCATTCATAATAGGAATCACAGACTAATCAACCTCCTTGTCTCATTCGAAACTAAATGTAAATCACAACAGCCAGCAAACAACGGCTTCAAAGCAAAAAAAAGGTTCCAGGCTCGACCAATCTATAGCACCCGCTTGTCCTCTGAATTTTTAACGAACGCCTCTTCTAAGCAAATTGAAAAAAAAACCTGCCAAGCGTAAATTTTGTTGAGATTTTCATGTTCGCAGAAACTTTTGTTTTCTTCTAGTCTTTTTTCATTGTGTCTTTTGAAGTTTGGCAAACAAATTGTGTCTAATTTGATAAATTACGAGTACCCTGTTGTTGTTTTTTTTTTGCAGGTTAATAAGTTCGTTTATGTGTTTACATTTAACAATTGTGTTGTTTTTTAATTATGGTTAATTTGCTTTGGGATAAGTTGTTTTAAAGTTAAATTTAATTTTGAAGTGTTTTGTGCCTACATTTTATGTTACAAAAGTTTTCCAGGTTTTTTATAAAAGAGTCTATTTAAGAGTGCTCGGTTGGAAGAGATTCTATTAAGCGGTATGTAATCTCTGTCTTGGGTGTTGGAAATTTGGTTTAAATTACACAGTGATTATGGATTTTCGTCGATAGCTTCTCTCTAGTATGTGGACCAATAAAATTACAGACAATGTGTTGGTGTGTACTGTACCTCTGCCTACTCCTTCGGGATATAAGCATGATGAGATGTTTGTAGGCTATTTAAGTTGGTGCCTCGTAGGAAAAGGCTTACGTGGTACAAAAGAATGACTTTCGAAACGTGAACTTACCTATAGTATTTATTATATTATCATATTATCACGCCTACATTCCCGAGGGGTAGGCAGTGGTGCTTTACACACCGAAATTTTACCAGTAATTTGGTCCCACGTCATAGGGGGCAAGCCTCTTGCTGTTCCCGGACACTTTAAAAATTAATATCCACCCTGTAATTCTTAACAAAACGCCATATATTTATGTTACATACCACTTATAAAATCTCTACTCTCTACTCTACCTATGACCACGGCCCGGTTGCCAAGGCACGGCAACGTCAGGCCACATGCAAGGTAAAATACGCGATATTAAGTCCCTCAATGATAAATAATATAATTAGTTCGGAACGCGGTATTCTAAAAACAATTTTACCTATAGAAACTTCTGTCTGGTCTCTCCGAAATCTTAGAGGCCCAAGCCAACCTTACCTGGTCTAACTGCTGAACAACGGACGAGGCCCTGTTAAATATAAAAGTGCCCGGCTAGCAGCATTAAATTCGCCACCTATAACGTGAAACCAGTGAAGTTGGCTGGCGAAAAACGGGTCAATAGTTTGCTTCTGCTTACCTCTTGGAGAAAACAGGCATGATGAACTAATAGCGAGAGAACTCAACATAAATGAAATTCTAAGTGGTCGGTAGTAAAGTATATTACCACTATTTTCAACCGACTTCCAAAAAAGGAGGTCCTTAATTCGACTGTGTTTTTTTATGTTTGTTAGGTACCTCATATCTTCGGACTGGGTGAACGGATTTTGAAATTTTTGATTGGTAGCTACTACTTCCCAAGTGGTCCCATTTCAATTTGGTCCCATTCCGACAACGATTTGGTCCCATTTCGGTAGTTTGAAGTCAGTTGCTGTGTCTTGACGTGTATTTTTTTCGTACACGAATATCTTATGTGAATATCATAGTACGTCTCAAAAATTGACACAATCTGAATTATTTATAGCTTCTTTGTCTCGTATTAAACGGGTATTTATCCTAAAGCTGTTCAGCAAACGAGCTCATAAATAAAACATAGGTATTTTATATTTTTAAGAGATGAATATCTTAATCTTAAATCAGTAAAAACAAAATATAGATTTTTATGAACATTCAGTCATGTTATAGTTATCGAACACGATTATTTAAAAAAATACTAATTTAAGTGTTAAACATGTACGTGGGCCAAACTTATTGATTAACTGCAAGCTCATTTTTCATAATTAGCTTTATTTTAACGAGACCTACCCCTATTTCAAAAAAAAATCTCAGATCATGTAACTAACAGTCAAAATATTCAGAACAAAACGGTAAGGTTCCATTAATTCGTATAGAGCTGCAAATTGGTGCAGGTCTTAAGAACACCAGTATTTTCATTGGTCCACAAGCACATCTTCGCAGCATCAACGCAGTCATCTCTAAGCAAAAGGCACCTTTAGTCTAGATTTCTTCCCTTACTTGGTGGAAGCAACAAAGTTACTGTCGAAGCTTGGACATAGACAGACATAGACACTTCGATGAAATAAGTAGACATACATCACGTTTATATCCCGAAGGGGTAGACAGAGGTGCATTACTCACCCACACTTTGCCAGTAATTTTGGTGGTCTCACGTAAAGCCAAGCCAATCCTATTGCTGTCACCGGGTACAATAATATGCATTAGAAAATCAGTTAATCAATCAAATTTTATAATAAGAAACCTAAGTTAGGGTGATAATAGTGCCGGGCGCCACTGGAAATACCTGCTTGTAACCAGAGACGCCCGGCAACGGACGTTAGAGCAGCCGCGGGATAAAAAAAAAAAAGTGTGATAATAGTGATGAAAAAAGTCTTAAGTCTTGTTCTCCAGCTGCAACAAATAACTGGGGTATTGTTTAAAAAAATCCTGTACCATACGTCAAACTCGAACTATCGACTGAATGAAACTCGATAGCCATCAAATTAAAAGCTATCAATCAACCAAACGGTCCGGTCCGGTCCGGCTCACTTGTCCGGTGACAATCTGGTATATCAGATCCGGGGATAAATCCTTCTAAATTGTGACCGTTCATACTTTTGACGTTTCCATCTGGGAGGAAATTTGTTACGAAGTGGGTTAACAAGCTTTCTGCGAATTCGGTCTCATGTCACTTTCATGAGCAACGACATTTGTCTGTTACGGACAAATTTACGGATAAGCACATTTATAAATAAGTAGAACACTTTTTAGAGTCTACAAACAAAATCACATCTCTCCTGAAGGTGTAAGCAGAGGCAAATAGGAGGCATTTCTGTCAGAACGGGTGTAAGTAAAGGAATCTAACAAAGATCTTATCTTACCTGCCGTTTAACAGATGAGGTTCTGACAAACATAGAAGTTCCCGATAAGCGGCGCATGACCTATTAAGTGAACTAACATAATTATTGGCGAAAAGTGGGCGTTAATCATGCCTTTACCTGCTCCTTCTGAAAACACGTGTGATTTTTCAGAACGCCGTCGTACATTAAAATAGGTGCAGAACCTAGCTCTTGTAAGTTATTTAGTCATAAAATCAAGATTGATGACTGTTTCGGTGGCGAAATCGCATAAACGTACGACCTGCTTGAAACTGCTACCCCAGAGTTCTCGGGTTCGATCCCCGGGTCGCGTCCCGTTTTTTACGGTCTGTAAATATTTTTTCGAGGTTTTTCTATGTATATATTTACAAGTATATAAATAATCTTGTACGAGTTATCTCTTAACATAAGCTCTGCTTAACTTGATAATCGATAAAAAACAAGTAAGCAAAGAATCACTAGTGATTCTGAGAATAGACTTCTATAGGTACTTAAACACGCATCTAAAAATATAATTTTTGAACCGGATGTCGAATGTTAAAAAACCGGAAGTTGAGCTAGTTTCTAAACCGGAAGTGCTAGAGCTCCAATTTTTTAGCATGGTTCCAGTTATCGTATGTTCTGAGTCAATATACGTAGTTGGTTTTTCTATATCGTTTACCGTTTGACCGCTAGAGGGTGTTAACAGACGGCCAGACGGACAGGGTCAAATTATAAGACTTCTTTTTTTTTGCTTAAGCAAAGTATAGAAGTCTAAAATTGACTGCTTCTGTGGTGTGGTCGGTAGTGTATCCGCTTTCGAGTCTCGGGTCTCGGCTCGGGACAAACTTTGTGTTGACACCTACGTTTGTACCGAAGTCTTTTTTTTTTTTTCTTTTTATGAAAAATAGGCTTACGTTTGGCCTCAATCTCGCTTGATGGAAGGCCTACGATGGTACACGTTTGCCTAGAAGGTGTCTGTTCACTTTGACCTTAAAGATATCACAAGCTCTGCTTAGTTTGAGACTAGATGGCGTTGTGTGAATTGTCCCAACATATAAAACAATTATATTGTCCTAATATATTTATTTGTTTTCTTACAAACCTTAGCACACCATTCGTCTAGCAGCAGAGACTAAGAAAGAGTACTACGTAAGCAGTAGGTACTAAAAAGTTGTACCCTATTCGTATATCCCAGTTAGAATCTATCATAAACTCATATAGCTCACACAAGAGCACTACATGATTTCACAGGACATAAGCATCGATCAATCTGCAGCTCGAGTGACAGGCATCTATCATGATTAGCTGGATTGACGAGCGAGCGGATATATTTGGATTTTGTAGTGTTCAAATCAATTATGATCAACCTGACAACAAAGACGGTTTTTGTTTTTATACGTATCTCCTGAAAGGGGTACTTTATGTCAGTAATATAATTGACCGAGCGAGCGAAGCGTCTACATTTCGAGATTGGACAATTTTGCTTTCGTCCGTCTGTATGTGTGTATGTGTGTTCCGAGCTAGCAGCCACAGTTTTTATCCGATCTTCACGAAACTTCGTACAAGTGTTTCTTGAGTTATTACAATTTTTTCAACGTGAGCTTTTTTGGATTGGAGAAAAAGTAGGGTAAATATGTTCAAATAACGTTTTAATAGTTGATGGTTTCGATTGTGTGTAATACATGCTAACAAAAAACACTTGTACACGGTTTCACTTATTTAATATACAGGATTTAACCTGACCGGTTTCGCTTTATAGTATTATCAAAGGTTGTTGTTCACTTTACATATTTATTAAACATATATTTTACTACACTGTCTAACATATCTTCAAGCCATTGTTGAACTAAATTCTTAAAATATATGTGGGTAGACACAAATAAAATTTAAGAGGCAGTGTAAGAAATTTACCCTGAAAATGGGGATATTCACTCCTTCGTAAATTAATTATATTATGCAAATAAATATTGACCGCGTACAATATGGCGTTATCATTATTGTACGTACATATTATTGTATAATATTGAGTAAGTAGATTTCAAACGAGCGTGTGCCTTGCGTCGTGAACGTATGAGTGTTGTGTCCTCGTATGCGCAAGTGCCGCGGTGAGCCTAACGGTCTCCGACGACGGTCGATGTCTAGCGGAGACGCCCGAACAGATGCCTCATCAGAATTTTCGACTATTTCTAAAATCTAAACTAAAATACAATTGTCTTGTCTTTTAAGGACAAAACACATCACATAATCACGTCTTTATCCCCAATGGGATCGACAGAGGCGGTCATTTCACCCACATGTCGCCAGTCATTATATTATACACATAGAAAGAAAGTTATTGCCGTTTCCTGGCACTTACTCTTGTCAGGCTCACAGTGCAGGTGAGGATATCTTGGGCCCTGAAAATGTACAAACAAACAGACGATTCCAGATTCCCACGGGATCACATTCCCGGAATAAAAAGCAGCATATGTCATAACATAAATACATAATCTGCGAAAATTTCAACTCTCTAACTGTACACGAGATACAGCCTGGTGACAGACAGCCATATACGGATGGACGGACGGACAGCGGAGTCTTAGTTATAGGGAAAAACTACTCCACAAAGATTTATTTCAATCGGAACCAGTAGTTTCTAAGATTTGTACGTTCAACCCTTAGATCAAAAATACCTAGATTACCGATCAGTGCTTTAAAAACGGCACCACTTCACCTCGGTCATTGCACACTTGGGCGTGGAGGGTACGCTCCCTCTCCATCTCGGCCGCCTCCTTCGCGAGCATTACTTGCTCGCAGAAGGACACGGCTTAGTTCCACCTACTCCTGCTGGAGACCATGGCTTGAAGCATGGTCTCCAGCGAGAGGGTATCCACGCCCAGACCCACTACGAGGTCCCGGCGCTGACTCGCCCACGCAGAGCACTCCACCAACGTGTGGAGTGCGGTGTCGTTGTCGGAAACCTCGCAGTGTTGACACCGGGGTGTGACCTCACGATGGATGCAAAACAGATAGCTACCGAAGCATCCATGCCCGGTAACGATCTGCGTCGCACGATACGTGAGGTCACCATGCTGCCTTTGCAGCCAATCGTCCATGATCGGTCTCACCGCCTCGATGATGGTGGTACCCCACCTGGGTTGCTCAAGTCGCACCCTCCATGACTCCATGAGATCCTGGTGGAGTTGGGACCGCTGGTCCTCGATTTCTCGAGACGTAGGCCTGTGGTCCCGCTCCAGCGCCTCCAGGGCTCTCGCTTCCAGGTCCCATGGAGGGGTCCCGGCTAGGAGACATGCAGCCTCTCCGGAGATTGTGCGGTACCCTCTTATTGTTTTGACGGCCAAGGTCCTCAACGGTCTATTAAGGAGCGTTGAGTTGTTGGCCGTCAACCACGCCGCCCATACATTGATGCGCCTGTATTAATTATTACAAATTATTTATATGTCAACCATCAATGTACAATCTTGTTCATTTTATAGATGGTATTTGTAATAATTACCTATATAGTATTCGAGTGCCAAGATTCCGCGTTGTATTTATACTGAATCCAATATCTATCCTATATTTTTTAAATACAATATCTATCCAGTATTTTTGATCTAAGGTTTGACCAAACAATTTCTTCTGCGTTATAATATTAATAAAGACTAGACGATGCCCGTGGCTGGGCCCACGTGGACTTGTTTCCTAGTTCCTTATCCCCAAGGGAAAACCTTTTCCAGTACAATAAGTAGTACTGTAAGTACTGTCACATACAGTATACAGTATACTATGTAAAAGTCCCGAAATCCTTAAACAAACAGACAGACTAAAATACAGATATGTAAGTACCGTACAAGTGCCGTGCCTCGGAGAGCACGTTAAGCCGTCGGTCCCGGTTTAGTCCATTGAAATGTTACATGAGCTTTGAATTTTTTAGAGGACGCAATTTTATTTTTGGGACATGTGTGTCAATAGAAGCTTAACCCCAAGTTTGTGGGGTCACCACCCTTGTCCCCCGGCCGCCATCTTGGAATAAGGGGTGAAAACACTTTTTCGCGATATCTCGGAAACTATGCGTCTTACAAAAAATTTGTCAAAACATAATTTGTAGCCAATTGTTTTATCTACACGACGACTAGACACATGTCCCAAAAATAAAATTGTGTCCTCTAAAAAATGCAATATTCGGTCCTTAAATTGTAACATTTCAATGGACTAGTTGTCGTACGAACATCTATCAGTCGTTTGGGGTAATTGGAGCCCTAAATCAAAAATCCGACCAGTCCAACTACAGAACTTCGATATCGCCCAGGTTTTGTGGAGGTCAGATGGCAGTCGCTTCACGGAAAATATCGAAGTTCAGCCGAATCGCAGTTAGACTGGAAAGCCGACCCCAACTGAGTTGGGAAAAGGCTCGGTGAATGATGATGTAAGTACGGTATAATAAACTCGTACTTTTACTTGCATTTAGTCAATACTGGTAATGAGGGATTACAAACAGACACCTCAATTTTATTTGTGTAGATATACACAGTCAAACACATACATACTTAAGTCGTATAGTATTTCTCTCGTTGTAACATTTGAGGCTGTTCACTAGATTTCCTTAACTTCAAATACAGCATAAAATATTTATTGGAAATGTCTTAAACACGCGACACACCCGACCGAGGCATTTTCTACTATCGACTAGTAATTTTTGCCTGTGTTGTTATGTTGTGCCGGAGAATGTGGTAACTGACCTTTTTATTTATTTATTTTAATATTTATTTTTTGAACGCAAGTAATATATACCTACTACATGGACACATAAGGATGAAAGACGCTGCCTGGATAATTACAGACGTAGTTTAGCAAAACTTCCGAAATGACTGGGTTAAGAACAGGTTTGTAGGAGTTGCGGGATGTGTCCACTGCTGTGACGCTAACAAAAAATACTGGTTTACCGGAACCTCTACATAGTTCTAGCTGGATGCTAGCAACAAATTTTACCTTTTTACAAATTTTTTTTTTAGTGATATGTGTCTGTCTGATTTGATTGTTTATTTGTTTGTTTGAAGAGAATAGGCTCCGTAACTAATTATCCGATTTTGAAAATTCTTTCACTGATTTATAGCTACATTATCCCTAAGGTTCACGAAGTTTGTTAAGTTCCTCACGTTGTAGGGGTGTCTTATCATCATAGACTCTTACCTCCTTTCTGGCCTTAGTCTTGTTTTTGAGAATCCAGACGGCATCCTCCCGAGTCTTGAGGACCACCTTCATAGGCGGAGGCTTCAGGTTGTTGGGATCGCGACGGCCCAAATGCTGCACGACTAACACTGTTTTTGAGTATTCGCTACTGTTTATGTCACATTATATTTGCTTGACGGTATTTTCGTCATACAACTTTCGGTCTGTGCCCAAATCGGATTCGCTTTTCCTAACACCCATAAGTATAATGTTTAGAGAGACGAGAGTTTAGAGAGAAGCATATGCTACTTTTTATTCCGGTGATGTGTTCCCCGGTGATGTGAACCGGGAACGAGAAACCTATATCACGCGGATAAAAATTGACACAGAAACCGACTTCAAACTACCGAAATGGGGTCAATTAGTTGTCGAAACGGGATTAAATTAAAATTGAACCACTTGGCAAGTAGTAGATTCCAATTAAAAATAATATCAAACTCTTTTCACCCAGTCCGAAGATATGAGGAAACAAACATTAAAAAAAACAAACCGTCGAATTAAGAACCTCCTCCTTTTTTGGAAGTCTGTTGAAAAACAGATAATTCTATTTAAGAATAAAATTTAGTCAGCGAAAAAATGCCAGTTACTAATTCCAATAGTTTACCAATCGCGTTGAATGTACCCACGCGAACAAAGCAGTTTGTTAGTGCAGTACTTTTGACTTACACCGCGTCGCCTCTCAAAACGTCGAGTGCTTTTTCATTTCCGCCGGCTAGAGGGCGTTGGCGTCACTACTGTTTATTTTATTTTCGCTAATGCCCTCCCGCTCAGTGGTATACAATTAAATTGTTTTTGGTAGCTATTATTTTTTGTTCACGGTACGAAATGAAATACTGTTAATGAATTATGTTTGTTTATAATATTCGTTGGTGTTAACCAATTTTGCTTTTTTTTTATTTATTAACTAGTGAACGCCAGTGGCTTCGTCAGCTTCCATTGTACCACAGGAACCACTCTATCCATTGGTGAAAAGCGCATCAAAATCCGTTTGCATAGTTTTAAAGATCTAAGCATACATACAGACGGAAGCTACTTTGTTTTATAATGTATACTAGCGGACAAAACGGCTTCGCTCGCTTGACAAGTTATATACACAAAAACCTTCCTCGAGATCCACTCTATTCAATGGTGAAAAACCGCATTAAAATCCGTTGCGTAGTTTTAAAGATCTAAGCATAGGTATATACGGACGGACGCGACTTTGCTTTATAATATGTAGTGAGAGTAAAGTGATGATTTACTAACGTGTGCCCTCGGCTTCACACGTGTGGGTTTTGTCCCTTGCGTTTTGACGAGGTTTGATTTCGATTCCCTCCAACACACTACTAGTAACAATTCCGCGAACGAAGTCGGCAGTGTTGCTAGTCTATATTTCTATACTACTATTATAAAGAGGAAAGATTTGTATGTTTGTAATGAATAAACTCAAAAACTACTGTGCCGATTTCCAAAAATTCTTTCACCATTGGAAAGCTACATTCACCCTGACTAACATAGGCTACTTTTTATCCTGGTAATGTGTTCCCATGGGAACCGGGAACGAGTAAACTAAATCACGCGGGCGGAGCTGCGGCGGTCAGCTAGTTCTGAATAAAGTGATACGAAAACGAAGAAAGATCCCTTTGTCAGAGGTCATGAGCACATGTGCGCTATGTCGTTGTAATTTGATCACAGATATAGATGTGTATGTACTAGATATGGCCAGATGAGGTACGCTTTTACCCAACTGTGTCAGCAAGGGAAATGTTTTTGCGTATGTATGTATGTACCTATGTAAGTATGTGTGAATATCTGGTGAAGTGCAGTAGGTTTTTTATTCTTTACTTATTATAATTAATCGTGCTCATTTTATTTTCACTTATTGCTTTGTACACATACTATAATCTCATCTATATCAAAGGGGATGTAGGGGTGCACCCTATTTGGGTATGTATTGCAATACATACCTAATATATAAGCTTAAGGAGAATATACACACTTCATACTCACATTTTGTCAGTAGTTTTACCAACCCCTCAAAATAGAGGACAAATAATCATTACCGGTCACCATACACTTCTTTTTTACTAGTTATTTTAGTCAGAATAAAAAAAAATCACAAATCACTATATACGTCCTGCATCGTTCCTGGTGCAAAGGTGCTCATGATGAAGGTGCCCAGGAAAGACCCAGAGCGAGTGTCACCGGACCTCTCTCTAAGTCTACGTCCTAACTCCGTGACAAAGCTCTTGGCTTCGGAGCCCAACAGCCCAAGGTCTCCACCGCTAAGGGCACAAATAAATAACGTAATATAACAATAGAAAATCCATAAACATTCTGTAATCCAAACCTAATATCTAACAACTAGGACCAATGTTACATACCTTCAACCTCTACAGTCTGTTCAAACCTTTTTACTTAAGTTTACTAATAATGAGAATTGTGAAGTTAATTTATAAGTAAACAACAGTTAATATATAAATAATCCATAAATATTTCTGAACATTCTCACACAACGTCATCTAGCCCAAATTAAGTTAAAATAAGCTTGTGCTATGGAATCTAGTCGACTGATAAACACACTTATATATAAAACAATGGTAAGTAAAATGTTTTTAAGAAAAAACCTTTTAAATTTATATAATAGCATTAATTTTTCGCAGAATCAAAAGGACAACAAAACTTCGACAATTGTTTCGCCTCTAAACGAGGCATTATCAAGACTGTCTCAGAGAGAACAGCAGAGAGACAGTCTTGATAATGCCTCGTTTAATAATTTGATGACGACCCGGAATCGAACCTGGGGCGGCAGTCGCATACTCATACCACTGCGCCACCGAGGTAGTCAAATCGTTTGCGTTGTTAAAAAACGTTTGCATTTACCAGTGTTTTACAAAGTGTTCTGCGCTATCCTATATCGGTTAACTATTTAACAGTGACTTTGGTTCAGCTTTTACCTTGTATTGTGAGTTGTAGAATATAAACACTATCTATATATAGAAATGGTGTATGTAATTTTTTTTTTGTTTCAAAGCAATGAGTTTGCTTAAACTATTCTTTAAATATTAAGAAAGAAATTATAAATAAATCACAAAAACTGATGTCATCGGCGGGACTCGAACCCACGGCCTTTCCCTAACAGGGGGAGTGCTCTGACCAACTGAGCTACGATGACCACTACCGACGACATCGAATTTTTGCTTCATATCATATTCATAATTTCTACATCGCGCTATTAAGGTTAGCGTTGGATCCACCTACCGCAGTTCTACCGAACTAACGGTACCAGTGTATCGTGTTACAACGATATTTAAACACTGAATTTTTAGATGAATCCTTACCAAATCCATATATATGTTTTTTTGTTTCAAAGCAATGTTCTGTGTCTGTGAGTTCTTTCAGTGCTTACCGGAAGCGCTCGGTAATGGACGTAGATGAGGAAGCGACCTAGAGACGCGAATTAAAAAAAAACCTTAAGATTTATAAATATTGTTATTATTATTTATTTCCTTATTTCAGTTGCCACATCTAGTAAAGTATTTTCCACATCTGCCGGGACGATTCATGGCTCCTATTATTTCTTACGCGCTGATAGTACCGCCATCAATTTTCGATGAGCCTGTAGAAACAACCCTCGACATTATTTGAGAATTATAATCACAATTGATTTTCAATGTTGTATTAAGGATGGCAATATTGCAATTATTATACCTGGAGGTATTCTAATTTTATGTTATAATTTTATTATTAAATTGTTTGAAAGTAGGTAATTATACAATGAAAAGATGCTTCTACACTGGATTATAAAATCGTATCGGTTGGTTTTGCAAACGGTAAGTTCCTTACACCTACCACAAAGGAGATGTTTCATTTTTGGACTATGTACACTATATAAATTAAAGCAAAAAAATCATCTAAGCGATTCAAAATATATTACTTTAATTTACCTGTTGTAAAAAGACGTAAAAAATCATTTTCGATTAACAATAACAAACTTTTATATAATATTAACTTTCAATTTTGATAGTCGGCGCCATTCACAGAGTAAAATACATTGAAACGAATTATTTAATTGAAAATCACTTTCTACGTGAAAACAACGTTATTTTACATTATTAATGTCAAACTGTTAAACCAGGGCTTTTACATTTCCTAGAGTAATATTTAAAGTAAACCGTTAACTCAGTCACGGAAGCGTCAGTGTACAAACCTCTTTAGACTTTGGCAACACGTTTCACTCTACTTCAAAATTAATTAATATGTAATAAAGTTTTATTATAATACAGTTATATGTTTAGCTATCTATATTACACAAATTAACAATAAAAAGGATCAATTTTAATAAAATAGAGGAAATTTATAACCTAACAAGATTGTGTATGACTCAGAATTACTTTCAGTTCAACAACAGTTTTTTTCTACAGAGGAATGGTTTGGCTATGGGGTCGCCACTCAGTCCTTTAATAGCTGAAATATTTATGGATGCATTCGAGACTAACCACATAGTTGGGAACGTTCATGTCTTGTACTATTTTAGATATGTGGATGATATTATTATATGTTGGACAGGAACAAAACGTCAGCTCAGTGTCCTTGTCTCCAAGTTGAACTCAGTACACCCTAGAATTGATTTTTCACTAGAGTTGGAGTCAGATTCCACTCTCAAATTCTTGGACCTTTCAATTACTAGAAGGAACGGTGTTCATGAGTTCCGTATCTATAGGAAACCAACAGTTACAGACACAGTTATTCCTTACTCATCCAATCATCCATGGCAACATAAAATGGCAGCTTTCCACAGCTTACTGAGCAGGTTACTGGCGGTACCGTTGAGCCCACAGGCATTTGGTGAAGAATTGTCCATCATTTGCTACATAGCACAAAGTAATGGCTATGACGTAGGAATGGTTCACTCATTATTAAATAAAAAACGTAGAAAGGCTAGTTTTCATTTATTATATCCGATTCAAGATCCACCTAGGAAGTACACGGCCTGTTTGCCGTTCGTGGGTCCCGTCTCGTTGAGTATAGCTAAGATCATGAGGGAAAGTAGTATATTTGTTGCTTTTAGAACTCAGAATGCCTTGAGGGAGCTGTGTAATGGCAAGGATTCGGTGTCGGTCTCACGCAGATCAGGTGTTTATTTGTTGAGTTGTGATGAATGTGGTTTGAAGTATGTGGGACAGACTGGCAGGTCCTTCGATATTAGATATAAGGAACATAGAGCGGCGTCCCGCAATGGTTGTCCTGAAAGGTCCCTCTTCGCGAAGCATCTTCTTGACACTGGTCATTCCTTGAACAATAGTAACACTTTTAAAGTTTTACTGTTATGTGAGAAAGGGTTCAAGTTAAGTGTTTGGGAAAGGCTAGAAATAGTTAGAAGAGATGCGGACACCTTACTCAACGAACAAATAGATTTTCACACATCTCCCTTACTTAATCTGTTTGCGAACAGACAGACACATTAACTGTTGTTGGTTTGTGTGTGTTATTTGGGTTTTCTATGCAACTTATCAAGAGACAGTAATTAAATCAAACAGATAAGGTCAAGTATTAGTGAATACCTATTTTTGGAACTTAGTTAGCATGATCTGAGGTTTCTACCCACATTGGTTATTGTAAAGAATCCTACATCGCGATAATGAAATTTGCACGCGTTTACTTATAAGCAAACACGTTCCAACCACGAATTTTGCTGTTCTCTCTGAGACAGTCTTGATAATGCCTCGTTTAGAGGCGAAACAATTGTCGACGTTTTGTTGTCCTTTTGATTCTGCGAAAAATTAATGCTATTAATTAATGCTAAAAAGTTTTTTCTTAAAAAAATTTTTACTTACCATTGTTTTGTCATGGATTTTCGCCAAGTAACGCCTGTTTCTATCCAATAGTTTAGCTATCTGTTTGGATTGAAGGTATTTTTTTTATTGTCAATTGGCAAATTGCGATGTACAAGGGCCCCTAGCGAACGTCACCTGCAAGTACTGCTCCTGCTGACCCAGTTAGCAGCACGTACTTTATAGCCTAGTTCGCACTGCTTTAGTAATTTAGTAGAGTAGCGTGTAATTTAGTGGCTAAACTACTCGCAACTACACAGAAATCGTTCGCATTACGGTTTAGTACAGTACACGAGTGAGTGGTGGCGGCCACTAATGAACTCGACTAATCAACAGGTTCGGACTTGTTTAGCCGGTGAACCAGTGAGCACGGAAACGTGGTGGGAGGCGCTACTCGCCCGAAAAAATAGAGTTAAATGGATTGACTCGACTAAATCATTTACTAAATTACTCGACAATTTTTTTGTAGTTCGCACATATTTAGCTACTAAATTACTCGCTACTCTTCTAAATTACTAGCCTAATGCGAACTAGGCTTATGGGAAAAAGAAAAAGTGGCTAATTGTGGGTAGGTTTATATGATATGATTAAATATACTTCTGCCTACACCTTCGAAAAAATAGTCCTATAACTACGTACTATCCATTGTATGACCTTTGTTTCTTTTTGCAGAATGTACTAAAATAAAGAGGCCATGGGTTCGAGTCCTGCCGATTGATGTCATATCAGTTTATGTGATTTATATTCATTTACAACCGACTTAAAAAAGAAGTTTCTCAATTCAACCGTGTATATATTTTTTTATGTTTGTTTGCGGATAACTTCGTCGAAAGGAGATATTTCCAAGGTGGTACCATTATAAGGAAACCAGGATCTGATGATAGGAACCCGGAAAATACGAGGGTAACCTTCAAAAATTGTAAGGGCTACCAGTGCGTTTGTCTTAGATATTATAAAGGACTACCATTTAATGAAAGTTTGGAGTCGTACTGATGAGGAAGCTGAAAGCCAGTCGAAGGAACACATTAACGATTTACAGCAGTTACGTTGTGTTTGGGTTTGATTCATTTGTATTGAATAGAACTTTACATATCCCAAATTGTTTTTTACTGTACGGTTGAAGTCGGTTTTTGTTTGTTCAATATTATAACCTATTGTATTGCTCTTAGATTAAGTATGCTCATTTTGTAAACTAATAATGCATAACGTACAATAAAGCATAAAAAAATAACAAATAAATTAGGACGAGGAGATAAACGAAGAGTTTGAACTTGAGATCATAATACATCCTATTTTAATTTAAATGGTCCTAAATTTTAAATACATAATTTTATTATAATCATACAATAGGTTTCGTCATCGGTGCCACGTATGCTGCGGGGTGCGTTGCCTGAGGGCATTGGCGTAACGTGCTACTTTAACGATACAAGGTCACGACGGGGGTTGCTTAAGTCGTGGACTGGAGGTGGCCCTGCACAAATCCAAGGGTCTGTGTTTTCACGGACCCCGGCGTGGTCCACCTGTAGGATCCAACTGTAGGAGCATAACTGTAGGAAGCGTTAGCGTCAGCGTCGAGCTCATGATGAAATATTTGGGGCTCCTACTCAATAGCCTAAGAAGTTTGATAGCCAAAGGGATAGGGGCAGTCAGCCGCGCTTTCGCGACTGATACCCAACCTAAGAGGATCCAACGCTCCCTGCAGGAGACTGTACCCGGGCATCGTGCAAAGTATATCATTGTACGGGGCTGTCGTACATATGAGCGGTGAGACTGACGGCCAATGTGTCTGTTTTTACAGACCGTTGACGACCTTAGCCGTCAAAATACGTTGTAAAAAACGGAGTCACTCAATTAGTTTTGAACCTACTTGTTATCTAGAAAACTACTCTTAATAACACACTTAAATCAAATCAAATCAAATTAAACCAATTTAATACAATAATAAGAACAAAATTCTCTGAAATAATATTATGTGGGTATTCATTTACATAATAAAGCGGGGTCAATCGTACGCAGCAGTGTTGCCAACCAAGACTTATGTTTTAATTAAACGCCGCTTGCATCAAACAATTCAAATTAAAGTGGGAAAGTACATAAATTGTATGCTTAATTATTAACTTATAATCCAAATACTTTAGTTCAACTTTTTACTTTGCAAAATTAATCAAAATCAAAATATCTTTATTCATGTAGGTCACAAAGTAACACTTATGAACGTCAAAAAAAGAAAATGCTTCTACATTTATATTTACCGCCAGATTTGCAAGGCAATAGGTAGAGCCTGTGAGGAAAGAACCTGGCAAGTAAAACTAACGGCCACTCTTTTTATTCGCCAGTAAATACAATGATTCTGTTACAACAATGAAAAGAGGGCAAGGGCAGTACGTGACCATGTGTGGACCAAGTGAACTTAAAAATTATGAATCTCTGTTATGCACAAAAAAAGTTAAATACTAGTTAAGGGTGCCACATAAATCGACTTTCGAAAACGATACATGGTCGTTTACATTAGGTACTATTAGATTTACCGGGATATTTACCATGTGCCTAACGTTGGTTTGAGATTCAGATATCTAGGCACTGTTGCGAGCGCCGTGATCATGGAACATTGCCGAAATATCGAAAACTCAAACCAACGTTACATGATAAATATCCTGATAATTCCAATAGTGATGAGTGAACACAGTGAAGAAGTTACATTTTAGCGAATGTTGTAGATGAAGTTTGTTGGAGGCTGATTTGAATGATGTGAAATAAAGGTAGGAGAATTAAACACAACGTAATCCAGTCTCAAAGTAACCCCGAAGTGGCCACAGCACCCAGAAGAGGCCACACAGGTGGCCAAAGTTCACCGGGCGTCGCTGGAAATACCTTCTGGTGCGTACCAGAGACGCCCGGCAACGTAGGAGCGGCGGGAAATTAAAAAAAAAAATCTCGAAGTAAGCAGAACTTGAGCTATGAGTAGTAAGTACCAACTAGATAAGTGATGAAATATAATTTTGACTGCCTCGGTGGCGTGGTTGGTACTGCCTCGGCTTTCGACACCGGAGTCTGGAGTTCAATCCCCAGGTCGAATCTAATATTTATGTATAATAAAAATTTGTTTCGGAGTTTGTTTGTGTATAATATTGTATGTATTTAGAAATATATATATATATGAAATATATATGTTTATCAGTTGTCTAGATCCCATAGCACAAGCTTATAGCTTAGTTTGGGCTAGATGACGTTATGGGAGAATGTCCAAAAATATTTAATCACCCGGGGCGAATGCTCGTATAAAAATACTACTACTATAAAAAATTAAATTTTTAACTTTGCCTCCCTCCAGCATAATTTACATAAATAATAGGGTAATGCTAATACATACATATACCTAATAAAGCATATTTTAATGAACAGTTTGGACATATAACACAGTACCAACAGGCTCAGGTTTTTCTGTAATTCACGTTATTGTTGCATGAAATCAGTAAAAGTTACATTAGCCCCCCATGGGGTAAATGTGACTAATATAGCCATAACTCTCTTTCAATCAGTAATATTGACATGGCAACATTAGGAACATGTAGATTCTAGCAACAGCTTTCCGAAAATGATATCAATCCGCTTAAAATACGCTTCAATTTCCGACAAATTCAGTTCAAATTCAGTTATAATTTTTTATGGGGTGAATGCAACTATTTTCCAACTATGCTCTGTTGGTACAACAGTAAGCAGTCTAGGAGCTCCACCTATATTTGATTGAAAGAAACAATGATTGCTCTACATTTCAATAGATAGCACTTTTAATAACTACCGTTAGTTGAAGAGAAAATCAAATTAGTTACTTTAGCCCCCGAGTTGCATTCGCCCCGGGTGACCTATTTATTAATTAAATGATATACATGTAAATATGGTATACTTAATTAGCCCACGGATTCACCAGACACGCACACACAGACAGACAGGCAGACATTTTAAATGTTATTTTTTATTGCAAAACCGTACCTATATACTTACATATTATGCATTTAGTGAAAAGCTGTTATTTTGGACTAACAAACAGAAACTTCAATTTTATTTATCTGTATAAATGCATAGATATATACTAATATATTATTAGGTACTTTCTGGTTTGGTCGCTCAGTGTACTATTTCTAAACTAAGAACTTACATCATTTCTACGTCAAATTATGAAATTGGTCATTGCAATTTGAAAAGTGCTCCCAATTTTAGAACCAATATGTTGTGGGACGTGATCTCAAGTCTTTGCCACTCTGGCAACACAGTTTCTTAAAGGTTTCGTTCAGAAATTATTTTATAGAAATCTTGACCCATTTTGCTTTGTATTTTACTTTTAATCTCGGTTATATCCGAGCGTGAGGGGTTTATTAATCGCATTTGTTATAACTTCCTTTGTTAATGTGCTCTTTGGAAAATGTGTAGTTGTATTTTCTTTTACATGCGAATAATAGTACGATTCTTTTTCCTAAATATAATATTAAAAGTAGCTTATCTATATAATACTGACCTGGTTTAAGTTTTAGCAGGAAAAATATTATAAACCGTCTGATAGCAAGACAAGTGTAGTGTAGCTTACTGACAGGCGAAGTTACTTTAAGGAGTGATTATAAACAAAGTGATTATAAAAAGAAGTTAATTTACTTACCAAGTGAGAGAAGCGTAATAATGACATACGATTAATCGACCGGACCACAGAGATTGTAAACTGTAAACTAATGGTGAAAATGTGAAAATGTTGCCAATATATATTTTACCGAACTCTAATTGTTGAGTTCCACAAAACAAGTGACTCTCAAAATAGCAAAAGCAGACGTTGCCGTCTGAATTAATTAATTAGTTTATATTAAGGAACGAAGTTTATACTTACAATGAGAAAGTTGGACCAAAGAGTAAATTAGTAGAGATAGAAAAAGTAGATTGAAGCATGACTTCAAACAAAATCTCTAAAATAAACGGTCCATCGATATATTTTGTTTTCTATGAACAACTATTACTATTTCGAAATAATAAATATTCCGGAACTCCGATACCAACTGGATTGGGAAGAACGCTCGGTCGATGAAGATGACATGACACAGAAACACGACTTTATCTCTGAAGGTGTAGATTTTGCATAGTTGTTTATTATACTCACATTTGCTATTCATATTAGCGGGGGGGGGGGGGGGGGTATTGCTTGAGCCCAAGAAATGTTGATTGGACTCCTTAGTATCCATTTGTTGGACTGAACAACTTTAGTTTGCCAACAAGATGATGCGAACAAGAAGGGACCAATTAAACAATTTCAATTTATTGAGTTTGAAGCTTGGAAGGCACAAACCTAAGTTCAAACAAGTAACTCCCTGTCTCCAATTCTTTGTCAAAGAGCAAGCTTTTGCAAAGTGTCCACATTACTCTTTAAGTGAACCCGTAAGGATAAGTGCTCAACATTCAGTATTCAGCAAATAAAAGAGCCATTTTCCTTGGATCTGACCGGGTAATGGAAAAACAGAGGGCTTTACGCGACACGAAAACTGTAAACTTAGGATTCTTTGACGAACGTCAGCGATTGATTCTAATCTCAAAATAGAACAAGGTTTCGTATCAGAAAATTCAGTAAACATTAGAGTAAATAGAATGTGTTAAGTTTAAGAATGATGCACACTAGTACTTCTAGTATACAAATATGTATATTGTAATTCTTATTGTAAATAAACAAATAAAAATCTACACGAACACATTTACTTGCAATAAGGACAATGACATACTGTAGACCATTTTTGAATTGAAACATAAAATACTCTTCGTCCCTGTAACATTTTACACGGCATCTCACTGTAAAACCTTCCTTAGGTGGTAGGTTTGTTTAGCCGGTTTATTAGGAAACCGTTGGTTTCCTAATAATAATAATTTAGTAATAATTTTGCTGATATTTATTAATTATGCTTTTACATAATCAATATAAAATATGAAATGATCACAAACTCAAATAGTTTTTAATCTTTTACCGGATTTATAGTAGTAAACTCTTAAAATAATCAGTATAAATAAATATAATATAATATAATAGTATAATCACATAAACTAGCGAATTTACATATTTTTCAATATATTTCCTTTTTCATGAATGTATACTTAGGATCGATTGATATGTTCACCACCTTTTTTGCATGTAAATTTCATACATTCGGAGTCACCAAAGTTAACAACTCCACAACTGACCGCCAACTGGCTAAATGACCCTAAATTGTTTTTATAAAGTGTTAACTATAGCAAAGAGCTAGGCCGATTTTTAAGTCATTTGGCTCTTAACTCGCAGAAACAGATAAACAGAAGCCGACCATCGTGAAAATAAATGTTACACGAAGTTCCTAGTTTATGTGTCTATCTTACTCCCGTTCGAGTGTTCGCTAGAGATAAATGTTGTTAGAGGTATAATTTGCACTATTTATCCAACAGCTAACAATTATTCGGTCAGCTTGCTTTAATTTATTCGAGCTGCAATTCATTAATTATTTGTGCGTTAATCACTATTATATAAACACACCATCACTATTTTATAATAAATTGAGAATGTGTAAATATATTTGGAAATAGATAACATACATAGGTGTTTCTATTTACATTGAAAATATATAAGTATGCTTATCAGTTGTCTAGGTCCCAGATTATAGCGTAGTTTGGGCTAGATGACGTTGTGCGAAAATGTCCAAAATATTTATTTATTTATACAGGAAATAAATACGTACATTATTATCACGCCTGTTTCCCAGAAGGCGATGGCAGAGGCATATTCTCTCACAATTTGCCGTTAACTTTGCGGGTCCCACATGGTGGCGAATTTTTTGCCGCAAACCGAGCAATTTTATATTTGCCAGCACCTCGTCTGCTAATCGGCAGGTGCACCGATGTCGATGATATAAAGATAGGTAGGTTACCTTGATCTTAAAATAACCTATCTGTTGAAAACTGCAAGAAAATCTGATCAGTATCTTGAAGATGAGCTTGTTACACACAGGCACACAAGAATAAAAATAAAACACGTTTTTCGTTCTACTTAATAATCTTTTTATAATATTAATAGAACGCGAACTCAGATTGGCAGATTCAAAGATAGTATGTCCAAGTGGGGTTACATTGACATTAGAGAGAACCCGTGTGAATGTGGCTTATCATCACAAACTATCAGTCACATGATGTCATGTCCGGGTTGCCCAGAGTCATGCACTTTAGATGACCTGTACGAGGCGAGGCCAAATGCAATTCGCGTCGCAGAGCACTGGGCCAAGACAATTTAGTCATCATAGTGTTGCCTATCGACACGAGAAGAAGAATAGAACGTACAAATTCTGTGCAGGCACAGTTTTTTTTTAGTTTTTTATTATATTTTAGATATACTTATTAACAATTAGTATTTGTGGTAACTATTCCACTTTGAGGAAGCTACGGGCATCGGTTAGTAAGTAATTTAAAGACGTAGATTTTGGGAAAAATCCAATTGAATCGGTAATGCCTATTTCATACAAACCTCTTTACCCACCTTTATGCATTATAAGCCCTATTCAAATCTTGAGCACACAAGACGAACACCAGCCTTCACTTACGGCTAATCGTAGGAGCATCAAGGGCCCTTATTGAAAGTATCGGTCGAGGGCTTAAAGTACACTCTAGAGCCATTTGCCGTCTATATTATAAAGAAGGAGATAAGATGTGAGAATGTTAAGTTTTTAAAAGGGTTTAAATATAATTATTTTGAGATATACAAACAACGCATTCTAGTTTTTGACTAAAAAGAGTTTGTGCTAATAGAAATAAATAACTAGATACGAGGGGCAGTTGGGGCACAAAAGCCAAGGCTTCAGTTAAAGAGATAGGGAATAGGTTATTTAAAAGAACAGGTGACTCTCGCACCGGTGCGGACCTGATGCAAAGATTGGCCATCGCTATTTAACGGGGTAATGCGGCAAGCGTTCTGGGCACCTTTGTACCAGGTTCGGTCTGGGACGAGTTATTTATTTAATGTAATATTTGAATTGATTAACCATAAAGTAAGTAGGTGTTCGAGTCTAGATACATTACTTATACACGTACTAATATACGGTATACGCATACTAATTTTTGCCCCGTGCTTCCACCCGCCTGAGATAGATTTCCCCTTCCTAATTCACACATGAACATATTACCGGAATACAATGTATGCCCATTTTCTCCCACTTCTGATGTCCAATGATGAAATAATTATTACTAGTGGTTCGCTCAGGCTTTGCACTGGTATAACAGGAACAGGAGACGTCGCCGTCGTGACAACAAGTGTATCGGTTTGTAACCTTTGGTTAAGAGAATTCAAAAACGCATCTTCATTTCGCTTATGGACTTCTGGGGAAATGACAGTAACATCACCCCTGTTAAAGTTTGGAAACATTATTTGAGATCAAAGTTCACGATGACTTTTTTTAATTAATAAACACTTTTTAAAAACAAATTGAAGTAGCAACACTTAACACGTTTTTAATTAACATATATCTCCTCATACTTTATCAGTCATCTTCTCGATTACCCGCAAAAAGCTTTCAATTGTTCGAGAACACTCCAACGAGTAAACAGAGCCTATCGCAAGATCGCCGACTCAGCTGATTACCAACCAAATTGGTCCAACGTTTTTATTTTTAATAGAAAGGGGCTCGCTTACGTAAGCATTTTTTATTTCACGAACACTCCCTCGGATGGAAAGGTGGGCGGTATTGAGTCAAGTACAAAGGCTCGTTGGTCGGAATTTTGCTACACAAAATTGTAGATAACACAGACTTGATGATACAATTTTTTTCAACATCGCAACTTATTACGTTCCATGGTTTCGGTTGTGTAAATATTTTTGAAATTTCATTCTTCATTTCATTTCATTCTAAATAAATATAAAGTCAATTCCTGCTGTTCTAGAGTCGTTAAAATCAATCCAGTAGCCCATTTCAACCATATGGGGAACTAACAAAATTATTAGGGAAATATGGGTGTAATGGACACCCCCTCGTGGAAAGGACGTGATTCCGTAAAATACTTGTTGTGTATTTACTGGGTACGTATCGTACTGTTGACTTTATTTCCACCTCACCCTACCGTCAATCGCCAAATGCCCCCTCGAAAAGATACCTAACCCGAGAAGCCAGCAGAGACCACCTTTGGGGTCTTTCTTAAATAATATAGTATAAATATTGAATGGAAACTGGCGTTACCTGGCGAAAATCCATGACAAAGTAATGGTAAGTAAGAAA
The DNA here is from genome assembly GCA_963556515.1 of Nudaria mundana. Classification (NCBI taxonomy): domain Eukaryota; kingdom Metazoa; phylum Arthropoda; class Insecta; order Lepidoptera; family Erebidae; genus Nudaria; species Nudaria mundana. The sequence continues at coordinate 2,794,519 of OY748303.1, read as the reverse complement.
TTTAGATTTTGCGAAAATAATGCTATTATTTTTTTAAAAAGTTTAACATCTTACTTACCATTACTTTGTCATGGATTTTCACCAGGTAACGCCTGTTTCCATCCAATTTTTGAGATCAGTGAGCATCACTACCCAGGCCAAATTATACATAAAGTTAGTCAAGCTCCACAGAACAGCAAGCCAGAACCTCTGGTTCAATCAAGAATGTAAACGTTTTGGGGTGTTCCCGAGGTACATATGCCTGCGAACAAAAAAAAATATTGCAAAAATAATGCTATTATTTTTTTAAAAAGTTTAACATCTTACTTACCATTACTGCATAACAGCATAACTTTATAAAATCTGTGGTTCGATATTTTTTTTCGCGGCATTTGGCGGTTGTCAGGTTCGACAGGTAGGTGCGTCAGGTCAGTGCGTGATAGTGAGTGCGTTTGGAGTGATATATTCGAATTTATTCACGTAAGTAATGTTTTCTCATTAGAAAATATAATTATTCGGTTTATATGATTCTATTTAGGTAATAGTTTCAAAAAAAATACATCGTCATAACTAATATATGAAGCCCCAGAAAGTTACCGATTTCCGAGTTATTTTTGCGATGTTTGACAGTGAAAAGTATAAAAAAGTATAAATAAAGATACTTTTTATCTCTGTAAATTCATTAGAACTCGTTTTGAGAACGATTATGTACGTAATTATATATTTCAGTGTAATAGTAGCTAGACAAATTTGGTGGAAATCCGTTATAAACTGGCCCGTTGATTTTACGTTTCGGCGGGTCGAGTTTTATGTGGTGTTATTATTACCTTGAGGTCTTTTATCAAATTATTTACGTTATTAGATAGCATAGGTCCTTGTTCTTTGAAATTCATTTGAATTTTCTTGAAATTCATTTGAATTCTTGAAATTCATTTGAATTCTTGAAATTTAGCTAACAACGTGGTTTCCAAATTTTGGACTAATATATAATAAATAATTTGTTTGCATTATTATTCATTTTTTGATGCTTGATCATCAAATATATATCAATAAACCTATTGCCGTTTACAGAATCGTAAAATATGGTTTGGTTGTAGAGATATTCCTTTTTTTCTACGAGATAGTAAGACAACGTCACGATGTCATCACCCGCCCATCACCCGCCCGTGCTCCCAAGTCTTTTTTAAAGTTTTTTGTGAGGGGGTAAATAGGTTAATATAGTATAAATAACAGATAAAATATTGTGGACATTCTCCAACAACGTCATCTAGCCCAAACTGAGCTAGCCTAAACTTGTGCTATAGGATCTAGACAACTGATACATCCTACTTATATATACATATATATATATATATACATATATAGAATATTATAAATGCGAAAGTTTATGAGTATGTATGTATGGATGGATGGATGTTTGTTACTCTTTCACGTAAAAACTGAATTTGGATTTTAATGAAACTTTACAACAATATAGCTTATCCATCAGAATAACACATAGGCTACAATTTATAAAGATATTGTGTGAATTGTTCAAAATATAACGATAAGTGTCAAGTAAGTAGGAAGCGACGATGACAAACCGAGTGCGTGATACTACGGGAATGGGAAAAAATCCAAATTACCACGTGGACGAAGTCGCGGGCGACCAACTAGTACCTAATACATAGAAAACACCCAAACTCCGAAACAAATAATTGTGGATTTTAATATGTACAATTTCGGGACTTAAACGCATAAAATTACCTTATTTAGGGCCTGATGTTTCGACCAAGTTACATCGGGTCGTGGTCAGAGGCTGACTGGAGATTCTCCATCTACCCAGGCGTTATCATACGTCATCAAGCGTCAGGCCCTAAATAAGGTAATTTTATGCTTTTCCGAATTATATATCCATATTAAAAAGAATTCAGACCCCGATGGTTTAAAAAAAAATAGATCTTATAAATATTTGATTCGATCCGAGAATCGAACCCGAGACTTCGGGAGTCGAAAGCCGATGCACTACCGACCACGCCACTGAAGCAATAACCTAGGTAGGTAAAGATCATCAAAGTCACCTTGCATAGTTATCGATCTCCAATGAGTTCTATAATATAAAAACAATGAAAGCGTAAAGGTCAGAACGAAATCAAACAAGTTAATCCACTTAGCATGATGTAAGAGTAGCTATACACTAGCGCGGTCTTGTTCAATCCAATGTAATTTCCCGGCTGGGGCTACATTAATTGTGCATTACGAAGAAAGCTACAAGCTCAACCACTTCGGGGTCTAATATAAAAATCTATTTACTGCTTCGTTGCGTACACTAGAGGATTGCATACTAATTATCGTAAACTTAGAACATAGTTTTGTTTTAACATTGTGTATTTGAGATAGTAAAAATGTTACCGCTATAACGAAGTCACTATAAAATATCAGTAGAAATCGTTGATTTTAAAAGCAGAGTTATTTTTATAAAAATCTACAATTTTATTTATTTTTTGATGTAGGATATTTATTTACAATAAGAATAACAATTTACATAATTATGTACAAAAATATTTACACTATAAAATGTCGTATACAAAATCCTCCGCGTCATTGCTGACTGGGACGGTTCCTAGAATGCTGGCTGTCTTGTCACGTTGGATGGCGATACTTATTTTTTGGGCCAGAAAATAGCCAGCCTTCTGGTCATGAGAAGCTTCGATTAGCGTTTAGCAATGTCTCTATAAAGGCGGCGCGCACTCGGACCCCATGACCCCAGTATCTCAACCCCAAACGGCTCAAATATATAATCACCTGCTAGGTTATTATATAATAATATTAAATTTATAAAAATTATTTATAAAAAAAAAATACAATTCAGTATATTGCATAAACAAAAGTCTTAGGCTATATTTGAACCAACCAGATCCTTTTCAGGGGGAATGCTTTCACTAACTAAGTCAACAATGCCACTATGGTCTTGGCCGCTCAGTTAGACAGAACATTCGGACTTCTAAGACTAAAACTTCAATTTTTACGTTTTATATTGTAAAATATTTAAAAAGTAGAAATCGTACAGCGAAATTCCAGCCAAGTGCGTGTCTGGCCACGCATAAAATAGGGTTCCGAGTCACGAATACGAAAACTTCTAGAAGTTATCTGATTCGCTATACTTTTTCTTTAATGTTTATACTATGGTCTCCCATCATTATTTTTCAAGCATGCCTGTTTAAACAAAAAAATGCGTTTTAAAGTTAAATATTCTGTATAAAATATAGAAATCTCTCAATGTTATTAACATACCTATCTTATAATACCTGACAAAATGAGGTAGACACAAGAAAAAAAAAACATCCCCACGTGGAGTTGCTAGCAAAGACTATTGAAGATGATGTAATGCTTTACTAAGACAAAGTGATTTTTTTTTAAATTAAAATCTTCCGAGGTGAGTACTTACTATTTACACCGGGTACTATACACAAAAGACAATCAATAACTACTTATTCTGTAATCAGGTCCTAGTTAACTAGTAATGTTACATACCAACCTTTTTTGATATGCCAACCTTAACGTCCATTACCGCGCATCCCAGTTTTTATACTTTCCTAAAGAAAAGATACTACTTGGCCAGTATTCGTGCACTACGAGTATAACAAAAACTATCCGAAACTAATGAGAGTAGGCACAAGATATTTACGTTCAACCCACACGCAATAAGATACGATTGTAATCGGGTCCTTAGGTCGATAACAATCGAGAGCTCTCTAACTAATCGACTACTTATCGATATTATTGTCTATTGCCGACCTGTGTTTGAACCAAACTCACGGTGGATGTAAACCCTAATATGAATTTTATTATTATTTTTTATTAGCTCGCAATTTTGCCCATGTGGAATAGCCATTTGTGGTTATAACTTTTATCTGCGATTCGATTTTGAAATTAAACATATCGATGGCTCCAACGTATGAGGGCCATAGTGCAAAATGACAACATTACTGGAGAGGCTTCCAAAGTTGTAATTTGCTATATCTGATTGATTAAACCGAAGTTTACGATACTTTTTTATTTGGACATTTTTCACACAACGTCATCTAGCCAAAACTAAGCTATAAGCTTGTGCTATGGGATCTAGACAACTGATAAACATACTTATATATTTCTAAATACATACATAATATACATAGAAAATACCCAAACTCCGAAACAAACATTTGTGGATGACACAAATATTTGTTTTGACCCGGGGATCGAACGCGAGACTCCGGAGTCATAAGCCGATGCACTACCGACCACGCCACCAAAGCAGTTAGTAATTTGCTTGTTTGCTACGACAACTATCCTAGATTATAAAGTAATCCAAACAATCATAGATTTTCTGTTTTATTCTTATTTTTTTTCGACACGAAATACCTGTTCTGCTACCTATTCTTTTTGGCTTGTTTGTTAGCGCCTACCTGATGTTACTTTTCATTTATTAAATGTTTTTCTTTTTTAATTTACAATACTAATTATGTTTGTATAAACAGTACTACAGTGGTTTTCCATTATAAGATGCATAATGTGACACCTTAAAAGTTGTGCATTAAAATAATATTATGATTGTTTCCATAGTTTATAAGTGATAATGTAATAACTACTGGTTGTCCAAATCCAACTAATATTATAAACGCGAAAGTCCCCTAAATTCCACGACGGCTTTTTTAAAAAAAACTAGAAGCAGGGCAGCGTTTGAATAAAACCCCTCGTGTATACAGCCTAATGTATGTAAGTAGATATGTATCTTACTCAGACTTAATGAGTTTACCCACAAGTAAATTACCAACCTTCAAAATATTTCTAAGTTTTACACAGCAAACCAAGTTGATAAGGTGCCACATAATTTCCGCTCTACAAGTTAGGAGTAAACAAGAACTGCGGTGGGACTTTGATCAACATTTTATAAATGTAGGATATGAAATATAGAACGAAAAAACCGGCCAAGTGCGTGTCGTGCCAGGCACAAGGGTTCCGTAGTTACCCATAAAAGCCTCTATAACGCTCTATGAGGCAGCGGCCATTGTTAAATGTCCCTGCAGCTGCTACTAATTATATTAAAAATGGATTTTGGACTGGCAGTGTGAGAGAGTTTAATGAAGTCTCAATACCACTAGATATAGATCTGTTCTAGCATAATTAAACGACGCATGGGTGACAAGTTCTTTGGCGAGACAAAGACAATGGCCGCTGTCGGTGAACTCAGTTAGCGAGGCACTCGTTTTATTATACTATTGTGCAATATATATATATATATATATATATATATATATATATATATATATATATATGTTATGCTAATAATAATTGTATGATGGAAGCGCGATAGAAATAGAAGTTTAATATTTATATGTAAAGGCTTGTAATTAGCAATATTGTTAAACATATTGTAATCCATTACTTTTTATTAGTCTGTAAGCCTTCCTAAAACAAATAAATAACTCCTGAACTAACCGAGTTATAACATTCGTTATAGTTTTCCTTGAAAGTTCATTACATGGACTACCATCATAATTTTTTTCAGGTTCTTCACGCCAGTCGCTTAGATTTTAGAAGGATTTTAGAGGTTTTCGCAAAAATATACTCTTCAAAGCTAAATATCTTGCAAACGGATTCTTAAATCAAAAAAATCACTTTAGCAACCTCTCAATGTTTTTAAAAGACCTATTTGATGATACCCCACCAGGTGGAGTAAACGAGAGAAAAAAAAAACATTCCCACTTTACTTGTAGGGGAGATACCCCAAAAGAAATATTTTTTTTAATTTTATTTCACCACTTTGTTGACGTAGTAAATTTACATATACATGCAAAGTTTCATGTTTCTAGCACTAACCATTTGCGACGAAAGCCGAGGACGGACGGACAGACTTTTACTACGGAACCCCAAAACGTCAAAATTAAGTTCTATGCATGTTTTACTTTGTACAAAAAAATTCACGTATGTCTATAATTACCCCCTATTATAAAAATGATAATATTATCGTATATTAACTTACTATCACATAAAATATCCACACCTAAAAATAAAAACATAACTGTTTCTTTGCAATCGGGTAAAAAATATAAAATTTAAGTAGAGCATCTTTCACTTTGACTATGACGCTCTCTCCTGATTAGTCTATTCATTGTAGTGTGCGTGTGCACTCATAGACACGAGTAATTAGTGTGTACCGATAACACTCAAACATTGACGGAAGCTTGCACACATATACTGTAAACGGTTAGGAGGAATAGTGGGGTTCCTGCGTACCGTTCGACCTGTGTAGCTCTAGTTGAAAAGCTGCAGGTTCTTATAATAAAATGAGCCCACTTTTCTTGGGTAAAATTGGTCCCAATCTAAAGGCGGTCATTTAAGTCGGCATCTATGAAAGACATGTACCTACCTATAGGTAAGTACTTACATATTCCCTATTCTGTGCCTCTAAGTATTACTGTCATCATCATCATCTCAGCCAATTTGACCTCCCCCAAAGAGGGAGGGAACTCAGCCTACACATACCACATTGACCAGACGGATTGGTATTGGGTTTTGTGTCGAGTTTTACTTCTCTAATTAAGTATAATACGATAAACATACATATAAACTAGTAAATACCCAAACTCCGAAACAAACATTTGTGGATCACATAAATATTTGATTTGACCCGGGAATCGAACTCGGGACCTTAGGGACGGTAGTCGCATACTCATGCCACTGTGCCACCGAAGCAGTTGAATAGGGATTGAGTATATTTATCGAGAAAGTTCAATAAAGACAGACACAAATCACGTCTTTAACCCCAAAGGGGTAGACAGATCCGTGTATTACCCCCATATTTCGGCATTTCGTTAACACTCACGTAATAGATGGCGAATCTATTGCCGTTTCCTGGGAATAAAATAGAATACATAAATGTTTTAAATTGTGTATCGATATTTTATGGACTATTCGTATACATTTTAAACAAGTTAGTCATTCAGAGCCATAAATCTACAATGAACAATGTTACATTTTTATCTCGTTTTTGAATTTATAGATTGTGCAGTGCATTTTATTGAAAACGCTGTTTCCCACAGATGCGTAAAAATTATTGACTACTTGCGGACGCTCGCGGGTTCATCCTTGTTCTTTTTTTTATTTCCGCGAGATCGCGGCCGCTCCTACGGCCATGCCGGGCGTCTCCGGTACAGACCAGGAGGTATTATTAGGAGCGGCAGCGGCCTTAGGCCGTGGAATTAAAAAAAAAACTCCGCCACCGAGGCAGTCAAATACTATCCTTTTAATGTGATTACGTCCTACGATGACACAGAGGAGTTAATATCTGTTTTAAAATAAATAGTGATAAGTTGAATAATTAAGACATAGGTACCTAATATGGTTATCAATATTGAGCCATTTTGGCATTGTTCTAGCTCGTATTATATAATATGAATAACCTACCCATGTAATATAACGCTGATTATTGTTAAATTTTGACTTAAATGCAATTGGCGCCTGAAGCACAGGACTACCTAGTTCAGGCGCAAATTACGTTTATATAACTACCTATTTATAAGACATTTAGATATATGTAAATCTCGTAGTATACCTACATACTTAAGTTACTAATGCACTAACTATAATTTAATAGCGCACAATTAAAAATTAAGACTACGTAAAATTTAATTTTATTGTACAATTATTATTATTACGAAATAAATTTATTATTATTATTAATGTCATTTTAATTTCAATAAACACAAACAACTCACAAAAATACAACACGAATATCAATAAGTAGGTACTTAATAGACACAGAGAGAGGCAAGTGGTATCCCGGAACAAAGGCTTCGGAAAATTTTCAGCAGTACATTGAATGAGTACGCTTTCACCGCTATTGGTTTGCGTTGATATAAATTATTTTCAATTGGACGAGTGAGTTTTTACCCACCTCTACTATTAATACCGTTTCAACCACGGGTTTCAACACACCTGTTTTAATTTGTGCAAATATACTTCAGTAATTATTCCGACACGTGTGATAATAACACGTGTGTGAGTTAGAATGGAAACTATGGTATTGTGTAGGGGTTTTACGCCCAAGGTTCGCTTTTGGATAACCCTAATGTGGTATCCGATGGGTTACGAGGAAGCTTTATGAAAACTAACGGAGGCTCAAGGCTTCACAGTTTGACAAATTATAAATACCTAAAAAACCTTCCTCGAGAACCACTCTGTCCATAGGTGAAAACCGCATCAAAATCCGTTGCGTAGTTTTAAAGATCTGAGCATACATAGGGAATGTGAGATTTTGTTTTGTACTATGTTATGAAAGAAGAAGAAACAAGAAAGAAAATATGTTTAATTCGCAAACACAGATATTATAGTGGCCCTCAACTTGACGACCCAGTGATGTGCCTCTTAACGCTTCGCTTAAAGAACCCAGGGTTATAATATGTTGGAGGAAACACGTGCGCAGGCATATAAACAGGGAGAAAGTAAAAGTAAAAAAAACTGTCGGTTGTATGCTCCACAGTACGCGCCACATCTGCGTGGAATTTGGTCTCCTCTCAGCTCATGCTGACGTGGGCAGACCCACATTTGCCAGCGCTGGTTTTCAGATGATGTTATGAAAAATAGGCCCTTGATACTATTAAACACCTTTACAAGGTACATGTTATTTGCTCTGTAACTATAATCCCAGGCTGACATGCCTATTATGGACAAAAGCTTCGACAAAAATAAAGAAAAAAAAACTATAATCCCAACTATATACTCACTGAACGTTCTTACCATTTCGTGAGCGTTGTATAAAATGAAACTTGGAGAACACTACCTAAGTAAGTATATCTAATGTAATTAACTGAAGGCATTTATTTGGATACAGCCCTAAACTGGGGTCAACGTACTTTTTATTCGTTATCCCGGTAGCTGTTAAAAGTTCAGTCCTATCAGATTAACTGGGCTTAGACTTAGCGGAAAATTTGCTACAAAATTATGTTTCACAAAATGAACGTAATAATATTATCTTGTCCATTAATTATTATTATCAGAAGATGTAATCTGTATGTCTGTAATGAAAAAGTTGACTTATGACATTTCTTTTTTTTTTAATTTTCCGAGACGCCCAGGTCTTTAATTGGCTGTGCCATAGCGGCTGGCGCGTAAGATTTTGTTGCCTTTCATCAGGGTCTCCCTTGTTTGACCGAAAGGAATTTGACAAATGTTCACTTCCCAAAAAAAATTTCGCATAATTTCATTTGCCAAATTAATACTTAACAAAAAATCTATTCACAAAAAATTGTTTTGCAAACCTAATGTTAGGGAAATGAACGTTTAAACTATAACTTGTTTACCTACTAGTACTTTTAACATTTTTTATTTAGTCGAATATTTCAGTTGGAATAACAGTTTTTACGCAAAATTATCCTAATCTAAATAGTTCAGTTCCGGGTAACTACTAAAAACAATCTCTTTTTTTTATTAATGTAAGTCGTTACTGGCACTCGCCGGCCGCTGCCGCGGCACCGCTCGCTTCGCTCGCTCGGCTCGTGCGTAGGAGGTCACAGTTTTAACCTAACCTAACCTACCCATTTTGTTTAAAGAAGAAATTAACCTAATCTAAATAGTTCAGTTCCGGGTTTTATTTTTTTTATATTGGGTTCGCCAAATTGACGCCGTCGCCCGCCTGGTGGGAAGTCATGACGACGTCTAGCGATTGTGTGCCACTCTCATAACACACTATACTATAGAGAGTGGCCCTTAACATGACGACCTACTGATGTGCCTCTTCACACGCCGCTTAAAGAACTTAGGGTTATATGTGGGAGGAAACACGTGCACAGGCAGGGCGTTCCAGGCCACTATCGTTCGGCAGAGAAACGAACGTTTAAAACGTTCGGTTCTCGCGAACATGCTATCCACTGTGTGGGAGTAGCATTTCTGCCCGGCACGCGTTGTTCGGGATCGTAAGGAAGAGGGTGGGATCAGATTGAAGACCTCTTCAGAACACTCGCCGTGGTAAATACGGTAGAATGCGGCCATGGAAGCTATTGTTCGGCGCTGAGCTAGCGGCTCAAGGCTTCCCGTTACCTCCGGACAATCTATAATACGGAGAGCCCGTCTCTGCATAGCGTCGAGAGATTTTGGACATTATATGTGTGCCCGGTGACGACAATAGGCTTGCCCCCTATTACGTGGGACTAAAAATACTGGCAAATTGTGGGTGTGTAATGCACCTCTGCCTACAACTTCGGGATATAGGCGTAGTTTTTTGAAAAAAAAAAAGCATGGAACGTCATTCTTACACATTTACATACATCCTTATATATTTAATGTGTACATTTACACATCAAATGGATATCTATGCAGATAAATAAAATTGAAATGTGTCGCTTTGTAATTTTCAAATATTTCTTTTTCACTAAATTCGTATGAAAGTTTCCAGGCGCTCGGCAATGGACTTAGGTGCGGCCGAAAACTCGGGCCGCGGATTTAAAAAAAATAAACAAGGCTGGAGTGCGGTTACGCTAAGCGCGCAATCGCGAAATGCTCCAAGGGTACTATCAACATGTCAGTGTCAGATTGAAAAGTGACACGTACGGACGGACAGACGGAGAACGACGGGCGTATAAGGCCGATACCTCACCGAGACGCCATGGCGACGTCGCCAGTCGGTCGCCAACTAGTTGTCATTGAGATATATGACGGCTAACTCACTTGGCGACCGACTGGCAACGTCGCCAGTCGGTCGCCAAGTGTCATATATCTCAATGAGAACTAGTTGGCGACGTCGCTGGCCACGTCGCCATGGCGTCTCGGTGAGGTATCGGCCTAATGCACGGATATCAGCATTTTATACTAAACATTTACATTTTAAACTACCTAAGCTATTAATTTGTGTTAAGTACTTACGTAATTAACATTAATAATTCTTAGCCGTCATATATCTCAATGAGAACTAGTTGGCGACCGACTGGCGACGTCGCCATGGCGTCTCGGTGAGGTATCGGCCTAAGGGTACTTTTTTCAGCTTTTGCTGATAGTACCCTAAAACGAACAGTTACGTTAAAAATAACCAGCCGTGTGTGAGTTTGACTCGGACAAAGGACAAAGGGTTAAAAAAATCTCGTTTGTTGTATGGGAGCCCTCATAAATATTTATTTTTGTTTGGTAACAGAAATACATCATCTGTCAAAAATTTCAACTTTTTATCACGGTTCATGAGATGCAGCCTGGTGACAGACGGATAATAGTGTATAGCGGAGTAATAGGGTTCCCGTTTTAACCTATGGGTACGGAACCCTAAAACATTTGAACCAGTATAGTTCCTGATTATGATATACTACCGCGTTCAACCAAAGAAACTCTAGCATTTTATTATTAGTGTCTATAGATTTTAACCGTTATAATTATTATCAATCTACAAAGAACTACCTCCAAAGGCACCAAAAATGGTGTCGTACACGAGGTCGCGTGAGGTGATGTCATCGCAATCAAAAAAGTGGAAAATTACGATATGTACTAATAAAATAGACATTAAATCACGTAATAAATGTGTAAGAAATATTACATTACTTAATTTATACGATAAAAACACCCAATTGACTATTATGAGTTGTTACCAATTAGCAACAATGACGTGAGCAATTTTTCAGTACTACTCTTCCTGTCTACGTACGGAAAGTCTTTGAAAGACATAGTACCCTACACAATTCCAGCTTTATTGGGGAGTATGAAAAGTAGATACGTGCATGCAGTAGCAGCCGGGTGAAATTATAAATCATTCCTACCAAAACATGTCTGAATGACAAAAAGGGTGATTTCTCATAATTTATGGCGGCCCTGAATATTTCGAGACAAGTAACATACGACCACATATTCTGACTCTAATATTATATTGCATTAGCTAATGCCCGTGGCTCCGCCCGCGTAAAACAGGTTTTTAGGGTTCCGTAGTAAAAGTCTTGGAACCCTTATAGTTCGTCCTCGGCTTACTTCCCAAACGGTTAGTGTTTCTTTTTTTTTGGAAGCGTTGGATCCCTTTAAGTTGGGCATCAGTCGCGAAAGCGCGGCTGTCACCCCTGTCACTTTGGGGACCAAACTTCTGAAGTGTGGTACGAAGTTCCACCGGCTATCGAGTACGAGCCCCAGATACTTCATTGTGAGCTCGATGCCGATGCTAACGCTCCCTACATTTACGCTGGATCCTGGAGGTGGCCCGCACCGAGGTCCGTGAAAACACAGAGCCTCGGACTTATTCAGTGCCACGTCCAGTCCCAGCCGCCGTATCCGACCCACGACTTCAGCAACCCCAGTCGTGACCGACGACGATCGTGACGTGAGTGTTGCCTCCTGGTGCGTTGCTACACGCGCCGTGAAGAGGGTATCATCGGCGCAGCAAGTTACGCTGACGCCCTCTGGCAACTCACCCCGCAACACCCAGTCGTATCCGATGTTCCACAGGAGAGGTCCTAGGACCGACCCCTGAGGAACACTGCACAAACAGTAAGTGCTAGAAAATGAAATTTTGCACAGATATATGTGTATTTACTATCCGATAAAGTGCTAAAATAAAATTGTGAAAAGGATGATGTTTTTCTCGCGTCAACCCTATCGTGTGGGGTATCATTAAATAGGTCTTTTTAAAACATTGGGAGGTTGCTGAGACAATTTTTTGATTTAGGTGTCCGTTTGCGAGATATTCAACTTTAGCCGCTTTTTTTTTTTGTTAAAACAGAGCTTCCCCCTCTCCTCTAAAATCTAAACGGCTAGCTAGAAGAATCTGAAAAAACGCATGATGGTAGCCCACATGATGAACTTTAAAGAAAAACTATAACGGACCAGACAACTTTGTTACTTTGGGAGTTATAGAGCCTATAATAGGTAATTCAGGGAAAATATATAATAGGCATTCAATTCAAACAAACAAAACATACAAACGAACAATCAAAACTTTCCTCTTTATAAGTATAGTTATTAAGATTGTAATAACCTATTGTTATCAAGAATAATGGAGTATACTAGTGGTAACAGAATTTTTGAAATCGGCCCTGAAGTTTTTGAGATTATTCGTTATCAACCGACTTCCAAAATAGGAGGAATTTCTTCAATTCGACTGTTTTTTTTATGTACCTCATATCTTCGGGCTGGGTGAACCGATATATATATATATAATATAATTGGAAGCTATTTTCTATGTGGTCTCATTACAATTTGGTCCCATTTCGTGAAGTGTATTTTATTACAAACGAACAAACAAACATTACAATATGTAGAGAAGAGACATGTTACTTTTCCAGCCAAAGTTGCGACATGCAATGCAATTAATGTCACTCTTCTGTAAGTATATTGAACATTCTTGAAAGTTCGGTAGTATTTGTATTATTTCAGTTGACAGTTAGTATTTCTAACTAAACTTGGAATTATTAACTTTTAAAATTGGCATATCGGTCGGTAATGCCTACTTACTCGTGTACAATAAGTTGAGACTTGAGCTGAAATCACTTGAAATTATTTTTATAAAGCTGCGCTGTTACAGAGAACAACAAATAAAATAAAATATAAAATAACGTTTATTATCTTTGAAATTTTTAGAAAATTATTTAGATTCGTCAAAAGTTGGTGTGACTCTACCGAGGGTTCCAAAATGCAACGAGACTGAGAAGAGCCCTCAAGAAACTCAGTTCGGCTTTTTTCAAAATATTTCATCTTAAATCTAATACTGAGTTATTTAGAAAGGAGCAATTCGTGTTACAACCAGGCAGCCTTGTCATCTAATAAATCGTTAATACTATAATAAGCTTTATGGCAGAATTTACTTTTTATTAGTTTTTTAAATTTATTGATAGATAAATTTGCTATTTCGGTTGGCAATGTATTGTACATTCGAATAAAGTTCCCCGAAAAGAATTACTCACTTTATGAAGCCTAAATTTAGGAACAGCCAGTTTATCCTTATTTCATAAGTTTAGATTATAACAAAACCTACAACTATAAATAGGGCAGGTAAAGTCTCGAACAGAAGCTTCTTAGGACCAGAAGGCTGGCTATTTTTTCAGGCCCAAAGAATAAGTATCGCCATCCAACGTGGCAACACAGCAGCATTCTGGAATCCTCCCCAGTCGGCAAATACACGAAGGATTTTTAAACGATATATTGTAGATAGAAATATTTTTTAACTAACACATAGAATGGGGGTGGAGTTATGAACGAAAAAACAATATACCACACGGGCGACTCTTGGAATATTGATATAGGTTCTCACTAACCTAACTATATACTGCCGACTTTAGAGACCTGCTAGAGTCCAATCTCAGCCTTGAATGCATAGTTATCATCTCAGATTAGGTATGTTACGTCGTACTAAGTTCCAATTAATATTTAACGAGGACCTGCTATGTCTGCGTTGACTCGTAGTGAATATGTATTTACGATTTACTAACTACGCTTTGCTTTCAGCGTGCTAGATTAGAATGAGACAGACATACATAATCACTCCTAGATCCCCAAGGCGTAGGCAGAAGTGCATTACACACCAATACTTTGCCAATAATTTTGTCGGTCCCACGTAATAAGGGGCAAGCCTATTGCCGTTACCGGACGCTATTCGATATTCAAAAACAATCTGTAATTCAAACCAAAATTCTTACATCCAGAACACACTCATCTCTGAAATCCGAGCAATCTCTGAAGTCCGAATAAAGTTTAAAACTAGTGGTTCTGTGAACAGTAGAATTTGCGTTATTTTCGCATTTTCCCCCCATTTTCCCCCCAATCGAAAAATCTCTTCGACAAAAGTTGCGCCTTGCAACAAAGAACACTTGTCCCAAATTTCATGAAAATCGGCTGAAAAATGCGGCCTGTAGACCGGAACTGACACACATACCAACAACGCCAAATCGGCCAGTCCTCGAGTTAAAACTGAGACGCTTAGCTCGCTCGGTCAATGAGAACGTAAAATATTACTTTAACTAGCAACCCTTAGCGCAAACTGCGTAATATTTTTTTTTTTTTACTTTTTGTCAAATTTCTAATCTTATCGCACCACTTGAGACGTGGTGGTCCAACGGTGTGTCACACTTTGACTGTGCGACTCTTAGTTTAGGAGGAGAAGCGGCTTCACTGGCGTATTATATATATAGATTCTATGACACTGACTGCCTCTATAGTGTTTAACCAACTAGTTGAACGTACAACCTGCATGAGATTTTCACCCCAGAGGTACCGGGTTTAATCTCCGGGTCAGGGGATATAACAAATTGTTTCAGAGTTTATACATATTAGGTGTTAGACCATTGGTGGTAAAAGTGGCCGTAAGTCCCATGCCACGGGACCAAGAATATTAGGTTACAAATATAGGTCTAAATTACATCAATGACCCGTAATTTTTGCGTTCATACATTGATCAAATATACAATTTTATTTGCGAGTCATATAGACTCTAGGGTTGGCAAAACTTTTGGGAGTTTCAAAGAAGACCTTTTAGCATTTCAATTTAGATTTATAGCC
Source organism: Nudaria mundana (assembly GCA_963556515.1). Classification (NCBI taxonomy): domain Eukaryota; kingdom Metazoa; phylum Arthropoda; class Insecta; order Lepidoptera; family Erebidae; genus Nudaria; species Nudaria mundana. The sequence continues at coordinate 2,779,063 of OY748303.1, read as the reverse complement.
GAATAAACATAAAATGTTTGAACTATTCAGTACATATGTTCTGTTGCGAATTATTTACTTTTTATGTTGTGTTTGTGATAGTAAACATTCAGCCTAATGGATGACCTGTCATGTGTAAAAAAATGTCTACATTCAAGTGACGCACATCGGGTCTTAAATAAAAATCGTATAGTAGATATTTCATACCCCATTTTTAGGGCTCCGTACCTAAAGGATAAAATGGGAAAGTTTAAATTTTCACAGATGACGTATTTTTGGTGCCTGTACAACAACCGGACCGATTTGGCTCATTGTAGTCTTAAACTACGTCTAAACTACGCAACGGATTTTGATCCGCTTTTCACCAATGGATAGAGTGATTCACGAGAAAGGTTTTTGGTGTATAATTTGTCAAGCGGGCAAAGCCGCGGGCGTTCGCTAGTTAAAGATAAATTACACCCTGACACAGAACAAACCATCGTGATCACCACTCAAAGTTTTGTCTTGGGTGGGATTCGAACCCACGATTGCAGAGTTCACTTTAAGTAGTGTCACAAACCACTGGGCTACACATGTTGTAATACCCAAACAAACAAATTTTACAACAAAACGTTCAGATAATATCTACCTACCGCCTTGGTGTAATTAAACATTATATTTTTGTGTAACAACCCTAAAGGCACACGTGACCCGCGATCTGATAGCTACAAACAGGCAATTTCGCGTTTGTACAATGGCCGTAATTATTTGTATATGAACATGCCAAAATAGCTAACATTTGGTCGTATTTTCATAGCATTAATGGCTTTTGTACCTTTCAATCCACCTCCAGTGCAAACGCGTGTAATATTTTATGTTAGTAGCTGAGAAAGGTTTAAATGTATTATGTGAATTTAGAAAAACATTACTGACGCAAACCTTTCAGTAATTGGAAATATGAGTTAAGTACTAGCAAAACTGATTAATTTTCTATGTAAGCTAAAAGTGCTGTGATAAAAGAGCGAGAACCGAGCGTTTTAAACATTTATTTATCTGTCAAGTGGCCTAAAACTTCACTGCCTGCTCACCTGTTTCTTCCCACACATAACCCTGGATTCTTTAAGCGGAGCGTGAAGAGGCACATCACTAGGTCGTCAAGTTGAGGGCCAGTCTCTATAGCATTGTGTACTGTAAGAGCCGCCAACATTTGCCAGGCGTCGCCACATTACAGGTTTGGCGAACCTAACAGAAACAAAAAGACTATGTAAGTGGATGATAGACGTACGTACTTTAAGTACCTACGCGATTTTTAAGATTGCGAAACTCGATTATTATCTGCATGACGATTTGCGCGGACTGGTGACACACTGGCGAAAAAGACCATCGAGCCTTATATGTATATGTATATAGTCGTACGTTTATCACCTTGAGAAATCGAAACAATAAAGCTTAAAACACACTAGTCCTTCACATACGACGTATGCCACGCGACCTGGGAAACAGCGACACACTGGTCCTACGTTTTACGACGTCTGACGTTTACATTTTCTAGGCGCCATGACACTTTAAACGTGTGTGACAGCGTCGTACGCGTGAGATAGCATGGGAACACGCGAATCTGGCGCGGTGACGTGTAAGACAGCGTGGTGAATTACCAGTGTGTTCGTTACCTACCATACGAATTGTATAGGCCAGATCCTGTTCAGATGTCATAATGCGTGGTGTACGCATGACAAGAATGAGTTTGCCCGTCCCTTGATAGTCTCAGACGAAATAACTCGTTGTTTCTACGCGTCGAATCCTAGATACAACACATTGTTCACAGAAGCTGTGTAGGTAGATACATATAACCACAGAATAGGGAATAGTCGGTATAACATCAGTGTGGATAGTTTCTGTTTAACAAAAGATTAATCGCCTTAAACGAAACAATGACTCAGTTAACAGTTGGTATTCCAAATATTTAAGCTTCAAGTTTTAACCGTATGTATCAGGTGGGGTAGCATTTACGACGATTTGGGATAGATACATTAAAATTTATTACCAAAAATACACGTCAAAAAATGACACAGCTACCGACCTGAAATTACCTTTATTTTAATTAATTGGGATCAAATAATTAAGGAACAAATTGAAATGGGATTACTTGGTAAGTAGTCACTTTTAATTAAAAAAATATTAATTTAAAACTAAAAACACAGTCCAAAGATGAGGTAACAAACATAAGAAAAAAAACATATAGTCGAATTGAGAACCTCCTCATTTTTTTGAAAGTCGGTTGAAAACTATAACCTTGATAATAAAGAGTGTCTTACAATTTAGATACACACCTTATATGCATGTACACACGTTATGTTTTGCAATTTAAGTATCCTAAAAACACTTCTTATAATTATTTCCTGAATACACGAGTTTCGATTTTGTTGTATTTACCATACTGTTTTATTGTTATACTGTTTTATAGTCCGAGACGCCCAGAACTTTAATTGGCTGTGCCATAGCGACTGACACGTAAGATTTTGTTGCATTTAATCAAGATTAAAAATATCTTTGCATTTAATAATATAGTCATAGTGTATGTAAGTTTATTAACCTTAACAACCGTACCAACCTGCACACACACCAGCATCTGATTGAACTCACTTCTCCATTCCTAGGCCCACTGGAAGAGATCTCTTTAGAGATAGTGGCGCCATTGTATACATGTATATAATGTTTCTAATTTCACTAAGTATATTGTATATACTATGTGTACATAGACAAATAAATAAATAAAAAAATAAAAATTATTTCAGTCCAACTCTTTAAAAATATCTTAAGACATTGAGACGGAGGGCCGTACCTCGGAGAGCACGCTAAGCCGTTGGTCCGCGTTGTCATACAAACATTTATGGCAGCCGTTTGGTGTAGTTGGAGCCTTAAAACAAAAATCCGATCAGTCTGCAGAACTCCGATATCGCCCATGTCGCTCCACGCAAAATATCGAAGTTCTGCCGAATCGCAGTTAGGCTGGAAAACTGACCCCAACTGCGTTGGGAAAAGGCTCAGTAGATGAGAATACTCTTTAAAAATTGTTTTTGTAAAAGTGGAGGTTTATTAAATTAGCGATTTGGTCATCTAAATGTTGACTTTAAACGGCGCGGCGGGTGGGCGGTGTCTATGTAAATGCTGACACTGAGACCACTCACTTACCTCACTCAAAGTAACCAACTCAAAGCAACAGGATGCAACTAAAATTCATAATCACAAGATAGCAACTACTCAGTAAAGTGCAGTTTAAATTAAATTTTAATGTTAAGTGTACTTTATGAAATAAAAAGGCAAATGTTTTAAAATATAATTTATTCAGAACTTGGTGTCTCATAGTTTTTGGGACCACTGACGACTAGTTTGATTGAAATCTGATCCTTTAAACCTTAGAAGCTAGAAAGACTGGTTAGTGCGTCTTTATTCTACAATCAAGCTTGATAATTCGTAGGCATTTTGTACTTCTTCTTTTCGCCAGTAACTTTGTTGGTGCCAAGGTCTCGTCTGTATGATGTGGATCAGCATGTGTACCACTTGCAGTTGAGGATAGCTTGCACCCTACACGAAAATCTATTACTGTTTTTCGAGAGATAGCCTATAGGATAAACAGAAGGAAGTTCAATATACCTATGTAAATCTAAAAGCACTTTCATAATCTACCTACATTAGGTAAATATTCAATACCTAAACGTACCACGTTACAGAACCTGGTGTCAATTTGTGATTCTCCAGATTTGTGCCTTGTAATTACTACGTCTAGTGACGTAGATAATTCTAGACCTAAGATAAGCACGTTGTTAGTGTTTAATTATGGTCTGGAATGTTCTGAGCTGCAGTTAAATTGTCAATAATTTTATTAGTGAGAAGTAGGTACCTACCTACAGTCCGTTAAGGGACAAATGTAGTTACAAACAGAAAGGGGTAGTTGGAGCCCTAAATCAAAAATCCGACCGGTCTAACTACAGAACTTCGATATCGCCCATGGGTTGTGGATGTCAGATTGCAGTCGCTCCACGGAAAATGTCGAAGTTCAGCCGAATCGCAGTTAGACTGGAAACCCGACCCCAACTGCGTTGGCAAAGGCTCGGTGGATGATGACACGACATTCTATACTAATGTTGACACTAGTTTACATTGCGTGTGGAAGCAATCGACACTGTAGACATTACTAGTGACCGCGTGGCGTCATATTGGTCTAGCTATTGCTATAAGGTTTAGAATTTGATACACTTGTGTCTAATACTGTCTTGTCTTCACGTCGGCGACACTGGCACTGACACTAGTGTAGCGACAGTGTACACACGCAGTCACTCGGTGTATACACTGTGTGTCAACAAAAGTGTCCTCGTTCATATACCCGCACTTCACCCTGAACTTGTCATGGTTTCCGTAGCAAAACCCCTTATTTAGTCGCCTAGGGTTAGTTAATTAGTTAAAGTATACTTATTGCATCATTACTTTTATTTTATGTAGCGTTAACGGTTACCTATCTTAATCCCGAAATTTAATGTCCTGAATATCATAATCCCGAAAACGTTTGGACATTTTTTCATCATCCCGTTTTTAAAAATTCCGAATTTCATTTGCCCATTTATTCATTTGTACGACGTTTTAGAATCCAGACGAATGAGTTCCAGACACACGAAATCTAAATACACAAAATCCAGAGGACCGTAATCCATATGCACGAAATCCCAATTTTTAAAACACAATTTTTTAAAATACACTTAATTGATAACCAGAAAAACAATATCCAGATTTTTTATATGAAAATGTCATATTACACAGTTGTCACTTTCACCTGGGACAAATCTCTTTTTTCTATTAATGCAAGTCGTTTCTGGCGTAGGTGGTCACAGTTTTAACCTAACCTAATCTACCCATTTTGTTTAAAGAAGAAATTAATTAACCTAATCTAAATAGTTCAGTTCCGGGTAACCTACTAAAACAATCTCTTTTTTCTATTAATGCAAGTCGTTTCTGGCACTCGCTGGCCGCTGCCGCGGCACCGCTCGCTACGCTCGCTCGGCTCGTGCGTAGGTGGTCGCAGTTCTAACCTAACCTAGTGAGTCGAATTTGACACTTAAACCTATCTGTAATAGGCAAATAAAACAATAAATTTACTGACTGGCAATTATTATTTTCAGGAGATAGTAAAGATATAGCAAATGGTTCGAAGAAAACTATATAGAGGTTTAGATAGATAAATAATATCATTTAGACTTTTTTTTTTCTTTTTTAGTTCCGCGGCCGCTCTAACGTCCGTTGCCGGGCGTCTCTGGTTACAAGCAGAACGTATTTCCAGTGGCGCCCGGCGGACTATCATTTAGACCTACAATATAATTAAGCCTTATTAAATTTTTTTAATAGTGCAGGGTAGTTTAGTAATAATTCTGAAAATTGTTAGCATGGGAAACAAAAAATTTTTTGCAATAGTTATTGCAATAGTTTAGCTGGAACACGATTGTATGGGAACTTAATAAAAAGATTATGAAAATCTGGCAATAGTTTATTTGGAAAATGGTACGATAGGAAACAAAAAAAAAGTATTCTGAGAATCTGGTATAACTATATCTGGATTATGAGAATATGGGAAACAAAAAAAAACTTTTTGTAAATTTGGTTTTAATGCACCTGGCAATTGATTCATCTGAGAAATTAAAAAGGGAATTTTAAAAAGTTGTCATTCATTACATCTGTCTTTTAAAAGTTCTACCAGTCGTTTTCGGGGTTCGGGTAACAGAAATTCGAGATTTCAATAGGTTACCAGCGTTAACGTTTATATAAATTTACACAATAAAGTTGTGTAACACAGCCTCACCTAAACCACTGTACGACAGTGCACCGTACGGAGAAAGGGGCGGTGCGCCGCAAAATGTCAGCAAAATTAACATTTCACTTGAGATACACACAGCGCTGCATCAAGCGATTTAAATTGCAACTGGGGAGCTCCGTACTGCTTATGTTGTTTGCTGGGAATATCTAGGTACTAAGACGTCGGTGAATACTTCTTTATTATACTGAAAAGAGGGATCCTAAGTTTATGATTAAGTATAACTATTGGCTCACGAAAGAGTAGGAAAACAACGACACTATGAAAATTATTAAACTATGAAAATTGATGTTGAAATTTAGATAATTGCAATGATTTCGTTAAATAGAAGACATGTTAAACGTCGACATAATTATGTTTCGCCTACTCACGAGGCATTATCGAGACTATCTCAAAGAGACAGCCAAATAGTCGCCACTAGCCAGATCAATTTTCCATTGTTTTATCATGGACTTTCGCCAGGTAACGCCTGAATCCATTCAGTACAATACCCTATACCAACCTGTCTAGCCAGCTTGGTATTATGTAGGCTGGTCTTTGGGAGAGGACTATACCCAGCTGAAGCCGTCCAATGTGCTGAGATGATGATGATTAGATCACACCTAGTTTCACGATGACATTCTAGATATACTATTACCATACATGGGGCACACTAAAAGTTTTGCACTTCTAGCTAATCGGAACTATTTGAATTTCGAATGTTATATTTTTTTAAACGTTGCAACCTTCTTAGTAATAAAAAAAAGCAATTGGCAGGAAATCATTTGTCAATTGTTTTTTATCACACATCAAAGTTCTACGTATGCAACGAAAATGGAATTAAGTCGAAAAGATTTTAGAGCGATGATTTTTTATGATTTTAAAAGTTCTCTCTCTCCGCAAGACTATGCCGCTCGTCTTCAAAATGCTTTTGGGAGAGAAGCACCTTGTTTGAGCACCGTGAGGCAATGGTTTGCTGAATTTGAAAGAGGTCGAGTTTCTATACATGACGAATTTCGTGAAGGGCGGCCTTCAACTGCCGTCAACGAAAATAATGTGGCTACTGTTAAGCGGTTAATTGAAGAAAACCCGCGGATTACCTATGAGACAATTCGAGGACTATTGGGGATTGGTATGAGTCAAATCCAGAAAATTTTGCACGAAGAATTGAAAGTTCGGAAACTTTGTTGTCGTTGGACCCCTCATGAACTGACAGCAGAGCAGAAGCGGGCTCGCGTGGAATGGTGCTCACAGATGCTACTGAAGTACGACCACGGACATTCTAATGCTGTTTATGACATTGTCACAGGAGACGAAACGTGGATTTATTGTTTTGAACCCGAATAAAAACAGAAATCTTGTGAATGGGTGTTTGAAAATGAGAACAAGCCAGCAAAAGTGAGGCAGGCGGGAAACGTTGGTAAAAAAATGATCGCTTTTTTTCTCAGCTACGGGTCCCATCTGTACAATTTCACTTGAAGATCAGAAGAGTGTTAATGCCGAGTGGTATTCTACCATTTGTTTACCCAGGGTGTTAGAAAAAGTTCGCGAAGGACGACCCAAAAGCCGCGTTCTCCTACATCATGACAACGCTTCTTCACATACGGCCAACAAAACAAAGTCATTTTTAGCTTCCGAAAAAGTACAACTCGTCACCCATCCTGCGCCTATGCGCAGAATATAGAAATCACAGGATGCTAAGTATCCCCGACCTAGCATCCTGTGATTTCTGTATTTTCCCCAAAATCAAAGATTTGATGAGAGGTTTCACTTTTACCAACTCCGAAGAGGCAGTGATAGCGTTCAATCAACACGTAGAAAACATGCCTTCAGATCCGTGGTCCTTCTGTTTTAAAAAATGGTTCGATCGCATGAAAAAATGTTTAAAATGTAAAGGAGAGTATTTTGAAAAGCAATAAACATAATATTTTGGTTTTAACATGTTGTTTTTTTAAGTTACGCAAAACTTACAGTGTGACCTACGTATAACCTATGTTTTTTTATCCCTAGTATTGTATTAATGTGATATATACAAGGCCCTGGATCACACGGTTCCGCGTTGAAACCCTCAATTTCCACAATTTCATAAAGTATCTATCACTCAATCAATTCTTTTATACAGGGTGATTTTAAGACAGGAGCCAAATTGTTATGGCCAACTTAGAATCAATGATAAATAGATCTACGTAATATTTTTTTTTTTTTTCAAAAAACTCAAAAACTTAGATTTCAAAATTTGTTGTTCATTAAGGTCGCATAAAGACACAAGTGCTATTTTTATTTGTATTATCTAACTTCTCTATATAAAAAAACATGTACCTACGCTTGGGTATTCTAACCTAATCCAAAAAAAAACGCCTCGGAACGGAAATACTACTAAACAATAAAGAGAAAAGAAAAGAAATGCAAGGTAAAAACACGCGTCGCCCGTTCAGTAAACAAGATTTTTTTTAAGGACAACTCCATATACGTGGTTATAAACATCGTAATCATAAAGTGCCCTTTTATTTACCTCAAGAACTTATTTTTAAAATTTGGCTCCTGTCTTAAAAGTAACCAAGTATACATAATCTAAACTACATTTGTAAATGCTGGGAGATTAGCTGCCTCTCAGTCTTTAGAAAGAGAATAAACGTAAGAAACAAGCAAGCTCTCGAAACAAGTCTGACATTAATGTCACAAAAAAACAGTCCACCATTTTGTTTATTCCACCGACAATTAGTAAAAACAAAATATCACTTTATTTTGTATATTTAGCTAAAAATAAATTCTGAATTTGAAGAAACGAGAGGGTGAATTCCAATTCTCGGTGGTCAAACGAAATGCTACATAATTTACGACTGCAAAAGAACTTTTCTCCCCAACAAGATTGTCGTAAATAAAAAGAACAAGAAAATTAAAAAAATCACGAGAAAACATTTTACCTTTACAATTACAGCGAGAACTTTACAAACGTTATCTTGAGAATAAAAAATATTTATGTACTTTTGTAAGTTCTTCACAATTTTTGTGCTCAATTGAACACTGGTTTTGGATATTTTCAACTTGATTGTCACCCGATAAAACAGTGTAAATTGTCAGGCATACAATTTAACGAACTTTAAATAATGGTGGGAAATGTATTGTAAAAAGTCGTCGCATTCTGATGTTGCCTATTAAAGAGACTGCCTCGATGGCGCAGTGGTATGGTATATGCTACTCCCGTCCCTGAGTTCACAGATTCGAATCAAATCAAATATTTATGTGATCCACATGTTTCTTTCGGAGTTTAGGTATTTTCTATGTATATTTAGTATGTACAAGCTGTCCTGGCGAACTTCGTACCGCATTCATTTTTCTGTTTCGCATAATTTTTTTTTCTTCCATAAGATCCTTCTCCTGATAATTACGAACACAACAAAAAAAGAATAAGCGAAATCGACCCAGCCGTTCACGCGTGATGGCGTGACCAAGGGAAATAGGGATTCATTTTTATATATAGAGATTTAGAAACATATAGGTAGTAAGTATGTTCATGAAGTTATATGTTTAGACAATGACAACTCGATACAACACCCTATACCAACCTGTCTGATCAGCGAGGTCGACAGGCTGGTATCGACTGTGACTTGGGCTGTATCTCATGAACCGTGATAGTTAGAAAGTTAAATATTTCACAGAAGATGTATTTCTGTTGTTTTAAAAACAACAATCACTAAAAAACAGGACTAAAAAAGGGAGCTCCTATACAGCAAACGTAATTTTTTTGCCATTTTAATACGAAACCCATTGTGCGCGAGTCCGTCTCGCTTTTGGTCGGTTTTTTGCATAAAACCTAACAAACACTATTACCATTTTATAATAGGTACCTTATTTTACGAATCTCTACCATCACGAACACAAAACAATATGTCATATAAAATCCAATATGTCAGGTTTGTACAACACAACAGTTCATATAGACAAGTTTTCAATAACATACAGCTTCCGTAGGATTTGTTGTCACTACGGATGGTGGGCGAACACAGAACTATGAACAACACGTGGCTGCACACATATTATTATTAGTCTACGAAAACAGTAAGACAAACATTATGTAACCTGTAGACGCGTCATCACATTGCTTCGGGCCTCGTCGAGGAAAAGTTCTTATCAAAATTAAATATACTTTTAAAAACCAATCTCTGCCAGGCAACCATTAGGAGCGAAGGAGGCGGCCGAGAGGTTGAGGGAGAGTACCCTCCCCGCCGCAGACTTATCTACGCCCAAGACCTGAGGACGGCGGGTTAGTTTACCCGGCGTCCTTACAGAAGCAGGCTAGAAGGGTCGCAACCAGATTCACTCACCAACGCGGGATAAATCCCTACCCCAACGACGTGGGATTCTCATCCCGACCAAACCCCCGGAAGAAGAGGCCACACAGGAGGCCAAAGTTCGCCGGGCACCACTGGAAATACCTCTGGTTGCGTACCAGATACCCGGCAATGATCGTAGGAGCGGCTGCGCGCGCTGACTTAAAAAAAAAAGCCACCATAGGTAGAATGAATATGGAAAGGTATATGGTAGAGGGGACAAATAGCGGTAGCAGCTACATAATTGTACTGCAGGACTTACATCACTTCCAAGGAGTACCATTATATTCATTTCCGGGCTATTAGACTGCGGCCAAAGCCCCGTATCCCACGTATATTGTCGTTTTACTGGGTCTTATACCCTTAAAATATAGCTTATCATTACACTATAAAAAGATATTGACTGTGGAAATAGAACTAATAATAATAAAACTTTTTCGTCAAGTTACACATTTTTACGTGAATCTTTTGAGTTCTTATTCATCAAGACAACCTGAAAAAGCTACCTTTAAAATAATTCATTATGTGGTTAGAGCAAGACAGAGCTACAAAGAACGATATATCAAAACTTTCATACCTACTGTCCCCTCTGTACAATAATCTATGATATTGGTTATGAATTTTTCATGGTGCGACCAAGAGCCCATGTGTTCTCGGTGGTAATGCGCACCCCGTTGTTTTTGGACGTCGCGTCGTGTTCTGTAAACACTGTTCCCTATATAGACACTGTGTTTGATACTAAAAGGAAATCTGCGAGTACTGTGGATAGTACGAGTAGCAGATTTTATTTTAGACTGGCATGTTGGGATGGAAAATTTTGTGGGAATTTTGCGAAAAGCTTTATTTTTTAAAACAAGGGAACTGAATTGTGTACAGGAGACTGCGCTTTAAGTTTGAGCATTTGTTTTGGCCGCTGAACTTTCGAAAATGTACCTTACCTATTGAATTTTCTGATATGTAGAGTATGACTTCGCATTTAACTAGCAGCAATCTAGTCTTGAACAGCAGAGATATTAGAAGAAGTCCTTGGTGGCATGGTTTGTAGTTAACATATTACCAGAGTTTATCAAGTCGTGTAGTTGCCCTAATGGACCTTCAGCTTGATGTATCAATTGCTTAACAGTCAGAGCGGACTTTTATCAAGTCCTGTGAATGGTGACATTAAGATAAAATACCGCTTTTTGGTCTATAAGTATTTCACTTACTTTCTGAATAACACTTTTTTTGACTCCTTCGGTGGCGTAGTCGACGTCAGGGACTCAGGTTAGATTCCAGGTCGAATCAAAAATTTGTGTGAGCCAGTAGCACAAGTTTAATTACTTTAACTGGGCTGAATGACGTTGTGTGAGAATGTCCAAAAATATTTATTTATTTCTCTTCTGTAAATTAGTAAGTATATCAGACTATCGACACGTTTCCTCAATTAAGCAAAACAATTGTCAGTAATATCCTTTATTTTCTTTCTTCTTTGTTGTTGATACACGTATTCCCAAAAGTAGTAAATACTAATGACATTAATGTTCCTACATTGTAGGCTCAAATTCCCAGGTTGTAAGCATTTTATATCCTCATTACTTGAGTACTGTATTCTTGATGTAGTCTGTAAACAGAATGTTAGAGACGTCTATTTTTTTTAATTCATCTTGCGTTACCCCCGTATGGTTTTGACGGCCAAGGTCCTCAGTGGGTGATTCAGAAGAGTCGCGTTCTTCTTGACCGTCAATCTCTCCGCCCATACGGGAGCCCCGTATAAGGCCATACTCCGCACGATTCCCAGGTACAGTCTCCGGCAGGAGGTGGTTGGTCTCGTCACTTTGGAGACCAAACTTCGGAAATGTGGTCCGAAGTTCCATCGGCTATCAAGTACGATCCCTAGGTACTTCATCGCGGGCTTGATCTGTGTTTCTGTTAATATTATACTAGTAGGTATAGATGGCCACATATAGACTTATACTAAGAAATGCCAAGAGAGAAGGAATAAGGAGAATAGGCAGACCTTAATATTTGTTGATCGATGAAGTCCGCATTTTTTTGTTGATAAAATGGATAATGTCTATTAATTCAAATAGGCAGTGGTTTAATTAGGTCGGCATGCCCATAAAGTATGATATTGACAGGTACTGACTGTACTATTAAGAAATTCAGAACTTTATAGGCGTGATTTTACTAACAACTGATGGATCAAGAGATAGTTGTTTTCACTATAGTACAACTATTTCCCTAGAGATTGCACTTACCTACGTAAAATCCCAATGGATGTGTAGATTAACGGTCTTTACATACAACGTCAGTGTACATACATTGGATTACCTAATAGGGTGTAAGAAGTTCCAAGTTAATAGGTTGCAAACCTATTTTCGTTACTGGAGACTCACAATAGAAAATTAATATCCATCCTGTAATACGAATGTAAGTTCCAATAGACAAACCCGATGTCAGGCCTTGGTCACTCGCTTAACAATCGCAAAAAAAGTGACGCCAGTAAGGGTTGTCTCTTGTTTATGACACGGCATTGACCATAGAGTTGATATTGAGGCATTAACGTCATAATTATTGGTCAAATTATGCTGGTACTTTCCTGACAACCCTAATGGTTGAATTATGTTCTCTGTAAACAAAAGAATGTGCTTTAATTAACGTCGGAGTGCAAGTTCTGTATGTGAGTACTATTCCCTTTTTCTGTGCTGATGTTTACGTACAATCTCTGTAATCGGGGCGCAAGCAGTCATTATTGTTAAGTACCTACATACAATATTTTTTACAATCAAATTATCTCGACTTATATGAAAATTCAATTACTAATGAATATAGACAATTACCTAATGAACTTCCACACAATTCAATTAACAGAGGGCTACTATGTAAATTAGCGTTATACGGAACCCAAACGCGTTTCCGTTAAGACACTATAAAGGCCTTATCTGTTCGGTACACCCTCGTAGCGCCGAACAATAGGGATTAAAGTACCTACACGCGGTTATAGTTGCCTGTTTGGATACGACAACACTGGATAGGATTTCTTATGTGACGTATTTGCGTCTGTCCAACTTTGCGAGATTTTCAACAAAAAAAAATCTATAAAATGTGACAACAGGACTCGGATATGAGGCTGACATGCCCATTATGGAAAAATGCCTCAACAAAAAAAACCACTTGGATTGCAGCGATCGTAGTTGCAATCCAAGACCAGTTTAAATAACGATTAAAAAGTTTTTGATATTAGAAAGTGCATTCTTGCTTCGCCGAACATTCATATACATAAGTATAAGTAGATGTATTTAGTAAATGACTGTTGACTGTCGGTGACATGCGATGTCGTAGTTTCGCATTATTAGAACAGGTTTGCAAATAATTTACATACACATACCCACATACCTACATACATACTGGACTGGACATAATGGACTTTCATGTTTGGCTGTAAAAGCGACGGATGAAAGAAAACTGCAAGTAGCGGAAATGCGAATGTTAAGATGGATGTGTGGTTTAACAAGGATGGATAGAGTAAGGAACGAGTATATTAGAGGAAGTTTGAAAGATGCCCCAATAAATGAAAAAGTCAGAAGCGAACGGCTAGCATGGTATGGACATGTTATGAGAAGAGGGGAAAGTAACGTGGTAAGAAAGGTGCAAAGTATGAATGTAGATGGCTTGAGAACTCGAGGTAGGCCCAAGAAAAGATGGATGGAATGCGTGAGAGAGGATATGACCAGGAAAGGAGTGACTGAGGAGATGACGTATGACAGGGATGTATGGAAAATAAAAACATGTTGCGCCGACCCCAATTAATTGGGATAAGGGCAGGCAGATGGATGGATAAATACTTCACAAAAAAAAACCTTGTTTGTTGAACTATTTCAGGCGATAATTTATTTCAGAAGTATGTAAGATGTAAACAGAAGCTTATATTGGGTTAATAAAACGCATCCTAATTTTTTTTTAAATGAAAACTAATACCGGAAGTTGTACTGACACAGTTGAAAAAAAAATCAACTAAAATTTCACACAACTAACAAAATCCTTATCCAACTTCAACAGTTCCTTGGCTCGCGGCGAAGACCTCAGTTGCCTCAGTGTGAGCGATAACTGTTGATGGTTCAGGGTGACGTGAATACGAACGTGGCTTTATGATGGTGTTGCCAGCGTGTTTATGGACAAGACGGTCTGTACCACAATATTGTAACTCTTTCACCCCCCACCGAATATATTGCTACGCGTTCTGATTTTAGATAACGTTGTGATATTACTGAATAAGATATAAGGGAAGTTGTATGTCGTAAAATGTGTAGCACACGTCTGCTTCGTCTAACTGGTATAACAGTAATAATAAATAGGGTATTAGTATTTACAAACTATTCCCTATTCTATTTATTTATTATATTTATTCTATTAGTCCGGACGATTATAAGGGGTTGTATTTGGGGACTTTTCCTATCATGTTTTTTCACAGCACATTCGTATTTCACCCGCAATGCATATCGTAGTCAACGTCAAATCAGTTCGCGACTAGCCCCGTTACGGTACCGTTAGCAACCGGGCGCAAAGGGAAAGGCCGTGGGTTCGAGTCCTGCCGATGACATCAGTTTTTGTGATCTATTTATAATTTGTATGCTAATATTTTAAGATTAATTTAAGCAAACTCATTGCTGTGAAATACAAGAATACTTATTATTGTAAGTAATTTGACATTGACATCGACACGCATTGCGGGCGAGATCCACAGGCTGCGCTGGTGGAAAACGCTTGACAGGAAAAGCGCTCTTTAGGTTCGTATTACAGAAAGGTTATTGATTTCCTATCATCGTAACATAGTATAAAACAAAGTCTGTCCGTCCCTATGTGAGCTTAGATCTTCAAAACTACGCAACGGATTTTGATTAGGTTTGTACTAATGGATAGAGTGGTTCTCATCTGCTAGTTTAATACAGTGCCCGGTAAAGGCAATAGGGCCAATAGGTTTGCCCTCTAATTACGTGGGACTAGAACATTATTGGCAAAATGTGGGTATGTTTCACCTTTGCCTCTCCTCGGGGATATAGGAGTGATTGTATGTATGTATGTTGTGTAAAACTATATTGCGCGACTAAGAATGAAAGTTTGTTAAATAGTTATATTCTATTTATTTACTGGTATCATTCCCAGTGGTCACGTATCAAATAAACGGTGAAGGAGTTGTCTATCTATTTCGTTCTAATCTGTCGTACGATTTACACAGATTCAATAATAAAGATATTTCATGAATATAATTCTACTATTTATCCAGGCGAACTTTGTATCGCCTCAAATATAAAAAAAAAAAAAAAAAATTAATATTTCATGCAAATTGTATGTGTTATTAATTATAATTGATAAACGCGACGGACGGACAGACAGACAAATTGTCGTATTGAATATATAGATTACTTAAGTGTTCGATCAATCGAGTTAGTTCTGTATGAAAATTACATATATTTCAAAAATCAAAATATCTTTATTCATGTAGGTCACAAAGTAATACTTATGAACGTCAAAAAAAGAAAATGCTTCTACATTTACATTTACCGCCAGATTCGCAAGGCAATAGGTAGAGCCTGTGAGGAAAGAACCTGACAAGAAAAACTCACGGCCACTCTTTTTATTCGCCAGTAAATACAATGATTCTGTTACAACGATAAAAAGAGGGCAAGGGCAGTACGTGACCATGTGTGGACAAAGTGAACTTAAAAATTATGAATCTCTGTTATTCACAAAAAAAGTCAAATACTAGTTAAAGGTGCCACATAATCTCAAAGTACCCATACCTTACAAAATCATAATAATAATAATTTAACAATAATAAGAGAGTTTCAGCAATAAAACAACATTTCAAACAGAAGTAGCCCCTATGTAGCTCGAGTGATGAGCAAGCAACTCATTGCCATTTCTCTGTATCGTTTAGATAATCTTTAATAGTATAATATGCCTTTTTTAGGAGGTGTGTCTTAACAGTCACTTTGAATTTATTCAAAGGAAGGTTCATAACGTTTAGAGGAATTTAGTTATAAAAACGCACACCAAATCCTGCAAAGGAGTCATGAACCTTCTGTAAACGATAATACGTCCCAACCAATTTATGCTTATTTCTAGTATTAAAGGCCTGGGCAAACCAAAAGCAGGACAGGCGCAGCTCCTTAGCAGGGCAGGTCAGTTGCGTCGCGGTTGATGTCACACCAGAAACATGAGCAGTCAGAAAGCAGTTTGAAGGCGGTCCTGCTTAATAACCGCGTTATGTGTGTCGTATCGATCGCCACACTCAACACACTTCAAGATGTTGAATGATGTTGTTGAGCTATCTTCCCCCATAGTCGCATCTTGTAAACCATATTTCTATAATATCTATCCTTTAAATCATATAAACATTTATTTTCTCACCAACACAATCAATTTTTCATTTGGTTCCATGATAAACTTGTAAAAAATTACAACCGTTTACAACCTGCGCTGCGTCTGTCCCGCTCAACTGCTCTAGTGTGACCACTCAAAATGGCGGAGGTAGTAATACAACGTGTGCTCACTGCGGCCGCCTCGCGCCTGCGCTGCCACCGCCCCGCGTCTGCACTGCTCCCGTCCAAATGTTTTGTTGAAGAGCAGTGCGTGCGCGGCGCAGTGGCGGAGCAGGTAGGTTCAGCGGGCCCGCGTTTGTTCAGTGTGTCATCCCTCATATAACTACAGTATTTACTAACGTAGACGCACTGCTACCGCACTGCTCCCGCACTGCAACTGCTTTTGGTTTGCCCAAGCCTTTATTGCATGTATGTCATCCCTCATATAACTACAGTATTTACTAACGTAGACGCACTGCTACCGCACTGCTCCCGCACTGCAACTGCTTTTGGTTTGCCCAAGCCTTTATTGCATGTATGTCACTGTTCATACTGTATAAATGTATATTCTGTTTAACGAACATAATATTCGCATATATATATATTGCGATGCAACTGTTAAAATGCCTATTTCTTTAAATCTTTCTCTAAGAGAAACTCGTGCATTCAGTTTATAAATCGCACGTATAGCTCGCTTTTGGAGTATAAAAATGATCTCTATATCAGCTGCTTTGCTCCACAGTAAAATTTCATACGACATGACACTGTGAAAATAGCTAAAATAAACCAGCCTGGCAGTTTCTACATCCGTGAGCTGTCTGACTTTACTAATAACAAAAGCCGCAGAGCTAAGTTTCCCTGCAAGACCCAATATTTGGGCGTTCCACTGTAATTTACTGTCTAGATTAATACCCAAAAATACGGTTGATTCTACAAGATTAAGGGTATCACCGTTCAAAATAATATTAGTACCGTAGTTCTGAACATTAGGCATACTAAATCTAACACACTTCGTCTTTTTTGCGTTCAGAAGTAAATTGTTGCTTGTAAACCAATCCAGAACTAGTGCAAGTGAACTATTTACTTCGTCAAAATTCCTCAGTTTGCGATCAACTTTAAAAATAAGTGATGTATCATCGGCGAATAGAACAATGTCGCACAAGTTCTGTACATAGAACGGTAGATCATTAATGTAAACTAAAAATAGAAACGTACCTAGAATTGATCCTTGTGGCACGCCCATAGCTACAGAACCCCCTAAAGACCGACTACCATTGATATCAACATGTTGTATTCTATTACTGAGGTATGAGGCAACTAGGTCCAGTGCCGAATCTCTGATACCATAATAATTGAGTTTCCGTAATAGGGTATTATGTTCAACGCAATCAAAAGCTTTGGAGAGATCGCAAAATATACCAATGGCATCTTGCTTATTCTCCCAGGCATTGAAAATATGCTTCAGAAGCGTTACCCTTGCGTGAATGGTAGAACGACCTCTTGTGAATCCATACTGCTCATTATGTAGTAGCATATTTGAATTAAAATGTGATTGTAATTGCTGCAATATAATTTTTTCAAAAATTTTACTAATGGCAGGTAGTATTGAAATTGGTCTAAAATTACCAGGGTCGCTTTTTGATCCAGTTTTAAATAAAGGTATCACTTTACTGTATTTCATGAGATCAGGATACACTCCACTATTGACACATTTATTAAATATTGCAGCTAGATGTGGAGATATATTCACAATAATGGACTGAAGCAATTTTACAGAAATACGTGGGGTATTTCTGTCAGCTGTCTTTTTTGAGTTAAGCGACTTGAATACTTTTATAATATCATTGGGGTTTACATATTCAAAGCTAAATGAGACATGACACTGATTCACGCCGCTTTCCAGCATACGTTGAGCTTTAACAGGGCAAGAATTCAAGGAGCTAGTTATATTCGCGGGTATGTCTATAAAAAAATTATTAAAGGTTTGTGCTATATCTGGTTCTTTGTTAATGACTTTATTATCAATAATTAATTCAAAGTCATTGTCACGGGGCTTTAGGCGACCGGTTTCAGCATTAATTATATTCCAAGTCGTTTTGACTTTATTGTTGGACTGTTTAATCTTATTACTCAAATATAATGACTTGGCAGCAACACACGCTTTTCTGAAAGTTTTGG